>JAPQVY010000100.1:62827727-63370227 GCA_028535165.1 Quercus tomentella
ACCAGCAAGAATTCCACCAAAGACATATGGTGAAGATTGCTCTGGGTGCAAAGAAATATTTCCACTGAAAACAAAAATATAATGACGTAAGCATATGGAGAGAGAGCTCAAAGTAAAGTAAGAGTAAAGTGAACAATGAAACTATTTTTCCTCAATACTCAGACCCAGTTGAGAAAAGGTACCTGAATGGATTGTAAAACATTTTTGTACATGTGTCGAGAAAATCCACTGGCAAACATAAAGGAGAAAAAAATGGACTTTTCTCACTTTCAACCAAACTCCTTAAATCTCCTTTCTCACGTTGTACCATCCAGTGGGCTGCACGACGTTGATATGGCCTCAATTCAGGAAGCAAGTCAGGTATGACATCTTCAAGCATGGGATCCACTCTGTACAAAAGAGATGCCATGCACTTAAATACAGGATTAAACCAAAAATTTTAGAAGTTGCAAAGAACATATGAAGGTAAGGTTGTGGGTTCAGAATTCAATAGGCACCTGTGTAACTTACTGATGATAAATAAAGAATGATATCATTATCATTAGTATAGAATAGAACAATGGTAACAGAAAGATGTTGTTACTCACTTTGACGGCTTGATGGCTTCATAAAACCTAGCAGCATCAAACCTTGCTTGTTTCTTGGCATTAAGATTACCATCTCCCATCTCCATATGCAAATCAATTTCCATTTCTGTTGATATACTAACTCCATACCTAGCCTCTGAAGTCATTACTTCTGGACGCAACCAAGCCATAACATTCACCATACTCCTTTTCCATATTTGCCTTGTATTCTCCAGAAGGGACTCACAGGCTTCAAAGGCATTTTTAAGAATCTCTACCCTCACCCTTAAGGATGACTTGTTCTCCAAAGATGTGACCCCAAGAACTGGCCTAAGCGTCATAAACTTCAAACTTGCCAAGTGAACAAGACCTGAAATTCCCTCATCTGGTCCATCAAAACTCCCTGATAAAATCACTGAGTGTGTCTCTGTATCCTCTCTTGTGCATTTTTCTACAAATTCTAAAGATATATCACTAGAGGATAATACAGGCCAATGACCTAGCTTAATACGACTGACAAACTCATTTACATTGCACACCCTAAACCTTAAGGCATACTTGGAATCCAGGATAAAATCCTGACTCCATTCATAACCAGAAAACCCTTCCTTCAAATTCAAATCTGTTAGAACAACTTCCGAAATATCAAGGTGGTCATGAGAATTCCAAGAAGCCCGATCAACTTCCACAAAATATGGCTTATCAATTTTATGAAAATCATTATTCTGGACTTGCTCGGTATTGAGAGCTTGCTGATTCTCTATCCCTGCTTCAGCAGTATCATGGGGTCCTACTATTACCCCGCCCGAACGATGGGGATGGCTTTGCTTCCTTCTACCCATCACTATAAGCAAAAATTAATTATTTGTCAACATTAAAAGTGTACAAAAATATAAACTTTAATGATTAGCTTCAGTTCTCAATAGTGAAGCTATTGATGCAAAGCAGAAAGAGAGCAGATAAAAATTTCCATGATTCAATTAATTAGTGAGTAGTAAGGACAAGAAGAAGAAAGAAAGGTAACGAGCACACATTGAATTGAATGGTAAGGAAGAGCACCCAGGTACTCAAATAACTTAACTAACATTAGAAAAAGAAGAATGAAAAAAAAAAAAAAAAAATTGCAGTGATAGCAAAAATTACTTAATTGTGAACATTACTAGAATTAATAATGCAACAATAAAGGGTAAAAATAAAAACTTGAATGAGTAGCATAAATTCTCAGATGGCATAGATGCAAACCAGATAGGAATTTGCATGATTAGACTAATTGGTAATGAAAAGCATGAAACACATGTTGAATTGAAAGGTAAGGAAGAGTACCCAGGTGTGGTATTACACTAACATTAGAAAAAGAATTGAAGAGAAAGCAAGAAACAATGAGAAAGGGAATTGAGTGACATGGACAGAAGAGAATATAGAAAGCATAATGGTAAGAAAGCGAATAGAGTTGAGAAATTATGGATTTAGAACCAAACCTGAAAGCGGAGCATGGGCAACTGCAACTGGAAATTGAAGAAGAAGAAGAAGAAGTTGAAATATGTAATTTAAAAAAAAAAAAACAAGTTTGAAAGAAAAGAAAAAGAAGGGGTTGTGTACTTATATAGGTTGCAGAGAGAGAGACAGAGAGAGGGGTGGGCGTCCGACTAGCAGTAGAAGAAGAAGAAGATTAAGTTTTCCTTTCGTTTAGGGCTCGGCTAACCTGACAGCTAGTGTACGTACTTTGGCGTCAAAAACCGGACTTTATGATTGGCCCGTTATTTATGTCATCCAAACACGTAACAGTAGCTTAGCACCGGATGGGCCCTATCTTTAAATTACTGTTATACCCTTGCTAAGGACCGCCTCTTTTATTAAAACCAAAAAAAAAACCTATACTTTGCGAAACCCCGATTGCAATTGAATAACAAACACCGCCTCTCTCTTCTTCCCTGAAAATACACCAACCACTTTCTCTGCTCTGTATACAAACACAAACACAAACCCCGATCCATCCAATACAAACAAACACTCTGTCTCAGCTGAGCAGAGCAGAGCACAGACTGGCAAAGCTCTCAACTTTGGTAATTCGTGAGTCCTTCCTTTTCATTTTTTCTTCTCTTCTTAGGTTCGGTTTGTGGCATTTGAATTCTTAAATGAGAGTTTGTTTTTGTTTGCATTTTTTTTCTTTAGCTTTTTTCCTTTGCACAAGTAAGTAATTCATTGTCATTGTGTTGTGGTTTGATAAAGTTTCAATTTTTATGTTGGGAATAACAGTGAACCGTGAAGAAAGAAGAAACCCTAGAAATCTCACAAGAAATTTTTTGCAAATTTGGAGGAGGTGTAGACTAATAGAAGAGGATGATGAAAGGAGGAAGGAAGAATCTGAAGAAGAGAGCAGTAGAATCTAGTGAAGACATGTTGAGTATCCAGGATGGGCAGAGCATTATGCAAGTCGTGTCTCTTCGAGGCTCTAATCTCATCGAGGTACTACTCTCTTTTATCTTTGCTTGCTTCCTGTTCTGTGTCTCTAATATGAATATCACAGATGAATGATGAATTGGGTTTCTATTCAATATTTGATTAACTGACCACCAACGCCAACACCAAGCTTTGTTTACTTCCTGTTCCAAACAAAAATTTGACCACCTTCTATATCTCAGGGATATTGTACATTCAAGCAACATCCAATTGGATAGGTCGCTGGCTTTTTAAAATGCTAATGCTGAGCTAGGAGGTAGAACACTAGAACAAGCTGAAATTGTAAATCAGAATTTTAATGCTTTTTTTTTTTTTTTTGCTTGTAATGATTTTCTGTTCCCCTTCTTTTCTTTTAGAGATTTGTTTGCTTCTATTTTTACATAATACTTTTCTGCCTACAAGTTTTAATCCTGCCAAGTCTATCTATCTTCTAAGGTAATGGATGCACAAGGCGAGAAATCACTGGCATTGTTTCCAGCCAAGTTTCAAAAGAGCATGTGGATAAAACGAGGTTTGTTCCACTTCTTATGGAATCTCAAGAGTCAAGCCATGTTCCCTACTAGAAATCCATCTAATTTCTACATCTTGATATCATGATAACCAGGGTTTTTTTATTTTGTAATGTGGCTGATCAATTACTTTAGTCTCAAATATGTTTTTCACTTCTATAAACATCGTGATTTGAGTCTTTCTATAAGTGAGTAAACTCTTGGATGGACCTTAAATTCCATCATGGCATCAATCCCTATAGTTATCTCTAAGTTTTTTTTCCTTTTATTGACCAATCATTTATAAATCATGTCGGTCCAAGTTACTATTTAAAAAAATATTTAGGGTCATTTGGTAGAGGAATTAAGAAAAAAAGTTTAATGTTCCCAAATTTGAAAAAATATATTACACATGTTTGGCCACGTTCAGAAACAGTTTTCAAAAAATTTCCTGAACAGTTTTCTGTACTTTCAAAAATGTGCTGTTGTTTTAACCTTTCATTATCTGATAAGGAGCTTGCTCTCAAAAGAGAATCATGATTTTATTTCTAAAATCAGCTTTCGGAGTTAAATCTTATTTGACTCTGCCACTAAGATGGCCCTTAGCAACTGAATGTATAAAAGTTCTTGGGGGAGCATTAGTAAGATAATTTTTATGCGTGTTTTATTCTGTTGACATCCTCTAAAGGAAAATTATAATATACAGTAGCTGTTCCAATTTGCAGGTAGTTTTGTAGTGGTTGACATAAGTGGAAAGGAAAAGGCTCTTGAATCAGGTAGCAAGGTGGCATGCATTGTTTCCCAAGTTCTGTTTTATGAGCAAGTTCGTTCACTTCGGAAATCTCCTGAATGGTGAGTTTTCTTCACATGTTAACTACTGCGTTAATAAAATAATTCTGACCATTTATGGTTTTCTCTGTGTTCTTGCTTCCTTTAGTATCATAACCAGATTTACTAGTGAGTTGAAATTGAGTCCAGCCATTAGTTGAAACTGAACTTGGCACAAATTTTTTACTGAAATGGGGACTATTTTATTGAAGTTATAAAGTGGCAAAAGAGAGGGGGAGGGCTTATTTCTTAAACCAAGCAAATATATAATTGGTATGCCAATAATGCCAAACTGGTCACTAGTGAAAACTTGATACAACTGAATCATTCGACTACTACTAGATGTATCAGTTTATAATGTCCACTTTTGTTCTTTCTTGCTTATATGTTGCTTCTATTACGCAATGCAGGCCAGAAGTCTTCAAATCTACAAATTTGGATGATTCTAATGGGAGTTTGCATAAGCAGACCGCCCAAGAAGAAGAGAATGAGCTTGAATCTAGTGATGATGAGGGACTTCCCCCACTCGAAGCCAATACTAACAGAATCAAACCCTTTGAGGCACAATCGGATGTAGAATCAGATTCCAATTCAGATACAGAATCATAATCAGGCTCATTGATTCAATTGTAACAATTGTACCCATGTCCAATGTGACATAATATCTATTTTAATATATGCTTCGAAGTGCCACTCGTATAATTATGAAACCTCATGAGTTTCTCCATCACCCCTATCTTGAGAATTTTTTTCGTTGGCTGTAATGTCATAGAATGTGCATTTATTTATTATGGATTTTTGGGTTTATTTGTAGTGTGCGTTTGAATAAGCAGATAATTTTACCGAGTGAAGGAAGAATCCGTAGTTTGGGTTTTGGAAAAATGGGGATTGGGGACACATGTATTTTTGACAAATCAATCATACTTCGTAATTTAAAGTGCGGATTCTGATTCTCAAAAAAAAAAAAAAAAAAGTGCGGATTCTTTTTTGAGAAGATGATGATATCTTTTCCGTTCGAAGGCAACGCATCCAAATTCCATTAACAGTAACACTTTTCCTTTTATGGCCGTTTCCGTTATCAAAATCAAAATGCTCTCTTTAAGGAACAAAGATGCGATTTTTCAAACATTCTTGGCAACAAACTGTGGTGCCACGTGGCAGCCTTTATTTACACGGGGTTTTCTTTAAGATAAAATAATAATAATAGAGTATAAAAAAGATATTATTATTATTATTATTCGCGAGCGTGAGCGTTGCATGAAGAGCGCACAGACGTTGTCGTTTTATGGTAATTGCGAGTGATATCATATGACTGTTTGAATGAATATTCTGTTGGTGTCCTTCATCCTGGTTTAGACAGACACAGCTGGAGTTTCAGCTAATTGTGAGTGAGTGAGTGATTAATAGAGAGATGGCGGTTTCAGCTATAAGAGGCGGTCGGTTGTTTCATCATCATCATCGTCCTCAGTTGTTATCACCCTCAGATAATTCCTTAAGAAGAAGGAAGCAGCAGCTGAATTGTGGAGGTGTCTCTAACCCAAATTTCACTTTCTTTGCCCGTTATTCTCAAGCCCAGGGCCAGGGTCAGACCCAGGATCGTTTCTCTTCTCCTTCTCGCCTCCAAGGTCTCCTCTTTTTTTCTTTTTTAATTCTTAAGACAATCGTTCGATTCAATTTGCTCACTTTCTCTTCAAAAGTCTTCTTCTTTTTATTATTTTTTGCTAAAATTTATGTTCTTTTTTATTATTACTAAAAATCCCATCATCATGAATTAAGTTTTGAATTCATTAATTATTGTTGGTGTTGGGGTTTCAGATAGTATTGAGGGGCTTCCTAAACTGGTGGAGGATATTGTCCAAACATCCATCACTACTGGTCCACGTGGTGCCCTTAGGCTTGCCCAAGGTATCCAAGCTTTTCTCGGTGTTGGTAGCGAGTGGCTAGCTGATGTTTCCAAAGTAAGCTCAGCTCACTCCTGCATGCTCATCCTGCTTCTTCATTCTATAAAATTGTAATTATAAGTCTTTGGGATTTTCTTTTCCTTCTTCCTCCCAATCCCATCTCCATTACTATTTTCTTAAATATGTTGGATAGTCCCTAGAGGTAGAGGGATCAATGACTTACTCCATTTAATAAATTCTTCAATTTCAACCAGTTTAGAAGAAGATGTTGTACTTGTACTTACCCCTTCCTCCAAAATAATAATTATACAAGGATATTTATTATTTATGATTTTCATTCTTAATTAATGGATTTCATTTTGGTCATTAACATGATAGGAATTAGAGTCACTACTATTGACTAGATTTTATCCTATAACTTCCTTTTGGATCTTTCCAAATAAAAGATTTTGAAGGATTTCGATTGAGTAAGGCCCCCCTATCCCTATCTGTAGGTTTTCTTGTTGATCTATAATTTTTTTTAATCCTATTAATAAATTATGCTCAGGTAGTGGATACACTCAATATTAATTTAATTTGATTTGATATAATCATTTTTCCTGTAACAAATCTGACAATGTTGAAAGAAATATTAACACCTTTTCTTCTTTTCTAGTCAACAAATTCATCTGTTGGATTACCAACTCAAATGCAGCTTGGACTACTTTCACCAGTTTATTTAAGGAGATTATTTGAACGCATGGGGGCGACCTACATCAAATTAGGTCAGGTAAGTCCTGATTGTTGCTTGTAAGGACCTCTCCCCCCTCCCAAGAGAGGGGGTCATTGAGTTATATGAAAGTAAAGTGTACGCTTTTTTTTTTTTTTTTTTTTTTACTGAAGTGCATATTTTAGTTAAGACCACAAAAATGCTGCTCAACTTGAATGGCCGCTTAATAAGCACATTCTTATATAAATTTATTTTTTGATTCTCTTTCTTTCTTTTAGATTGATCTGCTCTATGAATACATTGTAACTAATGAATAACTTGGCTTCCACTTGGGTAGTTCATAGCATCTGCACCAACATTGTTCCCTCCAGAATATGTCCAAGAATTTCAAAGCTGTTTTGATAGAACTCCTGCAGTTCCTTTTGAAGACATTCAAAAAATTTTGCGTGAGGAATTGGGGAGACCCATAGATAGTGTCTATGAATATGTTGACCCAACTCCACTTGCTTCGGCCTCAATAGCCCAGGTTAATCTCTCTCTCTCTCTCTCTCTCTCTCTCTCTCTTCCTTCTTCAATATCGTATACTGTAGACTTTTATGGGTAAGATTTATGTTATATTATGTCCAGGTTCATGGTGCAAGGCTTAGAGGCTCCCAAGATGATGTAGTTATAAAGGTCTTGAAACCTGGAATAGAGGACGTATTGGTGGCAGATCTGAATTTTGTATACATCGTTGCTCGCATATTGGAGTTTTTGAACCCTGAACTCAGCCGTGCATCATTGGTACTTATGTCCAGCTAACTTCAGTGCTTATTTTGGATGAAACTTATAAACACCCTTCCATGATATTTCATACTCTTAACAATCATCTTCGAGTAGCATATTTGTTCATTTCACGTTGTTGCAGTCAAATTTGAGGATGTAAATTCAATTTTAGGTACATGCAATTTGGTGGTATGTGAAATAATCTAATGAAATGATGAAATTTTGCATTGTTGTGGTGTTTTTACTTCCCTGTCCTTATTGTGAAGAATCTATGACATTTCTAATTATTGATAAATATAGTTGCATACTGTATTATTTTTTTCAATTTTTTTCTATAATAATGTAGCTTGAAGCTTCCATGTAATATAAACTTCCTTTCAGTAGGTTGGTGTTGTCAAAGACATACGAGAGTCAATGCTTGAAGAAGTTGACTTTTACAAGGAAGCTGCAAATATTGAGTCCTTTAGGAGATATCTGGAAGCCATGGGACTCACAAGGCAAGCTACAGCTCCAAAAGTGTATCAGCACTGCAGCACCCGACGACTTCTGACAATGCAGAGGCTTTATGGAGTTCCTCTTACTGACCTAGACTCCATAAGTTCACTTGTTTCTAGTCCAGAGGATAGTCTTATAACTGCTCTTAACGTGTGGTAGGACCAAAGCCTAATTTTCAATGCATGTGCTTGCACGGTTGATGTTTATTTTAGTTCAAGTTTTGAAACATAAGTCTCTCAATGAAACATTAATGCAGGTTTGGTAGCTTGCTTGCCTGTGAATCCTTCCATGCAGATGTTCATGCAGGCAATTTGTGGTTGTTACGCGATGGTCGGATTGGGTTTCTTGATTTTGGTATGCAGCCATCCTTTGTGATGAGTTATATTCATGGTTTACTTTTAGCTTTTATCTTTACCAAAATAATTATCATCACTAACTACTAAAAATGGTTTAGTATGGTGTTTACATTACTCAAATCAAGTAAACCTTAACCCCAGTTTATTCTAGTTGGCTCTATGGATCCTCTTTAACTAATTGGGGTCATCTTATCTAAAATTCCTACTGCCAGGCCTGCAATATCTCCTCCGATGATATGTTGGCACATTTTATGAAGTGAATTTGATATCACTATGAAATACTGCCGTTGATTGGTTCATAATTTTTCTTGTAAACTGGTGTAGGCTTTCCATGTATCAACAGCAAAAGTAATATGGATGTTTTTTTTTAATTAGTAAAAGTAATATGCAAGTTACATATTAAACTTTACTATTTTGGTAGGAAGGAAAAAAAAATCAATTAGATATTACTGATGGAGCATAAAGGAACTGCAATGTTTGTAATATGGAAAAAAATGGCCATGCATTTTATCATATACTGTGAGATTTAAATGAATCCCTGCCTGCCCAGCCCACAGAAAGGGGAAAATTAGTGGTATCCCTACCTTGGAGCCAGCAGATTCCAGATACTTGGAGTATCGTCACATTAGCGATGCCCTAAACTATGATCTTTAAACATTTTATATTTGTTACTAGGCTTTAGTTTGAGAAAGATCTAGCCTTGCCCTCACCTTCTCTTCCTGAGTTTTCTTATACTTCTCATTAACAACAGTGGGCTGTCATTTTCATATACTTTACTGAACTGATTATTCATATGCTTATGAACTAATTCTGTTGTCATTACCATTCAGTAATTGTACATGAAAGTACTCTTGCATGTAACACAGAATATATTAAAAATTACAGGAATTGTTGGGCGTATATCTCCCAAGACATGGGCTGCCATGGAAATATTTTTGGCATCAATTGCAGCTGAAGAATATGATTCAATGGCATCTTCCTTGATTGAAATGGGTGCTACAAACAAGGATATCGATACTAAGGCTTTTGCAAGAGACTTGGAAAAGATATTTTCTTCAATACAGGCAAGAACAGTAAATTATCCATGTGTGCAGTTGATGTCTATTGAGAGTTTGCTCCAAAACTATTATGTTCACATAATAGTTGGCAGTTAGTACATGTTAAATCTGAACATGAATCATCTCTTGGATTTTTTCTCTCAACACCTGCTAACACAATGTTTGTGTTATACTCTTGTGGAAAGAACCAATGCTAGACCAAAGGTGCTTGGACATGGTTCTCTCTCTCTTCCAGAAATAGAGAACCGTAAATTATCCTTTTTGTAGGTGTCTTTTTTCTTGCTTGTTGAGGGACTGAATTTTGGTAAATTGTTTAGAGGAAGTTAGCACCCTAAAGGTTCCTTTACTTTGCTTATGAGTGAAGGTATGAACTGGAGGAGGTTCCTTGGCCGGGTATATATCCTGCTTAGCTGTGTCCTGAATATTTTTTTCCTTTGGATTATTAATGCAGGATTTGGATACAGAAATAGTTGTAGCAACAGCCAGGGGGACAACTACAGATGCAACTGCTATCTCTGCTAATCTAGTTGTTGATGAGAGGCAAATGAATGCACTCTTTCTTGATGTGGTAAGCAGTTCTATGATAAATTGTTCAATACAAATGTCTGCTATTTAGACTTGTTATGCAACAACTGTATTGGTTTTAGTTGGTCCAACACCAGCCCCTGCATGAGTACTTTCTGAGCTCTATTGATATGACAAATTTTGGCTCACTTACCGGGCAGGAGAAACACAACAAATTTAAATATAGCATTCTGCCAGACCATTTCAATGAAGTAGTGGCAGCATACTATTATGTACATACATATATATATAGGCAGCCTTGGCCTTAAAAAATGAGAATATAGCACAAAGGGACACACACACACACACACACACGTGTATATATATATATATATATATATTACAATGTCCACCAGTTCATCAGCTATCTGTAGTTGTGCATCTCTGCATCATGCTCTAGTTCTGTCCTAGACTATAGAGTTGTAGATTAAAATTCAACTTTGAATACGATTTGCTTGGAGTTCTAGTATCAATGTGAAATATCACGATAAGTTGGAGAAAGTTTGAAAGGGTTTCTTTTTTGGGAAAAAAGGGAAAATTTTGTGGAATTAATTTAAACTTACATGTGGGAATTTCAATAATAATCCAAAGTCTCGAGTCGTAGATAAAAAGTAAAAATAAAAACCCTAGATGTGTTTGGTTATAGATGCAAAGTATAATGTATGACTGCCAATAGTTTATGGTTGACTGGCATTTCCTTTCTCTCCCTATCCTAATGAAGTGACCAGGGTTCATGTCCCCACAAGAGATATTATATCCTTGTGTTTTGGGGATAAATTATGTTGTACCTTAAAAAGGAGTATAATATAAGACTGAAAACGCTATGGAATTTCTTGAAATGGTAGGTGAATATATTATTGAGTCTGCTGAAGGGTAATGACTACCTTTGAACTGTTTCAAACGTTTTCTACTGCTCCACAGGTTCGGGTTAGTGAATCTTATGGATTGAGATTTCCTCGTGAATTTGCACTTCTCATGAAGCAGCTTCTATATTTTGACCGGTACACCCGGTTGTTGGCTCCGAACATGAATATGCTTCAGGACCAGAGGATCTCCATTGTTTCAAACCGAAGAAGCAAATACGGGGACAGTTTCAAATGAATCTTGTTTATATAGATATACTTTCTCCTAGGTGAAAGGCTTTATTTTTGTCTCTCTTTTATATATATGACAATAAGCACTCCATAGTTAGAATTAAACATCCAAGGGGAAAATATAGACAAAGCAAGAAAGATATGTACTCATTTAATTCAAAGTGCTATACATGATTTAGTAGCAATGGAACTTTTGATATTTCTGCTGTATGAGCATTTGGTTACCTTTGGTGTTGCTGGTGCATGCTGGATCTGATGATTGTGTGAACTTTCATTGTATCCTTGGCTTTAGTTTAATCAACTAGTCTCATTCTTTTTTTTTGATAGGTAGATCAACTAGTCTCATGTTATTGCATTGTTCCAGATTTTCTGGCTAGTGCTCCATGGGGGCTCCATAGCTGTAGCTTGCTCTGGCCTTTGGAATTTCGTTCCATATTAGATCACCAATTGTGTCTTTTAGTATGACCCCCTTTGACAATCATAACAACTCTCTATGTGCAACAGAAACATACTGCTTTAGTTACATTGCTAGAATGATAAGTATATTACTCTCTCCCAATATGATGGCTGGTATGCTGGTCTGCCAGTAGCTCTATATGAGTGACCAATAAGCCTGACCTTTTAAGTTTTGGAGCTCGTTTAGAGTTCCAGGAATGTGTTATCATGGGACATAGGTTGTCGAATATTTAGATAGAATGAAGGTTTATACTTTATAGGTACTAGTCGTATAATTCTCCTAGAATGAAGGTTTATACGTGTTAGTCTTGTTCTTATTCTCCGTTGGCATGTTTAAAGCATCCGCTAGACTAACAAGACTTAGGCCGTTTTGTTAGTATACCGTTAGTGATATTAGACCTCTTAGTACACTAGATTTTCCATGTTCTAACTTAACTAACTAATCTCTCAAAAAAAAAAATAAAAAAAATTCTCCGTTGGCATGTCCTATGGACTGTCATAGATTTTAGGATGTAGTACTTAAAAATTATATTCAAACGCTTGGTCAAGTGCACAGATCCTGTAGTACTTAAAAATTATATTCAAAGGCTTGGTCAAGTGCACAGATATGGATCTGTGCTGGATCGAACAAAACCAACCATTTTGGAGTATGGCTTCCTCTGTTATTTGGAGATAGAAGCAGCCCTAAGCAAAAAATATGAATATAAAAATGAAGAAAGAAAATAGGAGCATTTCTAACCGTTTGGCTTGCGTCTAATACTCCAATGTTTAAATATGGCCACATGTCATTGTCACTCGGCTCTAATGTTTTTGTCCATTTTAGTTTACATTGGTCCATTTGGTTCACTTTGGTGATACTTTGGGAGGAGAGGTTCATGTAGAAAGAGTAGCTAATTCATTGACAATTATGTCACTTTTCAACTTAACTTAATGTTGATAGGTTCTTAATATAATTACATTTTTCTTTTGTTATTAAAGTCTTTTATTTTATTTTTTCTAATATAAGTGATTGATTTATTTATATCCACTTCCTCTTTAGGTTATTAAAGATGTATAAATGATGAACCCTTTCTAAGGAACACTTAAAACAAATTTCAATCACACATTACATTATTTACATAATATCTCACCATATATAATAATTAAATGTCAAATGCATTACGTTTTCTTGGAAAAAAAATATTACAAAATTTAGAATACTTTTATTAGAAATAATCACATCATTTCTTTTAAAATGGGTAGGTACTTACATCTACAAGTCTTATCTACTATTTTTAGCTTTCACTTAACAAAAATACTAAATTTAAAAGGCATAGACGGGGTATTAAGAAGCGGACCATCCTTTCCAAGCTGTGTACCGCCTCTTGATTAAGGTTAGTGCACTAACATCATTAAAACCTGCACTCAGAGAGTCAAAATTATGTCGGGTATCAAAAAGCAAAGTGAAATAGTGACATTTATGAGAATACATGCAATCCTACTAAAAGGCAAAAAATGAATAAAAGAAAAGGCAGATGACATTTTAGAATTCATTCATAATACATTATTTATGACCCATTTCAATGTCAAGTATCTCTCTATGTTAATTGAAAAGCAAACACTGAATAGATCTAACAAGTTTGAAAATCCCTTCTACATGATCGACTATACTATACACAAATAAACAAATCAAATAGAAATCTAGGTGAATATCTACACACAATAAAAACTTTGGTTTCTACTTCGGCTATATACTCCAAAGCAATGAGATCAATCCTATTCCACCAGGCACCAACCTCCGAGGAACAAGTATCTAGTTTGCAGTTTTAGTAAATTCGCCAGGACAATCAACAACTGCCATATCCATAATGTTGTGTTCTGATCAAGATCTCTCATTTCCTTGACCGCATGCCTTGCTCTTTGTAGAGCATGAGCTTCCTCTTGTGCGAGATGGCTCAGACCCATTTATGACCTGGCTCGGTGAAGAATAACCCATGAGCTGATGAAGTGGGGAGCTTGATGTTGCTGGAAGCTCCTCAATTTCTGAAGATAAATTTTCTGCTTTGGACAGATTAGAGGAAGGCCTAGATGATTCATGCCCAAAATTCTTTTGTTTCTTTTGGGACTGATTCAAGACAAATTTCTTTCTCTCTCCCATAGGCTTGAAAGGATCATGTTCATACGATGGATTTCTTTCATTTATGTTGCCTTGGAGAGCATGAAAGGATGTGATGGAAACAGGATCTGCTTCAGTGGAGCCACTTTTGCAGTAAGAGAGTCCATAATCATCAGAACATGACACAGGATCCGCCTGTAGGCAAGCATTGGCATGAGAATGAGACGCTGAGACCAACCTCCTATTAATAGAATCACTGCAGTCATCAACCTCACTTGGTGGAGGGTCTACAGCATTCAATGAATATGGTACTATATGAGTGCTGTTTTGCAGTGAAAACTTGAGCAGCTCCGAACAGGCACCGCACCTTAGCCGATGAAATCTCCTTCTGAAGAGAACAAAATCTGCAGGTAGCTGCAGCGGGCTCAAGCAACTATAGCAAGTTATGATAGGGGCTCCACCTGCTATGGGTCGGAAATGTCGCTTAACCAAATGCTGTTTCTCTCTCAAATACTTCTTCACCTCATGGTCTTTATGCCTCTGTTCCACAGATTTTGTTTCACGACTGCACTTGGAAAACTTAGAGTCCACATACCATTGGGGACTAGAAGGACAAGAGCTGTAAGAATTGTACAAGTTATGACCAGGATGGACCCAACATGACCCTTTATTACGGTGAAGGATGGGCAGCGGCAACTGTGCTGAGCATTGCCAGTCTTGGGGATAGCAATGCTGACAAGAGTGATGAGCTTGGTGCCTGCTCCTTGTTGTCTCTCCTGAGAAAGGTATGTGGGAGGAATTGGACTGCTGGAGCTGGCTGCTTCCCTGCATGCACCTTCTGGGAAACCTAGGATAACTTAAGTCGTGACATACTTCCTCAGCTGCCTCGTGATCATAGTACGATGGAATATGGTTTTCCTTCCAAGTGGAAACCCTTTCATTAGCCATTCCACTTGGATAGCATCTTTTGCTAAGTTCATCCTGCAATTCAGAAACCATTCTCAACAATTTCATCTTGTCCTGTTCAAGGTACTCAGACTTGCCAGATGAATGAAAGCTTGTATTGCGGTCAAACTGATTACGCACTTCATTTGAAGGGCCACCACTCTCATAGCCAGATAGGGAACCCCTTTGATAGAAAGGCACCCTCGATGGATGGCTATCTCTCTCACGTCTCCTCCAATTTCTGACTGGGCGGCCATGAATTGTGGGTTCCAGTAATTCATCTTGATCCCACTTGCTTTTATTGGCTAAATGCTTCTTAGCCGATGAATGAATTTCCCCTTCATGTTCAATATAAGAACTACAATTCATCATGCCGTTCACCTGGAATTTGTCCTTTTTGTACCTTTCTTCAGAAGGAACAAAGTCTGAAACCTTATAAGCACTTCCAGATGAATGTATATATCGTTCAGGAAGGTGGTCATCCGTCCCATCATAAGAAGAGACACTGCCCTCATATGCATAACTTCTGGTTGTTGGGGATTTAGACAAATCTCTAAGTCCACCACTGAGCTCAGAGCTGGGGTTGACAAAATCTGCAGATTCAAATGTATCTGATGAAATGCTTTCCCTTGCTGGCGTATGATGAGTAGCAATTGAAATACTTCCATTTTTAGCCACTAAATTATCAGTGTTCAAGCTTCTGAAATTAGAATCACCCTCTTTGATATCTATCTCTGACTTTGCTCCCGCCAACAGCAAGCCCTCGTCATTTGCCTCTACTTCTGAATTTGCTTGTGCTATTGGCGATGGCTCTTCATTCCCCTGAGAAGCAAGCTCAGTTGACAAACAAACTTCATTGGAAACCCCAAGCTGTTCAACATTGCAGTCACATGATTCAATTTTATCAATGTCACTGCTTTGGTAGTTATGGGATAAGTTTACACCCCCAAGTTGCTCGCCATAACATTCCTCAGACTGGCTTTGATTCCTTTCATTATTTTGATCTTCATTTGATAAATTTATACCTCCAAGCTGCTCGCTAATGCAATCCGCCGATTGTTTTTGATCCCTCTCATTGTTCTGGTCCAAGGAACATTCTCCCATGGAAGTAAGAATTTCTTTGTTAGAGCTGTTGGATTCTTTATCTTCAACAACAAGATCCAATGCATTTGTCTGAGTAGCATCTGTTTCATGTAAGCCAGAATCTATGCTTTTTGGATCACTTTTTCGATTTTTTGCTGCATGCGGGAAGAGGATTGGAAGAAATTAATACACAACTCTAAACGCATCAAGATATCTATGTAACAATTTTTAAAATCCATATAAAATGTAAGCCGTGACTTCAAACTTATGGAGAAGTAATAATTGTCATCAAAAGTCAGCACTAGTGGTAAAGGGTTCAGTGGTCCACTATTTTTATCTTTTATATTAAAAATGTCTGTTAACTTATTTTCATTTGAGAAAATAAATAAAAAAATTTGCACGACATTGAGATAGTGGAGGTTACAACTTACGGCCACCAGTTCTAGAAATTTCCCAATGTAATAAAACTAAATTTCTGATTTCTAATCCATACATCTGTTTCATGAATCATGACAATTATAAAACCAATCCACATTCTAAGAGTTTATCAAAATTGTTCTTACATTTCTTAGATTATTACCTTGGAGAATTGTGCCACATCCGCCACACTGATATAAAGGAAAGTCTGCCAACTCTGGCAGAACCTGCCGACATTTGGGGCATTGAACTAATCGAACTTTAGTAGTAGTCACTCCGCTCGTCATCTTCCCCCAATTATGAAGTCTTGATGAACCTAAGATTGCACTTCCAACACCCCACTTTGACAGAAAAATTAAATATCAAAGACCAGATTCATCCATGAGCGATGTTTTTTAACAAAAAAAATAGTTGCCTCTCACACTGTCTGCAATAAGATAGAACAAATATATATATATATATATATATATATATATATATAGAAAATGAGTTAGGAGTATAAAAGACAGATTTTGTAATTGCGAATTGAGAGATGGTGGAAAAGCAAAGAAAATTTAAAATAAATAAATAAAAGACTTAATAACAGCATAATAAGCTATGTCTAAAGGAGTGGTTGTCCCAAATTAAGCATCACAACAATGATCCAAAAGAGTATTTAAATTTTGTTGTGCGGATAGGGGTTAAAGAGTTGTGTAATTAAAAGAGTAAGATAATTAAGTAATCAGAGAAGCTAAAGTTTAAGATTGAATGCAAGTTGAAGCACATACACAACTGGTGATTGTAAGTCATTTTGCATTGTTAGGAAGATTCTTCAAAGAATAAAAGATCATGGAAATAATCAGTTCAATGCAAATTGATTTAGGAATCAGCATACCCAATGTCTTTTGTTTGATTGAAGAAAAAATTGCAGCAAATTTCAAACTTCCTAAATGCCAGTATATGAGGAAACAGCATACCCAATGTCTATGACAGTTATTGCAAAAAAAAAAAAACATAAAAACAGGTTGTGGATGAAATGAAATTAAACAAAAAGAATGAACAAAGTATAAATTAAGGAGAAGGGGCAGGAAGTAATAAAAGAAGAGAGCATGTAAATATTAGTAACATAATTAAGGATAAGAGGAGAGAAAATGAACAAATATAGTTTTGAATTTGGATCTAGATTCTTAAAAAGTTAAAGAAATGAGAGTGATATTAGGAAAAGGTAGATCAAGAATATTAGTAGTAGTAGTAGTAGTAAATTAAGGATGTCATATTATTTGAACTGTGTCTGGAAAGAGTAAATACAAAGAGAAGAGACAATTAAGGTTGTTAAACATAAAAAGACATACACACCTCCTTCTTTTTTGACAAAATATAAGATCTGCAGAGAGTCGGGAGTTGCCACAAAAAAAAAAAAAAAGGATATATATGTTGATATTAAGTTTTAACAATGAACGATGTTTAGGTATATAGAGAGAGAGAGAGAGAGATTGTGTGTAGAAAGTAAACAGAAACGAACCTGTGTGGAAACAGAGGCAGAGATGAGAATGGAGAGAATTTCTTTTTCTTTGCCGCAAAGTTCACGACCCCCCGCTTTTCTTTTCTTTAATTTTGAATTTTGAATTTCTAAATTTGTATTTTTCCTTCTACTTTCACATTAACGAGTAGTCGTCTTCTTCTTCTTCTTCTTACTATTTCGTGGTTTGGAAAATGCTTTTACAGTCAAACCCCTGAGTCTTCAAGACTTTAAATTTTTTTTTTTTTTTTTTTTTTTTTTTTTAAAGGAAGAAGAAAAGAAAAGAGAAGAGCTGTCTGAAGACTTTTTTTTTTTTTTTGGGGAGATTTAAGGGAAGGGAATATAGATTAGAGATAGTGTTTCTCTCTTTCTCTGTTCAGTCTTTTTTTTTTTTTTGCTGAATTTTCTCTGTTTAGTATTTACGCAAAAAAGAAAGAAAGGGAGAAACGCGGAGAGAGAGAGAGAGACAGAGGAAGGAGTTGGTGAAATCGCGCCGATCCCATTTAAAGCTCTCTCTCTCTCTCTCTTCGTTTTCATTCATTCATTCAGTCTTCCCCCCAATCCCTTCTTGACGTGTACACATGTCACTCTTCTTCCGTCACTCTTTTTTCAAACCCCAACCCAAATAATAATTTTTATTTTTTTTAAAGTACATTTTTTAAAATAAAATAAAATCAATTTTTATTTAATGTCATAATAAATTTTTAAATACCATTCCTATCAAAAAACAAATTTTAAATACCATTATTTATTGGGTCAAAGTCAAATTAAACCTTTTTTTTTTCCTTTTTGCTGAATAAATACTTTATTACTCAACACAAAAATAGGAAAAATACAAAAAGATTTGGACCTGAAACCATCTCTATCTAAAGGTTTCATCACAGATAAACGTAGAATGGAGAGGGGAACTAGCCTAGAGCAAGATACAAAAGCAACCCATTGGGCAAGAAGATGAGCAGGAACATTGCCCTCTCTATTTACAAAAGAGAAAGAAACATTTAAAAAAGATTTAAATAAATACAAAATATCATCAGATATGGATTTGATGCTCCAATGAGGGATGGAATCTACATTCTTCAAAGGATCAATAACATCTAGAGCATCACCTTCCATAGCAACACATTTAATAGCACACCAAGTTGCTTTGGCTTCGCCTATCAAAGAGTTCCTTGGATCCAATTGTTCTGCCCATGCCAACAGAAGCTTTCCTAAATCATCTTTGCCCACTATTGCAACAAAAATTTTCTCTTCCCTTATTGTTGCATCAAAGTTTAATTTTATCCAACTGTTTGGAGGGGGCTGCCAAGTATTAATTTTTGGTGGTCTCCTTGGTAATTTACTCTAAGCTTGTTTATGCTCCTCAAAAACACGCCTTATTAGTCTAGCAAGCTCAATTGGATTGCTTTTAGATCCCTCCACCCTAGCTTTGTTCCTAAAAAACCATAATTGATCATAGATAAGTAAGGAATATAATTGAAATTCTTGAGCAAATTCATCATCCAACCCCAAATTTGTTTTTGGGTCGAGAATAATCTTAACCCAATCTAGAATAGATATATTTGACAAATTACTCAAGTTAATAGGTCATGGGGCCATCAACCAGATTTGTGCAACCCAGTCACATTGAAGAAACAAATGCTTGAAAGATTCTGGAGCATTATTACACAAATAGCAGTCTAGTGAGGGAAGAGGAAACCTCTTATTAAGGACAGTACAAGTTGGTAAAATATTCCAACTAATCTTCCATAAAAGGTTTTTTAGTCTAGCATTTGCTTTTATTTTCCATAGTTACTTCCAATCCTTGGCTTGCAATAGAGGGTGAGTTTGAGTATTTGAGCTTCTAATAGCTTTGTAGGTTGATTTCACGGAGAACTCCACGGAAGAGGTCAAACACCAAAAGACTTGGTCACTCAAAAGCTTATGAGGCAAGTGGATATTAATAATTCTATTTACCGTGGCTGGCTCAAACAAAATGGATAGTTTCCCTCTATCCCATTGTTTGGTGTCTTGATCAATTAGATCAGTAACTAGATGAACATTGTCAATTGCTTCACTTCTGGCTTGGGGAATAAAACCAGGTTCATTGGGAATCCATGGATCTTTCCAAATCCAAGTATTAAAGCCATTGCCAATTCTATGGCACATGCCTTTTTTTATTACTTCTCTACACACAAATATACTTTGGGATGCCCAAGAAGCATTTTTAGGCATAGAAATTTTCATGAAATTTCTATTTTGAACATACTTCTTTTTGAACACAGTCACCCATATTTTGTCTTCATTACTAACCACTTCCCAAGTCAATTTGGCCACCAAGGCTTTATTCATATCTGCCATTTTTTTTAATGCCCAATCCTCCCTCTGATTTAGGACTACAAATGGAATCCCAGCTTTTAAGAAAGCACCCCCATTTGTTTTCTTCCTTATTTCCCCACCAAAAATTGAGATACAAAGCATCAAGTTTTGAACAACTTGGTTTGGGAGAATGAGAGAAGAAGCTTGATAAGAAGGGAGGGATGATGCCACAAAAGAAATGAGAGTGGCTCTACCAGCTTGTGACAAGGTTTTCTTCTTCCAACCTTGAAGACGTTGTTTAACTTTCTCAACGATTTCTTCACACGCTACTTTCTTATCTTACCTGAGACAATAGGAATACCCAGGTATTTTTCCTTCTTGTTTGAAGCATTAATTCCAACTGAGTTGGCCAGCCTTGTTTTTAAACTATGAGGAGTATTTTGGTTGAAAATAATGACTGACTTGTGGAAATTAACCTTCTGACCTGACCAGCATGAGAAAACATCCAAACAAGATTTAATTTTTGCCATGTTCTCATCATTTGCTTGTGCAAAGATAAACAAATCATCCGCAAAAGTCAAACTAAACTATGTTCTAATTTGGAATTTGTAATAATGCTGAACTTGCTATTACATTTTCATCAGTATCCGTTATTAAGTTCATGGAAACCATTTTAACAAAAAAAAAAAAAAAAAAAAATCTTTTTAAATTAATATGTAAAAGTTCTCAAAAATTCCCTATAATTTTCCCCTAAAACTCTAAGCTCCTAAATTTTTTTTAATATGATGTGATAACTTTTTTTTACACATAAAATAATAGAACATGGGGATTAATTTTTACTATTAAAACTTAAATTGAATTATGTATTTCACAAGAAAAGCACAAAGCGGTTTTATTAAGCTCTCTCTCAAAAAAAAAAAAAAAAAAAAAATACCACTTGACCACTAGTTTCCACTGAAATTATTCAATCCATCCTTCATTAATTTAAAAATAAATAAATAAAAAACCTCTTTGAAATGGAAATTCACACCCACAAACACAAATCAAAATCTAAAATCAAAAGCAACTACAAATTTGTTCAAATTTATTTGAAGAGAAAAATCACACACACATGTCAATTGTAACCTAAAATTATTGTTGCTACTCTTGCCTAATTCATCTCACTTGCTTCCAAATTGGCTTGTCATCTAACAATCTCAAGGCCATTGATAATTCCCTAACCTGAATTCACCTAAGCCTTTAATCTCGACCAGGACCACCACAAACCAAATACTACCAACATATGCCAATTTCCAAGTCCAACTAATTTTTTTCCTTTTTTTTTTTTTCCTTTGCTAAAGTAGGTGTCTAGAACTCTAAAGCATTCGACTATTTTTCTAGGGGGTGTGTAGTCTCCCCCATTCCATAAATACCAAGGGTCTGTTTGGGATCTGCTTATTTTGCTGAAATTGAAAACTTTTTTTTGAAAGTATTGTAGATAAAGATAAAAGTTAGCTGAAATAGTACAGTGGGACCCATGAATAGTACCAAAAAGTGCAACGGGACCCATGAATAGTAGCGAAAATAAGCTAAACAATAAAATAAGCTGATTTTTTAATTTTTGCCAAACACACACCAAGTAGTTACATGAATAAATTATTCAATATTGGTCACAAACATCATGGATCTCATAAGACATTAGGAACTACTAGATTATAGGCAAAATGCAGCCATAGACCCCTCAGGCCTATAGTCACGGAGTTTAGGCCACGTTTGAAAACATGGCCTAAAAAAACGCAACTATAGGCAAAATCGTCCTGTAGCCACGTTTTTCTAAGCTATAGCCGCGTTTTTAAAACGCGGCTATAGAATGTTTTTTTTGTAGTGTTAACTTCTTTGAGTTCCTCTAATCCCAATCACATCCATACAAATACCTAATTGCCTTAAGGTTATATTAACTACCAAATCACCATTGCAAAAAGGGTTAAGGGAGGAAAAGTCAGGTTTAGATTAATTAGCTTGATTTTGACCCCAACATTTATTAAGATCTATATATATATATATATATAGATCATGATGCTCTCCAGGAAACTATCACTATGAATGTTTATGTGTTGTGTTGGCATCTTGGCAAGTCGCTCTCACGATTTATATAGCTCACAACACAACAGCAAACCTTTCCTGGCACGACCGTTACCATGATGTAGCCTTCTGTCCCTCTGGATTGCAATTTACCCATTTTGTCAACTTAAAATATTTTATCCTTTTTTCTCTTTCTTTGGTTTGATTGTTTTCATTTTCATTTTCATTTTAATATGAGATGTGTATCTTCTGCTGGCCCACAATTTTACCTAACGAAACTAAGCCCCTTAATCTTTATAAGTTTATAAACGAGGAAAGTGTGATGTAAATTAACCTCCATTAATATATGTATCATGTGTGTGCATTATAGTAGTATTAGAGGATGCAAAGAAAAAACCTATTTTATATCTTCAAATATTACGTTATCTGTTTTACCAACTTATTTTACAACTCATCCCACATCCTAGTTTTTATTTATACATACAACTCAATAAAATAATATAAACTACCTAATAAAATAATAAAAAAATATTATTCTCTCTTTTTTCCCACTCACTTTTTCTCTTCACACACAACCACATATTAAAATAATATATATTCATAGGTTGCAAATTTTTTTTAGTTTACAAACCCTGATGGAGTGGGTTTTGGGTGACTTAGGTTGTAAAATAGCAACTGAGGGGTGTTTACACCCTTAATGCTAGTGCTCTTACACACCCTACAAACATATCAATGAAAAGATGTTACTTTCCAATTCAAAATCCAATTATCGAATCAAAATTGAATGGATGAGAAAGAAGGGGAAATTTGTGGGTTGATTAGGGAACTAGAGTCAGTTGTGGTTGGCAAACAATGATTAGATTACTTTTCACTAAGTACTAGTAGTGGATTATACATAAGTGATAGATATACAAATTATGTTAAAGTATATGAACAAGTGTGTGTCTATAGAAGAACCAATGCAAGTTAGAGATCTTCTAAAATTTTAAAACAATTCTATAGTTAGTCATTCATTGATTAAACTAATAGTTTAAATTCTATCATATCAAAATATAAAATGCAAGGATCTCTATAATTATTAAAATAATTCTACGGTAGAATTTCTAAAATCATATATATTTATTTTGGAATAAAGATATATTATTGCTTGCTTGATACTTTTGGCAAATGTCATCTCAATATATTCTTAAATGTCGTTTTCTATTTTTGTCTATTTCTATGTAACCTATCCCAATAGGAACGGTCTTCAATCTCCATTCTCCGACCAAGAGTTCTTAAAAATTTCCCCACCTCTTACTACGAGCATTTACATTTGAATGTATTTAATTAGTTTTATTAGCCACTATAGCTAAAGTCCACAAAAAGGATCGTACACAATTGTGAAAATAGTAGTTTTGTAATTCTTAGATACTCCGGGTATGATGAATAAAGTTTCATTCTCTTACATTTATGATAAGATCCACTCATTAAAACTCATAATAGAATTCACTATGATTATAAAAATAAATAAATAAACATTATTTCACTATATTCCGAGAATACTTAAGAATTTTCCAATAGATCTATAATGAACTATCAAATGAATTTTTTATTTTTTTTAGAATCAAATGAAACTAGATAACTACTAAATACTCGGTGTCCAAATTTTATTATTATTATTTTGTTATTGAGAAGTACAAAAAGCGCATCAAATTTGCAAGGGACAGGCGGACTAACAAATGAAACGAGATAAGATTTTATTACCCAAAAATAAGAAGAAAAAATGAGGTAAGATTTCAAACGAGTATCATTGTTTTAAGGCTGACCAAATAAGTCCAATAGCAAAATTATATCATTCATCAGTTCATAATAAAGCCAACTGCCTTTTCAAATTTGACAAGCGCAACGTTGGCATTTCTACAATTCACGACAATTTGGTAAATAAAACTTTTCTTTAAGTTTAAAACCAAAACCATCAATAAACTAATTGAAACAACCGCAGATGACCACATGACACGAATTAATCTGCCAATTCATTACAATTTCTCCTTCGTATAGACTATTACATCTATAATATGCAAGCTAGAATAGGTCAAGGTTTGGGGAGATCATTGATTTTTATTTTATTTATAAAACCTGACCGGTCTGGAGTTGACAATAGAATAGTCGAGACCATGACAAAGTCAAACGAGAGGTAGTAACACAAATATTTGACAACTCGTCATAGACCACAAGAAATTTCTTCCCTCTTACCAAAAACTTATAAAGTCAAACTATGAAAGTCAAACCACAAAGCAATTATGTCTGTAATGAATAACTTACACTCAAAAGTGCCATCAATTTTGGTGAACAGCTAATGGTAAAATTATCGTTGATTATATGAATAAATTTCTTTTTCTTTTTCCTCCTCTTGAATGCCTTTTCACCAATTGTTGCATATCTATAAAATTCTCCAGTTGAGTGCTAGTATTAAGCTAGCAATGTTTTAAGAATCCATTTGAAGGGGCAAACAACCGGGTTACTGGGAATCTTCTTTTGGACCAAACAGAATGCTGCTTGCTACAACTGCAAGGACCACCGGGTCATTTAAAATACAAGAAGTTTTTAAGAGGTCAGAATTTCAGGTCTTGGTATTCAGGAATAGTTTGTTTTCTAGAGTTTCAAATAAAGGTTGACCTTCAAAGTTCAGACAAATATATATATATATATAGAGAGAGAGGTTGACCACTATTCACTTGGATGGATGAAAAGACAGAAGTAATGACGCCCTTGGCGCTATTGATCCTCTTAACTTCTTCAACACCTCAACCACAACCACACACGCCTAATATTGATGCGATTTTGGTTGACATTAAGATGGTGCTAATTTGAAATTTCTTTTCCTTTTTGGCGTATTAGCCATTTTTTCACAATGAAAACCAACGAGCTTCTGTTTCTTCTTTGACTGGAAAGATCCCCAGCTCCGTTTTGCACGGTAGCAGATGGCTTTCGAGCCTCTTTCGCCTCTCCAGATTATTATACAAATTTTGACGTCATTAATCCAGTGAGAGAGAGAGAGAGAGAGAGAGAGAGAGGTGATTGTATACTAAAATAAGGAAAATGTTAAAACTATTACAATTTTACTACAAAATACTAACAAACTAATGTAAAATAAACATGATTGGTAGGATTTACAATCTAAAAACTTATGAATTGCTGGGTGGTTCAGCATGAGGATGAGGTATCCAACATCACTCCTAAAATAATGACCATTTGGTTAGAGTAATTCTGGGATGTTACAAACATAAACCTTACAAACTAAGATGCTACCAATCACAAAAAAATAATTCAAATATTCATTTATTATTATGTCATTTAAGTTGATATGATTATATTCTTGTCACGTTAGTTTGTAAGCTTTTTTGTATTAAAATTTGTGGTAACATTAACATTTTCCATTTAGGTATATAAGTGTATCATGTTTCAATTAGAACAAAGCACACATTTATATATCAACGATTTGATCAAATTTACGTGTGTATATTTTCAAAAATATATACGAGTCAAAACTCATATTGTAGGTATAATGATTGCATGCTAAAGTTGCATATCAACATCCATTGATTTATATTCGATTATTAAATACCAATAATCAAATTGCTAGATTCAAAGCCAAGAAACAACCTATTTGTTAGCAAAGTTTTGGAGATTGATAATGAAATAGATACTAAAATGCATTTTAGCTGAGAATGTCCCCGAGTTTTAGCTTTAAAACAAATGAATCTGTGCATTCACTTAGAACACTGCCCATTTTTAGCATGACCAAAATAGAACATAACACAGGCATCAACCTAGCTGCACATCAATGTCCAATCTAAATTGATCGTGAGACAATACCAAACTATAATGTTCAACATCTCCCAAAAATATATAAAGATTCATCAGCACATTCAGGCTACAGAAAATAAAGGAAAAAGGAATATAAGCCTTAGGACCTTACTAGACCATTACTGCAACCAAGTCCACTTAAGAAGCCAGAACTGCATGTTGCTTGTGCACAATAAATGCTTTTCGAAGTTCTTGATACCAACTTCTATAATGCTCCAGTGAGAAACAAAGCTGCCTTATCACCTCTCTTTTCTCCTCAGCCCCATCTGAGATGAGAACTCTCTGGCTATCTACTTCTTTCTCCAGCTCCTCCACTTTCAATCTCAGTTCATCTACTAGATTCTGTGCACTTTTACCTTCAGCAATCAGCTCCACATGCTCCTGACGTAACTGGCCAAGATGCCCCTCCATTTGCTGGATCTGGCTGTCACGAGAGTTCACTTCTGCTACTAGTGTGTCAAGCTTTGCATTGAGCCCATCATTCTCTGCCATTAGCATATCAAATTTCAATTTGAGTCCGTCAAAATCTTTATTCAAAATTTCCACATTTTCCCTCCTTTCAATGAGTTCATCCTTCAACTGATTGATCTCACTTTGCAAAGCCATCTCATGGGCAACATGCAAACCTTTCAATTCTACTTTCTCAGCCTCGCATTGCCTTATTTCATTTTCTAATGATCCACTTCTCAATTCCCATTCTTTGAGAGTAGAATCAAACAAGGTCTGCTTCTCTGACAAACTTGAAATATCACACTGCAAATGTGCCTTCTCCCTAGAGAATTGTTTCTGGGCATCACTCAATGCAAGCTTCAATTCCCTTACCTCAATGTCACGGCTAGATACACTAGTTTTGTACCTTTCAATACTCTCATGAAGCTCCAAAGCCTTCCTTTTACCTGAATCAAGCTGGGCCTGCAACATGGCTATCTCTTCCCGAGCTACCTCAAGCTCCCCCTGCAATTCATAAGTACCTTCAGATGTTCTATTCACAAGTTCAAGCCTCAACTTCACAATCTCTTCATCTGATCCCTTAAGCCTTTCTCTAGTTACTTCTGACTCTTCTACCAACCTCCTAATCTGGTTACTAGAGTCTGAAATACAAGTTTCCAATTCAGCTATTTGATTTTGCAGCTCCAACACTCGTCCCCTCTCCAATTTAAGGTCGGCCTCTCTCATCTTGATATCTTCCTGCACACACTCAAGCTGCGCCTGCATCCTCTCTACAAGTACAATAGCAGATTCACCCTTCTCAAGCTGACTCTTCAACCTGGCAATCTCTTTTTCTGAAAGCTGTAGTTGTAGGTTGGAAACCCTTAGCTCTTCCTCACTTCGGGAAATTCTGCCAAGCATTTCCTCATAACTATATTTCTCTCCTACCTTCAACATATTATCCATATTGTCTTTTCTAGCTGTCCAGAACTTCTCTTTCATGCTAGACACTTCAGTTTCCATCTCAGAAATCTTATGATGCAGCACCTTGCCATCAAAATCCATTGGTGGGCTCGAGTAGTTGTTGAGAGTTAAGTTAAAAGGTTCTGTCTCAGAATCCGATGAAAAAGATGATGGAGATGATTCAATGCCCTCCTTCAAAGAAAGAACAGAGCTTCCAACACCAGAGCTAAGGGATACATCTGAATTGATAGCTTGATGACCAGAACTGTGAAAACCCAACTTCTGATCAGGAGTGAGTAGTGGAGAACCTTGTCCAGATCCAAATTCAGAACTGCCAAAGCCCTGCATTTGGAGTTCTGACGGTAAACTCTTTCGTAATGCTTCTGTCACATGATCATAGCGCTCAGCCAGTGATTGATACATGCGGTGGAATTCCCCAACATCAGCAACCAATTGCCTCTTCTGACCATTCAATTCAGCATTCTCCACCAAATGATCACCATCCGCTTGGATCAGGTTCAGCATTTCCTTAACATTCTGGCCCATCACTGTAATCAATAAATTGCACTGGTCATGGGGCATTTTGTTACTCAACTATTGAAGTATGAAATCTGAAATTGAAGTTAAACAAAACAAAACCACATTGCTCTATGCCAACGGAAAAATGTTAGGCTGAACATAACAGAAGCCTTTGATTGGAGGACAGGACCTTGTTAATGGTTTAGTAAATTATACCAGCATTCTCTATATGTAGTTTAGAAAAGTGGTTAACAGAATAGAGAACTATAAACAAGACTTGAGTTGTGAAAAAAGTTGCTTACCCTCAAGATTTTCTGCCAGCCACTTAGAATTCTCAGGACTAATATGACTGTCCCACCAACATAAATTTGACTTCTTTGATTCTGTTGGCTCCATATAAAACTCCAACTGACTTAAACAATTACAAACTACTCAGTGTTAAGACCTTCAGTGGTAGTAATAATGACAATAATGATGATGATGAATACAATCATGCTAATAACAAAAAACAAACATGAGAAATTTTGGGGAAAAAACACTGAGAAGTGGTAGTTTTTCATACAGCATCAACAAGAATTTTTAGCTAATGAAGGATGGTGACAACATATAACATTTAAGCAGAAGGAAGAAAGTAGGAATTTGGATTCAGAAAAAAAGGCCAGGAGCCAAACCAGTGATCAACTGCGACAGACATGGTCATACCATTGCAAAAGCAATCTAACTGGAAATGAAATTGTTTTAAGGAAAAATAACTTTATTACTACAAAAATCTGTGCTCACAATTGGAAATAACAAGTAGCGCATTCAGAAAACCTTGTCGTGCGCATTCAGAAAATCTGTGCTCCTCTATCTATCCTATTCGATTTCTTCACTTCATTCATCCTGCCTTAACCTTAATCTTACATAAAATGTTGAGTTGTGCTCAAAATTGACTCCCTCATGATTAGTCCCTCCAAGAAAGTAATGTTGATAAGAATAATAAATTAAGTCATCACATTCATTTGTTGATAGGAATAAAATTAGAATCCCATGCCACAACAGACCAAATTGGTTAAAGAAAAAACAACAACCAAGCCTTAGGGTCGGCTATGGATCCTCAACAAAGTAGACAGGGTATTTTTATTTTTCCTTTCTATTATATTCCAAGCCACAACATGTCATCAAGTATGTATTTCTCTATCTATTTATGTTCCCTCAACTCAGTTTCTATCACTAGCACATTAATTACTTTGATCTAGAAGATGAACAAAGCATGTCATGTCCTCAAATTTTACATCAATAGCATCTAAACAATTATAATTTCAGCTACTTGTTATGATTATTGATAGAGCATAGTTGGGTTGGGTATTATTAAAATTATCATAGGCAGCAAAAGCACAGTAGCAGGGCATAGACAGTACTACACACACACACACAAACGCGCGTATATGGATGAGATGACGAAAAGTGAGTGTAGTGACTGACCTTTTTGGATATGGATCTGAGCGAGGCAGAGGAAAATCGAAAAGACCTGAAATCCAGGCCCCAAAAATTAAAGGAGATCAAAGGGGTTGGTTTTCGCTTTTCGGAATTGAGTTTGGGAGTTAGAGTGTTGACAATCAGAAAATGGCTTAAGTAATAGACACTGACAGACAGACAGGCATAAAAAAGAAAGAGACTCTTCCGGTTCCCCCCAATTTGCCCGCCTTTTCTCTCAAAACCCCAAACTACCCTCCTTTCTAATTTTCATTTTCGACCTTTTTTCTATTGTCTGTCAATATGCCTTTAAATTTAATCAATATAATAAGTTCAATTATAGCCTGAATTATTTGTCTTTGTTATCATCATTTAGCTAGAGATAGATCATTTGTTTTTGGGATAATCTAGCTAGATAGATAATGGAGAATCAAGTCAACAATGGACATAGATATAAAGCCAAAGAAATGGTATTTTGGTAACTTTGAGATGACCCCCCATAATTGCGCATCAATTGATGGGCCGGGGGCCACCTCCCGCGAAACGACTTTAAATTTTTGGAGGGAAATTTTTGAACTTTCAAAACAAACAACAATGTGATTTCATTTTTTTTGAATTGTTTATTTATGTATTGTTGCAAGTTGCAGCCTGCTGTACCTATCGTTGCCTTGTCTTGTAGTTGTGTAGTAGGCAAGGCAACAATTTTACAATTTACAATTAGGTAAGCCTTCCTTCCTTCCTGGGCCCCTGTTACTCCACTCATCCACTGCTCAACTTTCCTTTCTTTTCTTCTTTTTCTTCAACATGAGCAATTTGTGATATCATCATATCATGGCATAGGGGTTAGAGGTTATGTACTTATCAAATCAAATCAAAAAAAAAAAAAAAAAAAAGGTTATGTACTTATATTGTGATTTGTGTTATCAACAAATTTTACATTTTAGAGTTATTAATTTATCTAGAAATAACAATAAGCTCAACATGGTCTTATTCCTATTCATGGGCTCAAACCAAGGAACATAATCATATAGGGTCTGTTTGGATTGAGCTTATTTTTGCTGAAACTGAAAACACTGTAACAATATAATTTTTAAATGTATGAATAGTACTGTGAGACCCATTTTAATATTTTTTAATATGTGAACAGTGTATGCACAGTGCGTGAACAGTGCATACACTGTTCATAAATAGTAAATATTGTCTCTCAAAGTCAACAAATGCGGGCAAGAAAAAAAAAAAAAAAAAAGGAGAAAATGCACTTTGAAAATGCAAACGTCGGATTAATTGCTATCCAGACCCACACATAATCATATAATAGAATCCTAATCATACTTCATAATATCATTAATATTTTCCAAATATGTTTTCTCTTTTTTCTAGTGGATTCTAGGTTTTTATTGTGGATTCAAGGCACCCCTTATGGATATAAGGATTTCTTTAAGCTAGAACGAGATCTAGCCCTTTCAATTTTGCAACATGCTCGTTGATTTGGATTTTAATACCATACAAGATTGTGTTAACAATAGAGATAACTGTTGCGAATATATGATACATAAGCAAATTATTGGTCAGCAAGACTTATTTCATGATATTTATAAGAATTACTGATTTTATGAAATAATTTTTATAAAAAAAATTAATTCTTGATTATACTTGATTTAGAGGATTTCTTTGATTGCGCGGATTTTCATAAGCTAAGAAATGTTAAATTTGTTTTGTGTAAACCTAGTCGGTATGCCTTAAATTGTTGGGAGCAAACACAATTTCATAGAATCTGACAGGAAAGACCAAATTCGTTCATGCCCAGTAATTAAAAAAGAAGCTTACAATTTATTTTTGTTTTATTGGATTATGATGTAATTTTGTGATATACAAAACAAAACTATAGGCCACAAAGTTCATACTCAAGCAATGATAATTGATCGACTAACCATTCATCCATCAAGAGAAGATATAAAATTGGGGATGAACAATATAGAATTGAGTTAAAAAATAAATAAAAATAAAAAATAAAAAAAAACTCTTGAAGTGGTTAAAAAAAAAAAATCAAGACTTGCAATAAGTTGATGAATTGAAGATTTAAGGAAATATTTTTCGAGGAATTGATCAAGAGGTCAAAGAGCATAAAACTGAGTTGATTAAGGAGAATGGTGAAAATCATGAGATGGAAATTATTGGAAATATCATGAAATATCTAACTGAAGTCAAATATGGTGATGAGGTCGTAGGCCACAGTTCCTAGGACCCGATTGATTTGCAAAATATGATCAAACAGTCCATTGATTTTCTTAGAATATAAAATTTTGATTTTGTTTTCAATAATTTGTTGATTGATATTGTAAATCAATTGAAGGCCAATGGAAAGAAAATTATCCTACGGTGTATCAATGGTACAAGTTTCAAAATCGAATTTGGAGCAAAAGATTTCAACTTTTAGACGAAAACTTGAGGTTGAGTTCCTTTCAAGTGGAGTGGTCCGATATATGACATAATATGGGGGGTAATTTTCACCGCTCGTTAATTTTTAGATTTTTATATAATTTTCGAAATTTTAGATTTAGGGTTATTATTTTACTTGATTTTAGGTATATTAAATGCATTTCGAGTAAAATCGTAGGGTATCAAATATGATCTTTTTGAAAATATTTTTACTCGAAAAACAAGTTCTTGAAACATTTAAATAGGACTGCAAGTCTGCAATATGATTTTAGGTGTATTTATTATTTTTCTAGTCAAATTTATGGTCCTATTACCGTTTTTCTAGGTTTTTTTGTGGATTCAATAAATCCCTTATGGATTTACTGGTTTTGTCAAGCTAGAACGAAATCTAGCCCTTTTAAGTTTCCATTATACACTAGATAGAAATAACGATGGGGTGATTCACTAAGAAAGGCACATATAGAATTGCTATGGAAAGGAACATGGAAACGACAGGGGAAGTAGAAGTAATTGGGTAGAAATGAAAACATTTTGGTTCAATTGGATAGGTCCTCCTTTGTCCACAAAACTACGGTGCCCCTTAAGGCCCAACCCAATATCTAAGGAGATAATATATAAACTCACTAAAACTTTTCTAAATTTTCAACGTGAGGTTATTTTTTTCACTACCTACAACTTGTGTTCAAGTAGGTAGGTACTTTCGGAATCAATTTCTTATTTGCTTCTTAATGGTTTTAAACAAGTAACCACATGAATGTTATTCTCTTCACGAAAGAGATCATGACCCAACGTAGGCTGGTCTGAGGAGACATGTGGATTCTACATTAAATTTGGTTCGAAGTTTGCAAAAAACCAATTCTCAAAACTTATTTCTTTGCAGAGTAGGCAACAAAAATGCTCACATGTTAGCGTGACAAGCAAAGACCTTGGACAACATGCTAGTGTGGGTGGAAGATACCTCAGTGATTTTGAATTATTTTCTTTTGGGTAAAATACAAAAATCACTAGTGAGGTTTGAACTAATACTAGATGATAATAAACATTTTAAAAAATATTCAATATTCAATATTCTCGCTAAGCACAAAGAACACTTAACATCATTTGAAAGTTCTATGTTCTTCTAAATTCTTTACTTTCTTTCAACAATTTATCTTGACTGTACAAGTCTTATAGCTACTGCATATACACGATAAAGTGTTTAGGTAACTAAGAGCATCCACACCAGCTCTTTTATAAATGTGTAAAATACACATTTTGATCATTTTTACACATTTTGAACCAAAAAACACTCCATATCAGTCCATTTAAAATCGTGTAAAATCATCTAAAATTTTCAACGAGCTACAGTACCCGTGTAAATTTACACGAGCACTGTAGCATGTGTATTTAATTTTTTAATAGTTTTTTCTCTCTCCTCTCTACCTGACTCTCACCTCCCTCTATCTCTCAGGCGCACAACACAACTCTCACTTTCTCTCATCTCATCCATTTTTCTTCCTCTGCTTCCACCGATCGCTATCGCCGCCGATGAGAACAAGGTCGAGCAAGTCGAGTCGCCGGATGAGTCCGTCGCCTACAACACGAACGGAGTTCTTCGACGGGTCCGTTGCCTAGAATCTCGTGGGTTTTGATCCATTTTTGGTTGAGCTTGAAGCCGGTGGCCGTCGTGAGGAGGTGGCGGTGCTGCGAGGCACTTTGGTTGAGGCCGACGGTCGTCGCGAGAAGGTGGGTTTTGATCCATTTTTTCTAGTTTTTTGGTTGATTGTGGGTGTGGGTTGGTGGGTTTTGATCTTGATCAGCTTGGCTTTTCTGGTGGCGGTGCTGCGAGGCACTTTGGTTGAGGCCGACGGCCGTCGCGAGGAGGTGGGTTTTGATCCATATTTTCTAGTTTTTTGGTTGATTGTGGGTGTGGGTTGGTGGGTTTTGATCTTGATCGGCTTGGCTTTTCTGGTGGCGGTGTTGCGAGGCACTTTGGTTGAGGCCGACGGCCGTCGCGAGGAGGTGGGTTTTGATCCATTTTTTCTAGTTTTTTGGTTGATTGTGGGTGTGGGTTGGTGGGTTTTGATCTTGATCGGCTGTTCATTGGTGGGTTTTGATGATCTTGCCGCCGATTGGGTGGGTGATGATTTGGTTGGGTGGTGATGATGGTGGTGATGGTAGCTGTGGGTCTGTGAGAGAGAGGGGCAGTGAGGGAGTGAATAATAAAAAATTGTAAAATAATGAATATTTTATTGAATAAATGTGTAGAATAGATAAACTGATGTGGGTGTTTTGTAAAAATGGATGTGTAAAATAGAAAAAGTAGGTTTTTTCGTGTAAAATAGACAGAAAATTTAAACGGACTGATGTGGATGCTCTAAGTGTGCGTTTCGATTGGGTGTTTTGCTCAATTTGCACGTTTAATGTTTTTTTAGTGGGTCCCATGGGTACTGTTCACGTACCACCAAACTCAGCAAAACATATATTTCTAGGTAAATTTGGATCCTACAACACTATTTACACATTTGAAAATTATTTTGTTACAGTGTTTTCAGTAATAAATTTTCAGTTTTCAGCAAATAAGTGATATCCAAACATACTCTAATGGTAGATAAAATGCAGGGCAAATATGGAAAAGAAAACAAGAGAAGCACAAGAATTCTCAAATAATATTAAGCGATATTTGGATTTATGGAGCGGAATGAATATTTTTGAAAGATTTTGGTATTTAATGGATCACAAATTTTTATTATTTATTTTGTGAGTAAAAGGTTAGAGATCACAAATTGTGAAAGGAATTATAAATAATTTTGTTTGGGGGGTAAAATTATAAATAAAAAATTGCGTTGCCCCCTAAACTTGACTAAAAATCTTACTGTGTTGGTAAAAGTGGTTGATCAACAACCAACCTGCTTCTAAGTTCTAATAGTGACTTCTCATTGAAAAATGATCGGTTGTTGTTGAAATTTGGTCCCCCGGCGCAGGTGAAATTTGTCATACAGTTTCACGTGTGAGTGCGAGTAGTGGAACTCAAGGATTTTTATTTTATTTTGGTGGGTGTGGCACTTGCACTAGGGGAATTGAAGTATGGTTGCATTGTATGGGGGATGAAACTTGAAAGAAAGCAAAAGCGGACTGTCACGCATTCATCCAATCCAAAGCGAGAAAAAGAGGGACAGAGAGAGAGAGATGGAAATAAAGTGTTGGCTTGGGTCACGCACTGATGGAGACCATACAATGATACAAACTACAAAGACAAAGACAATCAATCGTGGAGTGAGCTGTAGCTGTAGCTGTGAGCAAAATTGAGAAATTGACACTACTTTCCACTCTTCGTTTTAGCAAAAATTGTCACTAGGACACGCAAGGACATTGCAATGGAAATATTTTAGTTCAGCCTTTTTTGCGACTTATAATAATGCAGAAACAACTTTTCTTTCTCGCCTCCCTCTTGTTTTGGACTTGGCTTTATACATGCCAATCTACTTTTATTAACAAAAACATTATGAGCGTGTTTGGCAAGTCATCTCAAACACAAAACTACACATTTTAAATAACATAATAACATTATATACATTTTCATATATTTTTTCATCCACACGTATATCAAAAACATCCAAACAACATAACTCAAAATACTCTCCTAAACAGGCCCTATATTTCGGATCTCTTGCATTGTTTAGAGAATTTGTTCTTTTCTCCTCTTTATATCCATTACAAATCAAAAAGTTAATTAAAACGAGTACATTCGGTGAATTCCATATATGAGTATGTGGGTCAATAATCCGAATTCAAGTCTCCATAAAGATGTTTCATATGACTATACATTTAAATTATATTAAAAAAAAATGATAACACCCGTCACTAATTACGCAGTGTTCAAAGTTCAAAGTTGAAAGACATGAGGGACGACGGTCGTGCTCCTCCATTTTGGGGTTTTGCAGCTGGAGCCAGGAGCTAGCTGGGGGCCATTCCTTTTACATAATTTAAATAATTAAGTACCTTTCCGTGCTCCTGTCTGTATACCATATCATTATTAATTCAATTGCATACCTTTATTTTAACTTGTAGTGAATGGAGGCATCTCTTCAACGTTTGCCTCCTGGCTTCCATTTTGCCGTCTTTGGTGGTTAATACTTGAAAATATTTTAAACGCTAGAGTCTATTTTGATACATACTACTACAACCATCCAACTACGATTCTAGTCTCTTGCTTGAACTTGAACTTGTTACCAAACAAATTACTACAGCTCGACCCACTCTCGTTATGAAATTGCATCCGCTTTTACTTAGGAATGTTTAGTAGACTGTAATAGGCATTGTAATATAATAGTTATTCTTATAGTTTAGCTATTCAATAGTTATTTTATGTTTATATTACATGGAATAATCATTCCTTATGAATAGTCATTCTTTTTTTAAAAAACAAACACACACACGAGCGAGAGGGAAAGGGATTCTAATACAAAGGCACACTACAAATTCCACTTAAAAGCCATGGTAATGAATAGTCATTCTTTAAAATGAGGAATAGCTATTCTTCTCTAAAAAATTTGTAATAGCTATTCCTTAGTAGTATTATTAATTTCTAAAATTAATATATTTCCAGAGAATAATGCTACAAACACAAATTATTTTATAACATTTTTACTAACTGCTGATGTAGCAAATTCTTACTAGTTCTAATATAGGTCTATCACTAACATTACATTTTTACTTATAATAATTGTAAAGACCGGATTTGGGTCCCTAGCCCAAAAGATGGATGGACTCAGGTTCAAAATGTCCAAAACAATGAACTTGTAGAGAGTGTGTTGGAAAACTGGGGTAAAATGAGTTGGACAACAAATAAAGTGGGTTCAAATGATAAGAACAGGAAGATAAATTGATTTAAACTAAGAAAAATTGTCATCGGCATAATCCGAGGTGATCAGTTCTTATATATTTCTCACAAGTTTGATTACAAATTTAGTTCCTGATTGCTACAGTATTTCTCTCTTGATTTCTCGATCCCCCTTTCTCATTGCTTTCCTTATTCTTTTATACTATCTTCCCCTTTCATCTCTACCCTCCACGTGCAGGCCAGATGATTGGTGTTGATATTTGTCCCATCAGTACATTCCTAAAGTCTTTGTGTAGTAGTTGTAAGGCTAAAAACCATTGTTTAGGTATCATTTCCACATTAACGCGGCTAGAGGGTTAGCTGCAGAGTATTCAATGCGGTGGTAGCAGTTTTCTCCTAAGATATTTTAGGACTCCCCCCTATCCTATGTTTCTGTTATGCTTATCCATATCAATAGAATTTTCTAGAACGTTCCCCCAGACGGCAGACCACCCTTTCTGACCTTGGCTTTGGTTAGCCGAGGAGGCATTCATCCTCGGACCACCCTTATGGGCTCTTATGACCAAAACCAACTTCTTCGTTTACCAACCCGAACTCCCCTGACAATGTTTACTCCTCCTCAAATGACTTCACGTCCTCGAATTGGGCCCCAGGTCCAATATATACATAGATAGTGAGTTCTTGGGCCCAATACCCCTACAATAACTATTTGGAAAATACTAAAACTACATCAACAATTTGTAAAAATGTTGTAAAATAATTTGTATCTATAGTATTACTCATTTCCAAATAAACAAACTTTCCATGTGCGCATAACAATTATGAAAATAAAAAATAATTAATCTATCTTTCAAATTTAAAAAAATATGATTTTTTAGGAAATATAATTATTTGAGTAAGATATTTGTTTGATTTAAAATACTTTCATTCTATTGTTTTAAGAGTTTTATTATTGTGTTGTCACCAAATAAATGAATAGTAATGCCAAAGGTCTTGTAACTGAATTGACACCTTCCCATGTACAAAGTGTTTAAGGGTTTAGGGGGGAAAGAGTTCGAACTACGGGATTAATAACATGCTGTAATTATTTCTTAAAAAATAAATAGTAATAAGTATTACATTACATCATCTTTTATTCCTTGTAATGTAATACCTATTCTTTTGTAATTACCGTTACAAATTACCAAACGGTCCGTATGAGAAGGATGCACCAAGATGGAGTATATAATTTAATCTCTTTTAAAATTAATTTTTTAAGCGTGTTGCAAATATCATACTCCTCTTTAATTACATCTGCATTTCTGATAGAAGCATAGAAAAGGACAATGGTTGACAACTTTATTATTAAGGAGAAGACTATATCAAACCAAGTCTTCTATATATGAAAGCTACATCTCACCTAAAATCAATTTTCTTACCTAAAACCAATTTTTTATTTATAGCCTCTACTTTGGATTGAGATATGGCAACATGTAATTACCACCCTCATATGAGATTTTTTTTTTTTTTTTTTTTTTTTGAGAAAAATATGAGATCTAAAAGTTGATAAAATAAAAAATGTTTTTATGTTTTTTTACCCAATCAACTTTTACATCTCACATGAGACAAGTCTAGATTCCTTTTCTTCAGGAATTATCTACACAGTAATTAATTTAGTAGATGATTAAGTGTCTGTTTGGAAACAGTTTATTTAGTTGAAATTAAAAAATTTTTGCTGAAAATACCATAGATAAAGGTAAAAGTTAGCTGAATAGTACAGTGGAACCCATGAATAGTACCAAAAAATATAGTAAAACTCATGAATAGTAGCAAAAATAAGCTGAAATTGCAAATAAACTAAAATTTTTAGCTTGTCCTAGACAGGCACTAAGTGTTTATTTGGTATCCCATAGTTTTTTGATAGTTTGTTTATTATATATAAGAAAAAAATATATAGTTGTTGATAATTTATTTATTATATGTTAAATGTAAAACTAAAATTTAAATTATTTAAAAAAAAAACTTTTTTGTTAAATATTTTATTTTAATTTTTTAAAAAGAAACAAAAAAAGGGAAAAAAATATTTTTTGGACTCTAAGAGCATTCTCTTCAAGAGTTTTAAAATTTTTAGTATTTAACATCTAAAAAACCAACTTTATAACTGTGGGTACCTAAGTCATGCCTAGGCATGCTTGGCAACGTCCTTGGTCGACCTTGGCATGCTTTGCAACGTCCTAAGCGTCCCACATCGAAGGAAACCCCCCCCCCCCCACTTTCTGTATTATAAGCTGTGAAGCAAAGGGAGTAGTGTACCACCAAGCCTCTTATAAGGCAGAAAGTGGGGGGGGGGGGTTTCCTTCGATGTGGGACGCCTAGGACGTTGCAAAGCATGCCAAGGTAGCCAAGGACGTTGCCAAGCATGCCAAGGACATGCCAAAGCATGCCGAGGACGTTGCAAGGCATGCCAAGGTCGGCCAAGAACGTTGCCAAGCATGCCTAGGACGTTGCAAGCATGCCTAGGCATGACTTAGGTACCCACAATAACATTTAACATATCACTTTACAATACACCTAACATCAAAACTTATATTTTTTTTACCACTTTATTAAAATATTATTTATTTATCATTTTTTATTCTCACCACCCAAGCCACCACAAACCCACACAACCAATAGCCTTCACCACTTGTACAACCCATAACACCAATCATGGCACGACCAACCACCGGCCTCCACCCATAACACCGCCCACGGCACAACCCTTGCCTTTCCCTCTCATCCTCTTTCTGCCTCAACCCACGACACACCAACTGCCAAACCCACCACTGTTACCTGGCAACCTAACCACCACAAACCCACAACCAACGGCCTCAACCCACGACACAAACAAGTCAACCCACTCACCCTCACCACCCAAGCCACCACAAACCCACAACCAACGGCCTCAACCCACCAGCACAACCCACAACACAACCAACCACGACACCACCGAGATCCATCAAGCAAATCACGGCAGAAAAATGACCCACAACCCCATCGACCATTGGACCCACGACCCACTAGCAGTCATTAGAAAAACCTCCACTTGCAGTCATCAACGACCCCATCGGACCCACAAGAGGGAGAGTCTGAGAAAGAGAGATGAGAGAGAGAGTGAAAGTTTGAGGAGGGAGAATTAAAAACATTAAAAAATAATAACATCTTACTACAGTGTGCTCTCAAAAATGAGAATTCACTGTAGCAAGATGTTTTATGATTTCAGTTGTCAAAAATAACATTTTAGCATTTATACCACCGGGAATGCTTTAATAAAATAAGTACAGTAAAATGCACTGTATAACAATGCAATTACACTCATCACTCGTCCTTTAAGATGTTGATGTCATCAAAAGGTTCGGTCGAGTCACTTCTCAATTGCGAGTTTGCTTGTCTGCCCTTTTTTTTTACTGTCCGTACTTTCTGGGACTTTATTGAAGACATAACACATTATTTACACAACTGTTCAGTCCTTTTTATTTACACAACTGTTCAGTTATTATTATTATTATTATTATTATTTTGGTTTATTGTTAAGTCGCCGTCACAAAATTATTATTATATTTTTTTAGAATAAATGGCAGACGTCACAAAAAATTTAAGAACACATAAAATGACACAATTTGTATCACAGTTGTCCATATTAATATAATAAATTTTGAGTAGTGGAGAAAAAAATAAAAAGTTCATTTGAAAGTGATAAGAAGTCAGTTACAATCTGACATATAATATAATTGTGACAAAAATTGTAATATTTTATGTGAAATAAAACTATTGATAATTATTGCTGAGACCTAAAATTCCAATTAATCCTTTGTCCATTGGAGAAAATTTTTGTATGAAACAGTCTCATGCGACCTATGTCTCAATGATAAATGAATCCCACGTACATGAGACCCACGTATCATTGGGATATAAGTTTCATGACACCGTCTCGTACAGTATTTACTCATCAGTCCAAAACTTGTGCCGTGTGTAACCGTTTTTGTTACAACTTTGACTAGTCAGGGTCAGAGTGTGATTGCGCTGCGTATCTGTCTTCACATCTATTAATTTTTACCTGCCATTCACAATTAATTACATATTTGGTTAAAGTTGTGAGTTGTGAGTTGTGAGTTGTGACGTACCAATATTTGTTCATGAAATTAAAACGTTTTTTCTTTAGCCTCGTACAAGAGGAGGTTGGCTATCTATTTATTGCGGGACAGTATGGTTCCATTAATTCTTGAATATCTGAATTTCAAAATTTTTAATTTATTCGGGTGTCAAAGTGAATCTAGATTTTGAACATAGGATTTCCTCGTTCCCAAAAATTGCTTTATCAATGCAATTAGAGGTGTTCGCGGTGCAGTGCGATGCGATTTTAGGTTATTTTTAGCACTGCACTTTGCGGTACAATTTAGTTAAAACTATAACTGTATCGCACTTTGTTTTTGCGGTCACATGTGCGGTGCGGTGCGGTTTAGAGTTTAACCAAAACCATAACCGCACCGCACCTCATTTTTACGGTTACATGTGCGATATATGTATAAGATGCAGTTTGAAGTCAGTATATTTTTCAAATTTTGGGCTTTTCCTACTCAGCTCAAAACTAATTTTTCCCTTTTTTTGGGCCAAGTTTTTAATTATTGAGCTAGTTTTTCTTTATTTTGGGTTAGCTTTTCTAGTCAACACTTGCTAGGGTTTTAAACTTTTTTTTTTTTTTTTTTAAAACTAGGGTTATTAAACTATTAATAATATATTTAATATTATAAATAAATAAATATATTAATATATAGAGAAGGTGCGGTGCGGTGCGGTTTTCTTATTATAAAACCGCAAACCGCACTACATCATGCGGTGTGATGCGGTGCGGTGCACTATTACTTACGGTGCGGTGCGGTTATGCCATTTTGCGGGCGGTTTTGGTGCGGTTTTTGCGGTTTGTGCGGTTTGGTGAACACCCCTAAATGCAACTACAAATTACTTTAAGGACAATTATTGATTTATATATACTATCATGAAAATTGTATATATTTGCATGAACAGATTTTATACGGTATATTTTTATGTAAACGTGTATAATATTTTATATGTTTATTTAGTTTATAATATAAATCTTACATAAGTAATACAATATAAACTAATAAATTTTCATACTTTAATTTATTTGTCTATACTATCTCAAAAAAAAAAAAAAAAAAATCTCTATACTGTCACCCTGATACAAGTATGTGCAACAAAGTGTTTGGAATTGGCAGGAAATTCAGCGTAATAAAAGAAAGCCCATGTTATCCATTTATAGGGTAAGGATTTGCTGCAAAATAAGTTGCAGCAACTCCTATAAAAATGCATACGTGTCAATGTTTCAAATAGATACCTATCCAAGCTTATATTTTTCCGTGTTAAGATTGAATTTTTTACCAAATGGGGTTTATTTGAGGCATTAACATGTGCGCATTTTGTAGGAATTAATGCAATTTAGTTTGCAATCCTTGCCCTTTTAAATCATCACCTGCAATGCAATCCTGAATATTTTTTGTTTGCTCCCCATTTTCTACTAATGTGACACAATTTTAGGAGCATATAGGCCACAATTGAAGCACAGTATAATGAATAATCTTTTAAAAGTGTGAGGAAAGATAGAGGGAAATCTCGATGAATTTTCATATTTATTTGAAATTATACCATTAATTCTTGCTAAGCATTGGCACCCCTAAATTCATATTTTACAAACAAAAGCACAAACTGAGTTTTATCCGGAGAGATATAGTTAAAAAAATTTAGTAACCATGAACAGTGAATGCTTATATATACAAATTATTGTAGCTTAAGGGTAAAAGGCAAATATTTTTTTTTTTTGAGTTGTGGTTTGAATGGCTATGGATCAGCGGTTGAGCTGTGGATTAACGAGTTAGGATTTGGTGGATGGTGGATGGGTTTTTAGTTATGTGTTGTGGCTGTTTCCGATTGGTTTATGGTGGGTGGTGGATGAGTTTGTTGTTTTTGGGTTTGGTGGGTGTGAGTTTGGTGGTTGCTAGTGGCGTGGTGGTGCTGCATTTGTGGTTTTGAGGTTGTTGTTGCTTCAAAAAGAGAGAGAGAGAGAGAGAGAGAGAGAGAGAGAGAGAGAGAGAGAGAGAGAGAGAGAGAGAGAGAGAGAGAGAGAGAGAGAGAGAGAGAGAGAGATTTAGGTGGGTTCAGATTTGGTTGGGTTTGGATTTGAGATTTCAATGGGTGTGATTTGAGATTTTTTCCGATTTGGTTTGGTTTGGTGTTTTAGTCTGGTGTTCCAATGGTTTTCAGGGGTGGTGGTGGTGTTTGGCTGGTTTGGTGTTTTAGTGATGGGCGGTGGCTGGTGATTCAGTGTGAGTTTGGTTAGGGGTGAAGCCAAAAATTTTAGTTTGGAGGGGCCAAGTTGTGATACTAGTATATTAATTAAGACAAACCTCCACACACACACACACAAATTAATTTACTAAGAGAATTTATCATCTTCTAAATTTTAATGGGTATATAAAAGTCGTGTATTTCTTATATTAGACATGTACAAAAATTTATCATTTTCTACATAGTTTAATTTGTTAAACTTCTTAAATTATATGATTTTAAATATAATTTCTCTTTCTTTTAAGAGCACCTTTGAAATGACTCAAAATTTGGGGTGGCCAACATAAATTTTTACAAGTTACATTTCTTTTTAAAATATAAATAACATACATACTATAAAATGATATTTTTTTTAAAAAATTTTGGGAGGGCCTTGGCCCCCCACCATCGTGTGTGGCTCCGCCACTGAGTTTAGAGAGACAAAGAGGAAAGAGAGATCAGTAGTTTTTTTTTTTAATATTTTTTTTGTTTTTTAAGTTTCTATTATTTTATTAAGTTGCATGTAAAAATAAAAATTGAGATGTTAAGTGTATTGTTAAATGAGTTGGTAAAATTGATAAAATAAATAGGATATAAAATATTTTTTTTTTTAGAAACCTAGATATGAATATTCTTAGAAGTTGTTAATATGATGTAAAAATTATATAGTGGTGAAATGTGCATAATATAATTAAGGGTCATGCTAACAAGTGTCCTTAAGGTATTGGTTAATAATCTATTTTAGGAAAGTTTTGACACAACTTTTATGGGAAATGAAAAAAGCTGTCAAAACATTAAATTTTTTTTTTCTCATAAAAACTTTCTTTAAATGGATTTTTAACCAATGTTTTAAAGGCATTTGTTAGCATTTCCCTATAATTAAAATTGTTTTTTTGGTCAGTGGTACTTTCTTTCTTCCCATTGGTTGGGCGGAAATTACGATATTTTGTGGCATTTTGTGGCCAACATGCCATATCAAAGAGATAAGGAAACCATAACTTTGGTCAAATAGATATATTCAAATAAGATAACCCAATCAGCCAAAAGTAAAAGGATATTGTTGATCTCCAATACGTGAATAATCAAAGAACCTACTTCAAAAATGGATACATTTATATTTAAATAACCCAATCAGCAGCAAGATAGGACGAATGCATTTTTTTAAGTCAATTATTTTATGGGATTATAATTAATAAAAGATGAGTAATTTCGTGCTCCCTCTTAATTCTGATGAGGTCCACTCATTAAATTCATAATAAAGACCATCATGAATATGAGAAGAGAGATAATCATTTAATATAAGAAATTAAGAATGTCCAATAAGTTATTATATATATATATAAAATAAGGAAGAGATTAATTTCTATAAAGGCGTGGTGTAAAACCCATGTTTTACCCCCTCCAATTCCAATATGCCACATTATCTTATCACATATTTAAGAATAAACACAATTACACTCAATCAATTCTAATACCCATATATAAATCAATAAAATTAGGAATTTATTGAGATGTTATTAGGTGTGGTAGGATGTATTGAATTTTAAGTAAAATGCTGATATGATAATCAGTTATTAGATGATGTAAAATATGAGTTTTACATCCATCCTTATAGAATTTAATCTCTATAAGAAAATCAAGGGGTGATGCAATTTGGTGCCATGTCCCATGCACTTGATAAAAATACAAGTGCATCATCTAACTTTTTGTAAGACTAAAAAAAATTCTTATAATGGAGCTGGCCCGTGTAGAAAAAAAACTCCTTGACTATTCGAATTATCGAATAATAATTGAATAATAGAAGAGGAGATATCGTAAAAGCAACAATGATGACAACCCAAGACTATTCCCAACTCTCCTCCATAGTCCATATATATATATATATATAAACATCAACAACCGGGAAGAACATAGGCATAGGCATAGCGAAGCTGATATCGGCAAATAAATAAAACCATGGGAGAGAAGGTTGTTAGTTTGAGAGAGGCAGAGAGAGGGTTGAAGCCACACTTTGTGCTGGTGCATGGTATAGGTGGAGGAGGTTGGTGCTGGTACAAAATCCGGTGCCTTATGGAGAATTCAGGCTATAGGGTGTCATGTGTTGACCTCAGAAGCGCTGGAATAGATCAAACACATGCCGATTCCCTGCTTTCTTTTGATGATTACAATAAGCCACTCATGGACTTCATGTCTGCTTTGCCCGACAATGAACAGGTTAATTCAATTTGCTTTATTTATTTATATAGGATTTTTATATTTTAACTGGGGCTCATCATTAATTTAGATTTAGCTATAGAAAAGACAATAATCATGATTTGTTTTTGACAGATAATCTTGGTGGGGCATAGTGCTGGTGGGCTGAGTGTAACTGAGGCTACTCATAAGTTTGCAAAGAAAATCCGACTGGTGGTGTATGTGGCAGCAACCATGCTAAAATTGGGCTACATGACTGATGAAGATGTCAAGGATGTAAAGTTTTCTAAACCATTTTTAGCTCTTACTGCTATTTCGGTCTGAAATGAAATCTGAATTTTTACTTGAACTAGTTGGCTTGGCTGACTCATGCTCTATATATAATATATATACGGTATTTTATTTAGTTTAGAAAGCTTTTATTAGAGTAGAAACTAGCTAGCTAGAAACAGCCGATCGATGATGGCAGGGCAGCATTGAATTGAATGTGAATGAAGGAGGAAAGGAAAGGGTTTGGTTTGCAGTCAGCAGACAGCAGAGAGTGACAAGGTTAAGGAGGACCAGGTGTTTTGTCACATTCATTGTGTCATAGTATTAGCTTTAGCTTAGCTAGAGTTATAGAGTTTCACGAAGGGAGTGGTGGAGTAGAGATAGGGTTGGGGTTGCCAACTGTCCTCACAAACAATTGTTGGATGTGGTGGGCAAAATCCAATTCCAATTCACGATTACTGTGCTCGCTGTGCGGCCGTATGGTATTCCCTCCCTCCCACCTGCTCTGTTTCATATAGAATATAATTATAAGCGCGTCACGTAACGCAACTGGTGGATATAATATATATGTCTTACCCTACCAATTTTGGTGTAAAAGTAAAAAGAGAGAAGAAAAATGGGATAGTTGGATGCCTGACTCAGACTCATGAGAAGGGGGTGTCAGTAGTACTGTCCCACTTAGGCACGTGACTCCCATGCAGATTGCAGATCATGGGAATCCAACACTTGTTCAATTATTATAATAACTCTATAAACACAATTTTTCAGCCTTCTGTTCTTTGATTTTTTTAGATATACGCGTGTGTATATATGTTATTATCTAAACATATACTAGTAAATAAAATTATATGTCCAAGGGGATTGAAAAAGCAATAACGGGCCAGCCTCACCTAACTAAACCCTGGCTAAGGATTTCGTTCCTAGTTCCTGCCGACTGACATTCCTCTCTTCAATTATTGTAGCTCTATCACTAGCTGGCAAGGCTTGTCTTTTTGTCAACTCCTCATTCTACGTGTTGAAATATCACCAATCTCAATTTGAAGATTTTTAAATTTTTTTTTTTTTTAGGTCTAGTGAGTAAAATTATTCAGCACAATCATTGTACTATACCTTTGTGTCACATAAATATAAGTCTCATGGGTGACATCTAAAAGAGTTGATTTCACGAACTCTATATATTTAGACCCCAAATTATCTACGACTTAATTGATTTTAGGCTAACTTAACAATTAGGTCCAATTATCAAAATGATTAACCCATTAACACAAGCATGCATAAGCAAGAATGCATTATGTAAAAACAACCCACACAAAATCAATACATAGTCATAACACACAAATGTGTTATCAAAAAGGAAAACCCTGCGTATTAGCCTTATCGCCACAAGTAATCCACTAGAATGAATGTGTTTGACTCTCAAATTTGTTGGGTTTCACCCATACTTCAAATGGGAATTAGGGTTACAAATTCATGAGAAATGAGAGTGTATATATTGAGAGCGACCCGGAATTGTAGAGAGTTTATAACATAATTTTCAATTTCAAGTTTTGCCTCTTCCAGTCAAGTTTGTAGGAGTGAAAACCATAAGCAGCCAACTTCAATTTCTTTTTCTTTTTTTTTTTAATGGGAGCCAACTTCAATTTCTGCACTTGGACAACTTCAACTCACAAATACACATGAAAACCCACAAAATTACATTAATAGAATGAAAGTTTAAGACGCAGAATAAAATACAATGAAATTTTATCATGGAAATAGCCAGCATCTAATGGATAGACCTAACAACATCCCTTGTGTCGTGAGCAAGTTTTCTTTTATAATATGAAATTAATTAGAGTTGGCTAATTAAATATGCGGGGAATTTAAGAAGAAGAAGAGTTAAGTAATCGTCATTTATTTTTAATGTCAAACAGGGAGTACCTGATTTATCTGAATATGGCGATGTATATGAGTTTGGATTCGGATTGGGTCCTGATCAACCTCCCACAAGTGCCCTTGTGAAGAAAGAATATCAGCGCAAAATTATCTATCATTTGAGCCCTCCTGAGGTAATTTTAAATTGATCAAGTTGAATTGTTTTTGAAAAATATATAATCACAAAAATGAGATGCAATGAAAAATAAAAATTGTAGGATTCCACACTAGCTGCCATGCTTTTGAGGCCAGGACCGATCCAAGCAATACAGAATGCTCGTTTTGTGGCGGTGGCAGATGAGGATCATAACGTAGATAAGGTTCCACGCATCTACATTAAGACAATGTATGACAGAGTGGTGAAACCAGAGCAACAAGCTGCGATGATAAAGAGGTGGCCACCATCTGACGTGTATGTCTTGGATAGTGACCACAGTCCCTTCTTCTCCACTCCATTTCTGCTCTTCGGCTTGCTTGTAAAGGCTGTGGCTTCTTTTGGTTTTGGATTGAACCACCTATGACTATGACTATCACTATCCATTTCTATTCTCTAATAACAACGCACCATTCTATTTTTTTTTTTTTTTTCTTTCTCGGTAAATTTACAACAAAAAAAAAAAAAAAAAAACCCTTTTACTATCTCGCTGAAACAGATTGCAAAGTCACCATCTTTGTGTGCTTTAGTTTTAGTCAATTTGTCCTGGTTAAACTTAATAAGAGAACAATTATACAAATCAATAGTGAACTACTACTCTTTATTTTATTCTTTGGATTGGTCAATTATGCATGCCTTCATCCAATAATCCAGTAGTGTGTGTATACCGTTTAGTATGTTTCCAACAGATATTGAATGCACAACTACACGGTCAACATCTGCCATTGCCAGTTTTAAGTTTAACCTTGTGGACTCACTCATACAATGTGTTGTATTGTGGACCTTGCAATTCCACCGGTAGTGTTATATAGTAGAAGACAAAAAAAAATGTGGATTTTGTATTTGCAGGTGTTGTATTGTTAACCTTGCTCTGCAAATGTAATGATAAATTGCAACAATTATTATGTTTGCAAATTTATATATCATTTCTAAAGAACTGAACTGGAAGGCAAGTAGTTATGACTTATGCATTAAATCTGAAACAAACTAAACTAGTTGCTCAGATTATTGGCAATGGCTTATTACTGCAGCAGCTGCACCTCAACCCTAAAGTTTCACTCACACACATGATCTCCCACAAAATAGAACATTTTTATTTCTGAAAAATCAGGAAAAGAGACCTCTTCGAGTCTTGACTCTTGTTCTAATAAATTAGTACAAATAATGTTCAAGATCTGGAATAGAAAGTTATATCAGGGTCCCATCATAATTCATATGTGCTAACATAAATGCACAAGAGCAGGAAAGCCTTGTCCTTGCTAGTAGTAGTAGAGGCCTTTTGGCAATTTGGCATAATTGCCTTCCACATTAGATGAAAATAGATTCTAGTAAAGTCTAATTCATCGGTAGCAGAAAAGTGGATTCTTATCAGTTCCTCATAACATAGTACCAAACCACTTGTGTGTTCATGGGGTTTCCACATTAGACTCGGATTCAGAAGACATGCGGTTCTTGTCCTTGATTTCCTCCATCATTTTCACTACTTGAACCATTTGGGGTCGCATGTCAGGCAGTTTTGTGACACATGCTAATGCAATCTGAAGCATCTGCACCATCTCCTCTTCAACATTTTGGTATCTCAGCAGCTCCACGTCAAAAACCTCAGCTGTCCATTCCTCACGGACAACAGACTTCACCCATCTCGGGAGATCAACCACCACATCATGCTGGTTCCCTCCTGGATATTGGTGTGGGACTTTGCCTGTCAGCATTTCAAGGAGGACAACTCCAAAGCTGTATACATCAGACTTCTGTGTTATTTTCCGCGTTTCGGCCACCTCTGGAGCTCGATATCCGGTGGTTCGAGACAAGGTTGCAGGGAAGTTCATCAGTGGAGTCAACCCAACATCGGAGATGCACCCATCCAGGTCATTGGTGAGTAGGACATTGGAGGACTTGATGTTGCCATGGCTACACTTGGCACCACCCTCTGAATGAATGTGTGCAATTCCCCTGGCGGTTCCAAGGGAAATCTTCACTCTTGAATCCCAATCCAGTGGAGTCCTTCCTGAACCCCTGTTTCCTATTTTATTTATGTTTATGTGCGGAAACATATAGTATGAGTTTCAGAGTGGGGCAGTGATAGTATTAATATCATTATTACCATTACGAATGATGGTACACAAAAATACATGTGACTGACTGTTTCATGTGTTCAGCCTAGGCCAAATGCAAGTTTGATTTTATACCAATGCACATTTCCATTGCATATGAGCAGATTACAATAAAACAAAGCATGCCGTCTATAACAACATCAATATTTGATCTGGGGTGATCCTATCCCTGATAAGGTATGAATGTCTGTCAATATTTTAGCCAAGTTTCTATACTAACTTTAAGTCAATTTCACTAAGAAAATGACAGGGAATTTCTTCTAGAAGGACTAAATAGTTTTCAGCTCTGTTGCTAACTTTGAGCAACTTAAATTTTGGCACTTTCTGATACTAGAGACTTTGAAATGGATGCTGGCATTGTTGTGCGGTGATATAAATTTCTCACCAAAGCCTATGATTCATATGAGCATAAATTTTTTTATTTATTAATCTTCACTCATCAAAAATTCATATACTAATTTGATAATTGAAGTGCATATCTTTTTGGTTCTTACTATAAACATAGAAAAGGTTTTTGTTAGATATTTCATGTGTGAGTGATGCAATTGGTTAAATGGTTGAGTCCCACTTCAGGCAGGAATCGCAATAGTGACTGGTCAATATAACATTGTTAGACTCAAGGGAAAACATTTTAGTGAAGGTGGTGTTCCAACATGTTATTAAGCCCTCCCAAAGAGGCTCCTCCAAGTGTTAACTCTCAACTCTCAGAAACCCAAGATCCCAATTGTTTATTTCCATAGGATAGGCCCTTGAAAAGATGCCTTTCTGAAAGTCTGATATTTCTTTTGATCTTGAGAAGTTAAAATCTTTTTCATTTTTATTTTGTAAAAATGTGGTTAATTTTCATTTTGTTGGAGGCCATCAATAAATTCTAGACTAGTTCCCTCTGTGCAAAAAGTTTTTGCTACATTTTCGGTTGCAGAATTGGTGGAAAAGAATTGCAGAAGGGCAGCAGTCAGATCAAATAAAACTAAATAAGAATCAGGGTTAAGATTAAGCATACCATGCAAGAGCATAAACAAGCTGCCAGCAGGCATGTAGTTGTAAACCAAAAGCTTCTCATCCTTGGAAAAGTAATATGCACGGAGTGGAACAACATTTGGGTGCTGTCCGACCCTCCCTAAAAATTCCATCTGTTGTTCAAACTCTTTCTTTCCAACCACAACTTCCTTCAACCTTTTCACTACCACTACAGTTCCCTCATCCAAAACAGCTTTATAAGCTGTTCCATAACTTCCCTTCCCAAGTACTTCAGCTGAAGCCCTCAATAAATCCTCAAGATCAAAGTTATAAGAGCATCCCTCAAAGAAGAACAGTTTGTTCTTCTCAGCTTCCTGCACTCCACTCCCAAAATCCTTAGGCTTGTCATTCCTCCCACCACGAGAGGCCTTCCCTTTTAACACACCTTTGCCGTCATCTTTTGTCCTTTTCAGACAACATATGAAGATCATTAGAACTAGTAGAAAAAGCATTGCAGAGCCCCCAACAGCCATGACAATGATAGAACCAAGGCCAAATTTCTTGTTGGGAATAGACTTTTGGTTTTGGGAGATTGTTGATGGGGGTGGCAAGTAAGAAAGTGAAGGTGAAGGTGAAGGTGACGGGGAGATTGTGGAGCAATGCTTGAGAGGGGGGCCACATAGTAGGGAATTTCCCTCAAATGAAGAAGATGGAAAGTTTTGGAGGGAAAACGGAATGGAGCCATTTAAATTGTTATAGCTCACATTCAGAAGCTTGAGCTTTGGGAGGTTCAGTCTAGGGATGGCTCCAGAAATAGAGTTGTTTTGAAGGTTTAGCACTGTGAGTCGTGTCAGATTCTGAAATGTGAGCGGAATACTACCTGAGAAGGAGTTAAAGGAGATATCCAGTGCATTGAGTTTAGTGGAGAGAGAGGCAGGAAACTGACCAGAGAAATTGTTGTGTTGGAGGTATAAGCTTTGGAGGGAAGAAATGGAGGTGATATCAGGAGGAAGATTTCCATTTAGGTAGTTAGATCGCAGGCTCAAGACCTTAAGAGCATCTAGCCTCCCTATGCTATGGGCTGGGATGGAGCCACGAAGTCCAACTGCTGGAATATGGATGGCAATCACTCTGGAGCCATTTAAATTGCAAGTTACACCAACCCAAGAGCTGCAAACTGGAGTTGAAGAATTCCAATTGAGTTTTCGAGCATGTGGAATTGCAGCAGCAAAATCAAGGAGGGCTTGTGTATCAGATTTCAGGTCAGCAACAATAAGGGGAAAGATAGGAAGTATGAACAGAAAGATCATAAGCATGAGATTCAAGGAATGAAGCTTCATGGGTACTTCTTCAGATTGAAAATGAAGAAATCATGCGATTCTGAGTCTGAACTCAGATTTCCTTGATGTTCTCCTGATTTAGCAAGGAAAAACATTAACAAAATTAGATGGGGGGATCATTAACCACCTTAATAGAAAAGTACTCTCAAACAGTTTCCTCACAAGCATCAAAAGAAACCACTCTTGGTTTGTTTGTTGGAGAAACACTCGAGCACCAATGACGCCTTAATTTAGAAGCGTAGCAACTAGCAGGTATAAAGCACACCACCATTCACTCTTTCATATGGAAATCATAATTCTTTTCTATCCAGTAGATAAGAGGAGAAGGTACATCAATTTTTCCCTTAAAATTATATGGAACAAAACAAAAGAAAGCAGTGAAGAACCCATCATGATGGTAGAAGACATATTCTGTCATGGATAGGGAAATAAGTGTACTTTTTTTAACCTCCTATAGAGAATGAGCACATCAAATTGGAGTCTTAAAGAATAGAATTCAGAAATTAATGAAAAATGGATTCAGATGTTTACAGATGAATTCAGATAACATTACTTTAACTGCGAAGACCAACAATTTTAATCTTGAACAAAATAATATTCATATTCAAACATACAACATAATAAAGTATTGAAATGACCGAGTATACTCATGCTCACCATATAAATAACTAGTTGAGAAGCTGCTCCCTACTGTCAGATGGAATGGCAGGATGTACAACTTTTCAACCTTAAAGATCTTATAGTGACGCTCAGCAAAATCATTGACAGAGAACATTACTACAGCTTCTTTTTATGGGAAAAAATTCTCTTTCAAAGGCTTTCCAGCTCAAAATTTTTAATTTTTGGGAAAGCGAAGTGCACCTTTTTGTAAAGAAAAAAAAAATAGTCCAACATGTATTCAGCACTAAGCTTTGAATAAAATTTAAAAAAGTAATCCATATACAAATTTACAAAAGCAAAATGATTTATAAAGAATCCAAGAAAAGGGAAAAAAAAAAAGAGTCATTATAAAGGAAAAGCAAAAGCATAGTGATTCTTCTTTGTTCTGTAAAAGTGAAGGCACTGTCTCCTAGCATTCAAATGAAATTTATGTCACTAACTCATCACACAGAATCCATTGTTAGTTCCTTGACTAGAAGATGTGGGCATTGAGTTAAGCTGAGGAATTACAAGCAGTGGTCAATTCATTAGAAGTTGGATAATTAATAGAATGAGAAGAAAACCAGTAAGGTAATTAAATCTTGAAGACACAAACAGAAGGTGATGTGTGCACAAAAGACACAAGTTCAATTATCAAACCATTCAATTATGAATTTTTTAAAAATAAAGTTCTCTAATTAAGGAGAGAGGGACTCACCTCTCCCAGACCGCGTAGAAGTGAGAGCAATGACTTTTTTACAAACTCACGTGAAGGAAGATTTTAGTCCTGTGATCTGGCACTGTAATTGCCATAGATATCTGCAAATCCGTCAAGTGAAGGAAAAAAAAAAAAAAAAGATCAATAAAAATGAGATTTTGGTGCTTAATAATTGAAAATTATGACCCACCAAATTTAGACTAGGAACTTTCGATATGCATGCATGGTCTCTCAATTTTTCTTTTTGCAAGAACATTATAAGAATTTGAATGCGCTACAGAACCCAAGAAAAGCAAAAAATGAAAAAGAAAACAAAGGTGTCTTCATCCAATTTTAGTTCCAACATGCTGACCGATAATTTCCTAACTCCAAGACAACATTATTGGGGAAAAAAGAAGACAACATGCTGTGACAATTCAACAAGCTTATCGCACACTGCTAAAAGGGAAAATGTGTATCACGTTTTATCTAGTCAATTTCCTTTGTGGTTATGTTCTGTGTAGAGTGACACTATAAAGTATTGACAATCTACCAGACCAAAGTGGCCAAGACAAGAGACGAAGATTTTCACTCACTTTCTACCATTAAAATGAGTAATCTCTATTGTGCTTCAATCTTTCCCCCCAAAAAACAAAACAGCTCTTCCCCCAGGAGTAACTCAAAAACATTCCAATACACTAGAATGTAAAAATATAAATTTATCCTCAAACTAGTCACTTACTGATCAGTACTTATGCAGTTGAAGGTGTGAGATTGAACATTACTTTTCCTTACTGAACAAGTATGTTGCTTCTGCCACTGTCAATGTGAAAGAGAGAGAGAGGGCACTCAAAAATCTCTTCAAGGAAAACTGAAAAGACAATTTCCTCTCTCAACAACAATGTCGGCAAAAAGCAACATGGAAATGTGCCTTTAAAGCTTCTTTTTACCCAACTAACGAGCTGTATCATTTAAATGCCTTAGTTTTTGAAAATGAAAATATTGAGGTAGATTAGATAACTTATATAGAAGAACAAAAGGAAAGAAAAAGAAGAAACGAAAGCGTGCATGGACTGCATTATATTGGAGTTAGGAGAAGCAGAGTACAAATAACAAAAAAGAACACTTACTGCTAGCCAAGTCTCTGTTGCCTTTGAGATGACAGTTTTTTTTTTTTGGTACAAGTTCTTAGTTTTACCGTAGAACTATCCCATTTTCACCGTTATTGATATTCATTCAGAACTTCTTAGAGTGTAATTATTTCATTTGATTTGGGAAGTTAATTAAAATAGCTTGTGCTCCTTCTTGCCTGTAGACACAATAATTATCTTATGTGTTCTGTATATGTCTATATTTCTCACAACATATAATATTTATATTATTATAGAACTCACATGTTATGAGAGAGAGAATGCATACGCTAGATGCACAAGATACTTTCTCGTAGACAAAAGGCGGAATGTGGTTCATGTACAACAATCTGTGCATATGAGCTATTGAATCCATACCTCTTGTCTTGCCAATTTCTTGTTAAATATTCCGGAAACTTTTGAAAAAAAAGAAGGTTGATTAAAAAGTAAAAACAGAGAAAAATGATTACGCATAATTCTTTGTTTTGACTTGATGCTCAACCGAAAAAGGGAAAAAAAAACTATAATTATGTTTTTAATAAAGACAAATTTTGGGCTCACATGGGTAATTACCTTTACCAACTATTTCAGGCCCTAATAGATTGGTAATTGACTCATTGGAGTACACTTTGTGTTTAAAATGGGAGGGCCAGGTCTCGCATATGTCGGTTTGTGATAAACTACTTACATACATAAACCATGGCAATTAGTATAAGCACACAGTAGTTTTTTTTTTTTTTTTTTAATAAATTTTTATTTTTGAACGTGTATAATAAAAATAATATTAGTAGTGGTGGCGGACATGAGCAAAAGTGAAATTGCTCCAATAATGTGAAACCAAAAAATAGTGAAAAAATGTTGTATATGTTAAATTACCCAAACTATGTATTGTATGGTTTATGTTGTTGTCTGGTGTAGGTAGGTGTCATTTTCCAAAGTACGAAATTAAATTAGGGGAAACACGTTTTGAAACCTAGATGGGGTGGAAGGGTCAAAGGAGATATTAGAGGCAAAGGAAAAGGTGAGTCTACTTCTATCAATTAATTTAAGCAGGTAGTTGGTTGTTGGATTTATTTCTGCCTTTCCTTTCCTCACTAGACTACTAGTAATAATAGCATAGGATGTACGTATTAATGTTAATGTTAAGGATAGTTGATAGTCGTTGGGGGAAATTATTATGTATTCCCAGAATATCATAAATGTGTACTCCCTCCTCTCACATGAATGGTGGGTCCTACTAATTAAATTCATGGTGGGACCTACTATTCATGTGAGAAGAGGAAGTATGCATTTATGGTACTCCGGGAGTACCTAATAATTTTTCATTGGGTTTGTATGTACATAGGAAATATCCTTAAACAAAGTGGCTAATGCTAATGCTATTAGATGGCAACAGAGGCAGAGTGCAAAGCAGAGTGAAACTGAGTTTAAGAGGTAGAGGCAAAGGTGGTTGGTTCATGAATCATCATCATCATCAGTTCATGGCTTCATAATCATGGTAACTTGTGCAACCTATTTATTTATTAGTGTGTGTGATTAGTGATTACATTTTACAGTGGTGTTGAGGGCTGTTTTTCCAATTCCAATCCAAATGTAAAAAAGCCTTAGAGCAGGCCCATGGGATCATGGCTCCAACGAAAGACTAAAAAAAAGCTCAAGAAGCCCATATTTCGGCCCCCGAAATCTCAATATTCAATATGGGCCCAATCCCTCCCAATTAAGTAAGGAAACAGAGGCCCACATAAATCTAGTTGGGGTTCGTCAAACAGAACAAAGTTGTCTCTCAAAGAAAACTAGGAAGGATCATAGGATAGGAGTAGGAGTAATAATTATTCTCATTAATCTATATTACTATTTAAGGGGCTTCCCTTGTTTGGTCCAGATTTTTTTTGTTCTAAAATACCCCTACAGTTTACGTTTAAGTAGAGACAAAACTTGGTAAAAATGTTTTCAATAACTCTCACATAAAACACTATCTACAAAATAGGACCACACTCCCAATACACTCATATTGGTTTTCAAACTCAAAATGTTTCTTTTTTAATTCTTCAATTCTTTCAATTCTGTGTTAATCTTCTTTTCACTATTCTCATAATTTTTTCTACTTGCTCTGCTCAAATTTGCTTTTGCTCAATGGTATGTGTATGTCAATGTACATTGGTCTTTTCTATTTTGGTTTTCTAATTCATGAACAACTTCTTATATTCTAGAAACAAATAAAATATTTCTGTAAAATAGCCCGTATATTTCAACCTTACCTTTAATTTCTTTCACATATTTCTTCAAGGAACGTGCACTGGGGTGTCTATTTTCAAGATTTTGGCATTTAAACTTCAAGGAACGTGCACTAGGGTGCATTGGGGTGTTAAACTTCAAGTTTTGTGTGCTCTGTCCTCTAACTCCAACGGACTGTTTGAACTTTGGACTTAAAAGTGTAGTCAACGGCAAAAATGTAAGTATCTTTCATAACCTCTATTTAAAATGCCTCATGTGTGTTGGGTTTTCTGTATTATGTTTGCTTTTATGAGTTGTCATTCAGTATTTGCTTTCCTATATATATTTAATTTATATTTGGTTTCTTTAACTGCATGATATTGATAAAGCTTTATCTGTGGACTACGTGTATCCAAATTTGAATTCAAGTGAACTAGAAAGTGCTAAAGTTGATAGTGGGAATGTGCTTGCTTCAAAGACACACATGCCATTTGATAATTTGGAATGAAGTAATAAGTTGGGTTTGAAAGATAAGGGTAATGTGTTTGATGTTCAGTGCACCAATCCTTTAAATGTATTCCCCTATTAGGAGTGGTATCAATCTAGATAAGGTAAAAAGAGCCCGAAGTATTTGCTAAAAAGAAGAGCCCGAAGTGCAACAAAGTAAATGGAATACGGTTTTAGGAGTTTGAGTTTGCCATTTAGTATTTGTTTTTCTGTATTTGGTTTATGTTTGGTTTCTTACTTTGTCAGTTTTTTAAAACTCAAATTGAAATTAAAAAAAAAAAAAAAAAAAAAAAAAAAAAAAAAAAACCTTATTATTTTATCGTGATTTAGAGTCTGAAAGGAAAAAAAAAAAAAAATTTCTTTCAACTCTCATCTAAAATACTGCCTACAAAATAGGACTATACTTTATTATCATTATCCTCTTTATATCATTATCTCTTTTAATTTTTTTTTTTTTTTATTTGGTTAGTTTGATGGGTGTTTAATATTTTCTCTAATTAATGAGCATTTTTTAAAGAATGGGAATGATATATATTGATTTCTCTTTTCTTTTTCTTTTTTTTTTTTTTTTTTTTTTTTTGTGGTTATAGGGTTTGACTCATTATTTTAGTGTATGTGTTCTAAGTGGTGCTTTCTCTTCCTCCTATTATTTTTTTTTCTATTGTTTTTCTTATATTTAAGCCTTGCTCTCTAATTTATTTTGTATTTTTTTAAGGGTGACATATCAACAATTTTGTTAAATTGCATAGCAGGCACATTGGATGAATTCGAATGAGCGAAGTGATAGTCAATCCATCAAGTAGTTGTTAAAGACAATTTTTTGTAAATATTCTACCTATTTATGCCTATATTTATTAATTTGTGTAACACTACGTTTTCAATTAATTGAAACTATTACACTTTAACTTCATTTTACTCAATCACATCTCTTTCATATGAAATTTAATATTGTCCTTTGTTGTGCCTTTCATTGCACATTTATTTAAAAAAAGAGAATACATTTATTTTATTTTTTTATAATTAAAGGAATGGTAATGTTGACAGCCCTTCTTAATTAGTTTTTAATTTTATTTTTTTATATAGCTTTTTTAAGCACGCTAAAATTTAGTCATGGATGTGGACTAAGTGCCTATCTTTTAGGATTAAGTATAATTACATAGCTACCATTTAAAAAAATTTGATTAAAAAAATTCTGCATTTACATCATGAGAAAAAGTTAATAATTTGCATCCATTAAAATTTGGGATTATTACATTTTCCAATCACAAAAATACCTAGGGGTATGATGAAAAAATTATTTCATCCAAAACGCATAACACTCATACACTCCTAGGTATTTTTGTGATTGGAAAATGTAGCAATCTCAAATTATAATAGATGCAAATTATTAACTTTTTCTAAAAAAATAGAAGAATGAGCGTGTGCTCAGAGACTAGTTAATACTAATAGAGGTAGTGTGGTGTTTCTTCCTCTTCTTCATTGTAGCAGTACTAAACCAATCCTTCCTTCTCATCACTGACAGTTATTGTGACTACTTCTTTATTGTGTATGTCAATGACAGTGATTGAGAATCAGAGAGAGAGAGAAAATCCCTTTATCAAATAAATAAATAAACATAAACCCTACTCCATCAGTTGCACTAGTTTCTCATCAGTCAGAGATTCAAAGAGAGAGAGAGAGAGACAAAAAGACATTTTGAATACAAAGAGTTTGGCAAGATGAGCACAAACCGTAAGACCAATAAGAGACGCCTTAATATGGATTAACTTCAACTTTAACCTCATTGGAATTGTTAGGGAATTCACTTTTCCCAGAAAGAGCAGAGGAAGCGATGCCTACTTTCTTTCTTTCCTTTTCTTTTTTAATTTCCTTTTCTCATTTTACACACATTCTTTCATTTTCTTAGCCTTTGGATATATATATATATATATATATATATGACAAATTTTACCTCTTTTTTAAGCTTTCAGTCTTATTTATAAAAAAATTATCTTATAGGTATTTTAGATTATTTTTCATTACTGAGGATTGTGGATGAGTCCTGTACGGACAAAGAATTCTCTGTGCATATATTCATTGCAAGGTTGGAGGATCTTCCGCATGTTAAGTCATACAAAGACTACATTGTTCTCCACAATGTCAAGGTGCTTCTTGAATTTCAATCTTTTTATGCAAAGTTGTACTTTTTTTTTTCTGAGCATTTTTTGTTTTGAGAATTCATGATTTCTAGAATTTATTTATTTTTTTGTCAAATGAATATTCTCGCTTTGTTGATCTTATAGAATCATATTTTCTCTCTGTGTGTGTTTTTTTTACTTTTTACATGCACATTCTCTTTGTTGGTTTTATAGAATCACAAATTAGGTGTAAAAATGCATGCATAAATCTTTCAACATTGTCACAGTTGAAGATTTTCTTGTCCTTACATTGTATGTCGTATTGTAGTGCTTAATCTTGGTTTTAGTATTCATTTAATATGACAGCATGAATTGTTTGCAGATTAAAGAGTACAAAGGGGAGCCTTGCACTTCTTTTGACAAAAGATACTCTTCATTTGCCTTACTCAATGAAATTAAACAAGTTTTGTCAACTTTAATCCTTATCAATCTTATCAAGGATTTTGCCTTCAACAATCTGACATGGGCGTTATGACACGTATGAGGAATTTCTTTGCTACATTTCCATCTAGTGTAGGTATGATATGGTGCAACTACTAAACTGAATGTCTCTTTTTGTTTGTACATATCACTGTTATCTCATATTTTTGTGGTAATTTGGGCTACTATTTTACTTGAGATCTTTTGTCATTCTATAAAAGTTGTGGATTACTGTTATTATTATTATTATTACTACTACTACTATGCTTATTCTTTTCTAAGTTGTTTAGTAATGGCATCAAATCATTGCATATGCATCCAGCTTTTCTCCTTTGCTTGTGCCTCAAGCATCTTGCAGATGCATTGCCCCTCCCACCCTCGAAAAAAGCCTCTTTCTTTCTTTCCCCTTGTATTGTTCTTTCTTTTTGTGATGCAGTTGAATGGACCAATGATGCATATATTTCATCCCAATTTTGAATTTATTGCATGGGATTCAATCATTAATACTGCTAATACTGATTTGAGACTTCAACCTTATGCTTTGTAGGAAATACTTCATGCTTGAAATCATTGAAAGATATCACACCTAAGACGAGTTTTGATCTTGCACGTAAGGTAATTCTTGTTATTGTGGTGGACAACATTGATGTGTAGTGATTGCTCTATTTTATTCTTTCAAGGTATTAAACAACTGATGTAATTTTCTTTTCACTATTGTTTTCTTTATTCATCTTGTCTGCTTGGGAATTTAGGTTCTACACATTGAAGAAGTTTCCCGCAATGTGTGGATGCTCTTCGTGTGGGATGGAAATGATACTCTCCCACTAGGCTTGGATAGGAAGTAAGTATTTATTAATTTGTTCTCTTTCAGCAACGATACTCAGGCTAAGTAGCTTAGATTAGGGTTCACAATGTGGGTGGAGAGGCCTAGATAAAACTATGTTCTCTCATCAACCCTCTCTTTCTTGAATCTTTGTCACTTTTTGCTAGTGAACTTATGAGGTATGAAGAACAATGAATGTTGGCTTGTTACTATTGGTACCATAATTGGTGGAGTGAAAAAATCACTTATCTCCTTTTCTTTCTTCACCTATTAAATTCATCTTCCAAATAATTTTTGCCTTTTGTATGAACAACCTGGGAAAAGAAAATGCCACTTTATGAAAAAATATCCCTTTTAATTCTTGGGAAAAGTCTTGCTTCCTATCAGAGTATCATTTGTTGTTTTGCCTTACATATAGATGTGTATGTATGTATTTGGAAATCTGAGAAGATGTCTCAGGGTTTTTACTCTTTCTTGCATTGCATTCGAGTGAACTCAAAAGTGTAACACAATGATGGTCAATGGTGGCTTCAGCCATGATTCTAACCTGTCTCTATAATAATCTTATATGTTACCTCATATTTTGCTAAGATACCTGTTAAAACTAGGTTTAGTTGTACCTTTTATTATTCTTTGATATTTGGTTTAATTATGTGTTTGTAGAGACCAGTTGGTGATATTGGAGAAGATGTATTGTGTTCTCATTGTTAAGATTTAAATGTTTTATTTTATATTTATTAATATTTATTGGAAGTTCTAGTCATTGGTAGTTTGTCCGAGTCTTTAGATATTTTGTTATTTGATTTCATGGCTGAGAAAGTGTCTTATGTGTGATCCCATTTTATAGGATTTGTGGTTAGTGCTAGGATGAAGTGTTTTGATGTAAAGCCTATTTATAGGCCCTTTTCTTTATCAATGAAATTCAGAGCTTTACCATTCCAACACTGTTTTTTGGGCATCTGACAAGACTGTATTTGGTGCTGGTGCTTGAATTCCAGATTCAACAATTGGCCAATACTCTTTGGACCGTAGAAAATTCTCCATTAGCATACTCCAATGGTCATAGTGACCATCAAAACGTGGGATTGCCGCCTACACAAAATTTGAATCTGAAGCCATCAATGTTGTTTGGGAACTCTTTCTCTCTTGCTTTTCTCACCGCTCTGATACCACTGTTACAAAGTTAAAAACAAAAGAGACGTGTTGGAATGGTAAAGCTCTGAATTTCATTGATAAAGAAAAGGGCCTATAAATAGGCTTTACATCAGAACACTTCATCCTAGCACTAACCACAAATCCTATAAAATAGGATCACACATAAGACACTTTCTTGCAAGTAACGAAGGATTCTCTTGGCAGCTAACAAATGTATTTTTGTTGGATTCTCCATATATCTACTTATTAAACTCATAGAATACATTATGTCTGGCCTTGTTGCAGTTAAATACATCAAACTGCCAACAATTTGCTTGTAAAGTGTACTGTCCACCTTCTTCCCTTCATGATCTTTATTTCTCAAAAGAAGTATGTGCAAGACATTTTGGACAGGTTTCAGATGAAGGATTGCAATCCTGTAAGCACTCCAACTGAGTTTGGCTTGAAGCCAAACAAAGATCATGAAGGGAAGAAGGTGGACAGTACACTTTACAAGCAAATTGTTGGCAGTTTGATGTATTTAACTGCGACAAGGCCAAACATAATGTATTCTGTGAGTTTAATAAGTAGATATATGGAGAATCCAATAGAAATACATTTGTTAGCTACCAAGAGAATCCTTCGTTATTTGCAAGGAACTAAAGATTTTGGGTTGTTCTACAAGAAGGGTGAAAAGTTAGAATTGTTTGGGTTTACTGACAGTGATTATGCGGGAGATCAAGATGATAGAAGGAGCACTTCGAGCTATGGGCACAGGGGCCGTATCGTGGTCTTCTAAGAAGCAACAAATTGTCTCCTTGTTAACTACAGAAGCTGAATTTATTGTTGCAACAGCTTGTGCTTGTCAAGCTATTTGGTTGAGAAGAATTCTTGAAGAGATACATTTCAAGCAAGTTGAAGCTACTACAGTTTTTTGTGACAACAACTCAGCAATCAAACTCTCTAAGAATCCTGTGCTGCACAAAAGAAGCAAACATATTGATGTGAAATATTATTTTTTAAGAGATCTCAGCAATGATGCAACAATCAAATTGGTTTATTGTCGAAGTGAAGATCAAGTTGCAGATATACAGACCAAGCCTCTCAAGTTGGCTACATTTGTGAAGTTGCGTGGTCTACTTGGAGTTTGTTCACATGTTGCTGTAAAGGAGGACTTTGTAGAGGGTTGATCTTCTTTTAAACTGATTTATGCAGATTTCAGTTTAAGGGAGGGTGTTAAGATTTAAATGTTTTATTTTATATTTATTAATATTTATTGGAAGTTAGTCATTGGTAGTTTGTCTAAGTCTTTAGATATTTGGTTATTTGATTTCGTGGCTGAGAAAGTGTCTTATGTGTGATCGATCCTATTTTATAGGATTTGTGGTTAGTGCTAGGATGAAGTGTTCTGATGTAAAGCCTATTTATAGGCCATTTTCTTTATTAATGAAATTTAGAGCTTTATCATTCCAACACGTCTCTTTTGTTTTTAACTTTGTAACACTCATGTCATTGCTGTATTTAAGTCTTTAGATATCCACTAATGTAATACTTCTAGAAAATTCGTTAGTTTTTCTGTCATTCTTCTAATATTAACCCTCCCCACCCCCCGAAAAATCTTTAGATGAAATTGACCTGCTTTTCTCAGATTCAATATATTCAACTACTATTTTTTTTCTAATAGCAAGTGCAAAAAACTTTTGTTTGTGTGTTGTAGTCAGGGACGGAGCCATTCTTTGGCTTTGGGGGGCCATGGCCCCCCCCAAATTTTGGAAAATAAGAGAGTATATATATAGGTACTTACAGATTTGAGCAATTTTGCCCATATAAAATTAGACTTGCCCCCCTCAACAAAATCTTTGACCCCTTTAAACAAAATGAAAAAGCCCAAGAAACTTTTACAAATCTAAAATCCCAAACAAAACAAATTAGTAAACCCAAAAAATTAGCCCAACAACATAGACTAATAAAAAAGCTAAAGAAATTTGAGCACAATCAGCCAATTTACCAAAACATTAGCCCAGCCCTTAAAAAATTTTGAAACAAAACCTATCTGATCTCAAATCATTCCATCAAATTCCACCCCCCCCCCCCCCCCCCCCAAAAAAAAACCCTAACCTAGAGAGAGACACTAGCATTGAGACATGAGATAGAGGGAGTGAAGGCTAAGACCAAAATGCTGCAGTACCACACAGCACTTTGGTACCAAATTTGCTTCTGAGAGAGACCAAATCGCTCTCTCATCTTTGCTGAGATAGAGGCAGAGCATATTTTCTCTTATTCTCTCTCTGTAACTCTCTTTCTCTCTTTAACTTTATTTTTTGTGGTTGCTAAATGAAGTCTCACTATTTCTATTACCTTTTTAAGAACCACCCATGTGCTGACTGGGTGATATTGTTTTTTATAACATATATGCGCTGCTTTTTTTTTTTTTTTTATAACAATATCAATAAAAAATATTTTTTACCGCCTATCATTCTAGCTATTTATATGAATTCTTGCAATACAAAACTGTCAAATATAATTTTTTTTTAACTAAGAGTAACAAATGATTCAATATAGATAAATAATTAATCGTTTTGCTTGTCTTTTAGTGTATTTTTTTAAAAGTTAAGATTGTTTGAAATTTTAATAGGTAGTTGTTAATATTTAATAAAGTTGGTTGATTGCAATGTTGTGCTATGCTTAGTGTCATTTTTTACAAACAATTTTATGTTACGAAACAATTTTATGTATGAATTCAATTATAAATGATTTCTAAGATTTAAAAAACCATTGAGTTCCTTTTTCATAGATGATTACATTGTTAATACTAAATGGATGTTATTAGGAATTTTATAATGATTTTTTTTTTTTCTATATTTTGCCCCCCTAACTTGAACTCCTGGCTCTCCGTCCCTGGTTGTAGTCTTAATGACGAAGAATAGAACCCACTCTCACTACACACTGAACGAACTCAACTACAAAGGCAGATCCTCAGCCAATTTCTTTTTGTCGGAACTGTGTTACGAGTGACAGCCACGGAAGCAAATGAAAATTTTGGTTTGTACTTTAAACCGAGTGGGCAATGGATGAAAATCCGCCACATGACGTGTGACGTGGAGTATGGATTGTGGTATGGTCTTCTACACCATTCTTCTGGAGTTAGATACATATACCTATCTAATAGTGATAATACCATTTTGTAATGCAATATATAAGGTAAGATTATTATTATTATTTAAAATTTATGGATGTCACGGGTTTATATATGCATGTTTTGTTGCAATATTGTTGCATGTTAATTACTCATCTTAAATAATCATAGATTTTGATAGCCCAGTGAGGAAAATTATTGTGTACTCCTGGAGTACCGTAAATGCGTACTCTCTCCTCTCACATGAATAGTGGATCCTACTAATTAAATTCATGGTGAGACCCACCATTCATATGAGAGTGGAAAATACGCATTTATAATACTCCGGGAGTACCTAATAATTTTCCGCCGAGTGGGGACACAGGGTTGTATGCCATCGTGGAGCACACCTCCTTATTGTCTAACTGTTAATCTATTTAATATTTATAGTTGTTTTAGATGTTTTAACATTTTTGTTTCAGAAATATTCCTCTATTATTTTCTTCTGTCTCAAATATGGAAAGACTTTTGAGATGGCATAGTCATACTATTTTTGCTTATTTATGTTTGTCTATATTTCTTCTCAGTGGTAGATGATGAAAATATTCCATTTGGAACATTGATGGATCTTCTTACTCATCCTGTCATCCACAAGTGTCTTATGCAATTCTTACTGTCAGAAGTTTCATGCTACATGGTTATGAATATGCAGTTGATCAATGATAAATTACTTACGATATGCTTTTTAGCACAAAGCAAGAGATGTTTTATAACATTTGAACGTTTTAAATTTATGGATATGTACTCATTTAATGATTAGGAATTTGATTCATTTGTTGATCTAAAGTTATGAACCTCTTTTCCTTGTATCTTCCAGATTGATGCTATCATCAAATGTGTTGTCTGTGTAGTAGCAATTTGTTATTTGTCCGTCACAGGCAAAAGACTTTTGTATACCTGTTGGATCAAATCAATACAGGATGAGATTGACGTTAGAGGACCCAACTGCGAGAATACATGCCTTACTATGTGGTGAAAATGGGGTAATGCTTAAAATTGGCATTTTAAAAGTTGTATCCTTTTAACTACAACTTTCCTGTTTGGCCCCTTTATTTTTGTTATCAGTATTTATTAATTTATTTTGACTTGACTATTACTGGATGCAGATAAAGTTTTTTGGGGGTTTCTCAATTGATGATCTAGCAATTAAGATGGAAAAATTACTTGGAATTCCTGACAATGAAGATCGTGGTTCTCTGAGGTGTCCACCATGGATAAACTATTGCATAAATTGGAATTCTACAGGGTATCATATATGTCGTACTATGCTTATGTGATGAAGTTTTACTCTAAATTCTCATGGAGCTTCTTAGAAGATGTATAATCATTGTAAAGTAACATTTTTTTTAGTGTAAAGCATACCTGTACTTAGTTAGGAATTTTGAAGGGGCTGATCAGGTAGCATATCTTTATTTTAGTTTAGGGTTTTGAAGGGGCCATTGGGCCAATAAGGTCTCTCATAAATAATCTCTTGCAAGTTTGGTGTTTTATCTTTTTATATAGGATTCTTGAGGTACCTTGTGAATTCTTATAGATAATGAATACACAAGAATTGTATTGATGATTGCAAACTTTGGTTTATTTTGTCATGGTGATTGGTGAATATATAGTAAACCCTCATCATTTTGGAGTGGATTTTGTGTTGTGTTTTTGAACGTTTTAAGCTAAAACAAGTTCATTTTGGATTTTTGTCATCAATCTATGATGCTATATTTCAAAGTTGAATGTCCCTTTCTCCTGAATACTAGACAGCATGATGAAATCACTATGCACTGAATCAAACGTCCACCGGATGCAAAGTGAATGTCCATGTGGTGCTTCACTGAAACTGGATTACAGCCAGAATTGGGGTGTCATTGCTGCACTGACAGAGAGGTTGAAAAATTGAGACCAGTCTTGTATGCTACTGACATCGAAGCTTATGCAGTATCATTTGCGAAGACTTTTGCAAAAGAGATAGGTATAGAGGAATTTATTGAAGGAAACCTTTACACTGGTAATATTTGCAGTACAAGATGATGTACTCCATGCTAGCTGGATCCATATATATATATATATTTCTGGAAGCTTAGGAGTACCAGAGGCATTTCGGATGCAGAGAGATAGCTATTGTGAATAAGAAATGTAATAGAATCATTGCCCATTGTTTGCCTATGCATACGTAAATAATTTTTTTTGTCTCTAATTTCGATCTTCATAGTAACAAGGTAGATCAGTTTTTTTTTTTTGGCTATGCATGCTTCTTCAATACATCAGTTCGATGCTCTGTCTTAATATCTCTTATTATAGTTGCCTACTTGCCTACTTGCCTTCGTGGGGCAGAGTGCACTGTGCACAAAAGAGAAAAAAAAAAAAAAAAGTAGACAAAATGCTGTTTGTAAGGAAGGATATCCCCCTTGTACCTCAGTTCTTTTCCGATAGATTGAAGTTTATCAAAAAAAAGAGAACAACATCATCTTCATTTCTCGTGAACTGGAGTTGAAATGAAGAGAGTACATTTCACAGTCAAGATTTTATTTAATGGATTTGATAATGTATAGAGTGGTGTCATTTGAAATTTTAAATGATGTGATAATAGATATATCTTTAAATTTGTAAAATTTAATTTAAACCATGAAATAGATTTATGTCAAATAGAGAAAATCTTAATACTAAGCAGTGCAATGAGATGAGCTATGCAATTATGGTAGGGTTAGTCTTTGTTCTTCTTAAAGATATTAAGGCACAATTCTAGTTAAGTCACTAAGAAATCCTAATCCTACTTAAATTCCAAGTCTTATAACTCTAGTTAGTCTAAGATTTAGTCTAATATAAAAAGCCTATTATGAATCATTGTAAAATATAGTAAGGATATCCGTCAAGTGTTTTTGGCTTTTGATATAAATCGTCAGGCTGAACATGTTAATTCTCTCTCTCTCTCTTCTATTTTCTATTCTACATGATATTAGAGTTATATTTCTTTTTTCTCTCTTCCATTTTGTTTCTTTATATATATATGATTTTTTTTTCTTTCTATTTTCTCATGATGTTTGAAATATGTTTTATCATTTCTAACAGTTCCTTCTCATGTTAAATCCAAATCTGAACAAGTTTGTTTGTGTGATGTGGAGCTCTTGTTACCATATTTATAGCAAGACACAAGTAGTATGAAGCCAATTGTTGTTGCTTGGTTGGTGTTCGATTATAGCATCTGATGGCACCCCTTATGTGGGTTTGTATCCCCTTTTTAGGTCCACCACTTTGACAAAAGGCAATTAGCTTCATTCTTTTATCCTTAATTCTTGTTGGTATTACTAGTAACTCATAACAGTTACTCTCTCTCCCTACTTTTTATAACTCTAAACGTTAAAACTCACTCAAATAAGAAAAATGAGGGGGGGGGGTGGCGTGGAATATGATGATGATCCCCTCCATTTCAGTTGATATCGAAATAATTTATTTTAATTGAAATTTTATTTTTTGGATCTAACTGTGTGAAGACTACAATGTCATTTCAAGTGGAGAAGATCATTTTCCAATAAACAATTGAATATTAGGGAAAGGAGTATAGACAACCACACCTCTCCTTCGCTCTAGATTAATAGATTAATAATAAACAAATTTGTGGAAGGGCAAATTGGCCCATTCACAATAACTTTATCAACAAAAGATATACTTCATGAGAATAACCATTTCTCCCACTTGCCAATGTAAAGTACAAAGGTTTTTTTTTTTTTTTTTTTTTTGGGGGTGGGTGGGGGGAGAGGGAGAGAGAGAGAGAGAGAGAGAGAGAGAGAGAGAGAGCTACTTTCTTTCCTTACCTACTTCCTCTCCAACCAATCAAATAGTAAGAGATCCTCTTCTGGCCAAGAGAGACTAAAATAAAATACTTCCTCTTTCCTTGCATTTATGACCGAAGAGGTTGAATAACTACGCACAACTGGGAAGAACATGGTCAGCAGTTTATGATAGCCTATTAATGAAGATGACTTAAATCACTGCAAGTGTAAAACCATTTCAGACCATGAAGCAAGTGACTGTTAAAAGTGGTTCAACATGTTCAATACCTTATCATCAACAGCTCCTCCGAACATCTCCAAAAAGTTGGACTAGTAACTAAGTAATGGTACAAACAACATTTTTTACAATATTTTTCTTATCAATAGAGTTAGCAAGTTTTAACTGGTTCTCATTTGAGCCCAACATTGATATCACATTTTTATTTACAATAACAATTTTACACCTCAGCAATTGTGAAATTCCATGTCTCTAGACATATTGCTAGTAACTAGTCCAAATTTGAGATATAAACCATTTCTTGGGAGGAGAAGGAAGGATTATCATGGCCTATTACCAAGATAATTTATTTGGAGTAACAGTATTTTCCGACATCACCTTCTCCCCTAGCTGCTATTATTCCTATAAGTCAATTCTATAAGCTTGCAGAGAAGAGTTCCAAAAAAAAAAAAAAAAACTTGAATTAGGAAGAAGAAGAAAACATTTTCCATCGATGAAAGATGATCAGAGATTACAAAAACTAAATTTCCATGTCAGTTGTCAGACATGTTGCCTCAACTGTTAGCTTTATTTGTCCCAAGCCGTCTCAACTTTAATAATAAAAAATGCATGAAATTTCCAGAGATGACAATAGCAGCACAAGGTAATGTCAATCTTGTAATCAACTCTGGTTTAGATGCATGGCACCCCTTCACCAGTTCCATTTATCTGAGACAGACAAAACCTCAAGCATTCTTTGAAAAGCTCCTGTGGTAAAACAAAACACAACAGAATGGACAGGCGATAACAAAATCTTAAGAAGCAATTACTGTGAGCCACCTTTTTCAAGCTTCTCGATTTCTTCACGGTGCTTCCTTTCTGCCTCCTGAAGTTCTCTTTCAGCATCCTCCTCTTCTTCAATTTGATCAAGATCATCAAACTCCTTGGTTGCTGCCATTGCTTTCACTACAGGATCTCTTAGCTCAGATATTAGCCCGCCCCCAACCTTGTACTCTTCCTCATCTCCAATCAGGAATAATCGCTGGTCAGGTCCTGATGCCATGGGAATGTCGACTGCCAATAGCTTCATATCATACTGAAAGAAAGACGACACCAAATACTTAAATAAGCATAACCAGACCGATTAAACAAAATAAAATTGACCACTCCAAGTTCTAGGTTCCATATCAGAAGAAAAGACTAAAGATCCTAGTGATTCTAAGTTCCGTATTAAAGGGATTCTGTAGAAAATGAGTAATTAAGTTCACATTTGTTTTTTTTTTTTTTAAGATATGATAGTGTGTCAAACCTATAGCATCCATTTTATAATGATTTTTCTTTATCATCAAGCCAAGAAACCAATTGATTTTGGTGTAGGCTGGGGATTGAAACCCAAATCTCTTATTTGACAACAAAAGACTTTACCAATTGAGCTAACTGGATCCCACGTTAAGATCAATCTTTCTCTCTCTCTCTCTCTCTGTGATTGATAAACTATATGTGTGAGCATGTGTTCATGTATGTGTGTGTGTGTGTGTGAGTGTGTGTGTGTGTGTGTGTGTGTGTCTGCCTGTGGATGCATGCATTAACCTGGTTATCAACTGTATGAGCTGTCAGATAACTTTTAATTAACTAAAGTAGCAGTAATATGCAAATTAGGGGTTGTGAGAAGGCATTCAGTCTCACCACTTGACAAGAGCTAAAGATAAAATTATGGAGCAATTGATGGTGCTGGTTAATTCAAATAGTAATTCTCTGGCCATCATGCCAAATGCTCGGAATAGAATATCACATTCCTGAGGACAGGGGTTTAAAGGGAGAGCGCTACTATCTCCCATTCTATAGCCCATAAGCTTAATGAACCTCCAACTGACCCAAAAAACCTAACTCTAGCAACATAACATGAAATCATTCTTGCAGTCTACATATCTCGACAACATGGAGCGGGAAGAATGTGCACATAAATATTGAACTTCAAGAGACAGTCCCATTCAATGTTACAAAGGACGCTGAGGCAGAGCAATAAAGAGACTTATACAACCACATACAGAAAGTTTCATTGCCTCATCTGATGTGAGGAATACAGGGAAAGTGGCTGGAATAGAAACAAACCTGCCCTTTTTTATTCTTGACTTCAACACTGACAAGACCCTTTCGGTCAGAACCTCGTATTGGGAAGATGAGAAAACACCTTTTGGTCCTAAGACTAGGCTTGAAGTTCTTCAGTGTAAGCCCTCCTCCTGACATAACATAGGCTCTCAATTCTGTTCCAGAAAGAGGGGCACCCATAACCTCAAGGATCCCAGCAGACGTATTAAGCCTCCTCATGGCCATTCTATAAACTTTATCAGGATTGATTGTTAATCTTGAGCGGATATAAAGGCCCTTCATGTACGAAAAAAACAAAATACAAAACCTGTGATCTATAAATTATCATAGCATTTCTCAATGCAAATAATACTAGCTAAGATTGTATTAAACAAAATTATTCACAACTTGCAAATTAGCAGTTTTTGATCAATTAAATTGCAAGTAGACTTTTTTTGATAGTTCAATAGTGACAATGGGGAAGGGGGGTTTTGACCCTGAAAGGCTGGATGTCTCCATTGGAAATGCTAGGAGGTGCCAGTTAAGCTACAAGGTCTTGGCTAAATTGAAAGTAGACTCTCTTCAACAGGAAATCAGAAACAATTTAAATATTAAAAAAAAAAAAAAAAAAAAACTTTTCCCTTATTCAACGAGACAGTTTAGATCGATTTTCACTATCTGAAATAGAAAAATAGTCCACAAATATCTCCTAATATGTAGTATGTGAAGTAAGAGATGAATTTGTGAGATTATAGAGAGCCTTACATAACAAAATGAATCAAAGCAGAGAGAGATAATGAAAAAACAAAAGTAAGGCAGGAAAGAAGAAGTTGGTTTGAAGCATAAACATAATGCAAGGGGATCCCAGGCAGGTCGGCAATCTATGAATATTGATTTGAGATTTAAAAGAAAATATGAAGTGAAGAAAAGAAAAAGGAACTTACAGCAAAAGCGACGATAGCAGAAGAAAGGGCGAGAAAGCCATACTTGGCCATGCCTTCGGAGAGGCCAACGAAGGTATTAGCTATGCCGAACATAATCCTCCAGAGCAAAGCACAGAGTAAAACGGCAGTGGCCCCAAAGAGAAAGAGAGAGTTTCTCTTAAAGAAAGCCTCAAATTGCAAACCAATGGCCTGGCGGTAGCGAGAGAAAGCGGAAGAGAGAGCTGTGGCGGGCTTGTCGAAGACCTTTCTGGCGAAGTTAGCATTGTTGACAGAAGAGAAGAACCTAAACCCAGTTGATGTGAAAGAGAGATTGGGGTTATGAGGTGGTTTGAAAGTGAAAGTGAAAGTGAAAGTGTTGTTTGAGAGAGAGGGTTTAGGTTTAGAATGTTGAAATTGGGAGATCAAGGAGGTTTTGGTTTCGGAAGACGACGACGATGATGATGATGATGAGAAATTACGAATAGCAGAGTAAGAAGGGACATTCGGAATAGTAGAAAAGGAGCGATTTGGCTGAGCGATTTGGAGCCTCCTCAGAAGAAGACCTCGGATCAGTCTGGCGGAGGTGGAAGAAGAGGATTTTGACATTTTTTTTTTTAAAAAAAATTTTATGTACCCAAATCCAATACTGCTTCTACTTCTACTTCTTCTATTATTATACTGTAAAGAAAAAAATATGGAATTAGATTCACCTACACTACACACAAACCAAACTCCCCGCCTGTAAGAAAAAGAAGAAATCGGCTTCCTTGTTCTTTCTTTCTTTCTTTTTACACAGTCTAGAATATTAATCGGGGTCGGGGGGTCATCTCCAACTCCAATACATTTACATCTATTTCGTTTCCTTCTCTTCTTTCCGTCAACTATACTTGAAATGCCATCTAAAAAATAAAACTTTACTTGAAATGGGTCCTACTTCCTTGTTTTTCGCTTTTCATTTATTTCCCCCCTTTATAATTCACTAATATAGTTTCTTAATTTACACTATAATTGTTTGGAATTAATCGCCAATTTTAAATTTCTTCATCTCTCACTTTCTTCAAGTCTTCAAGAGGGAAACATACATAAAGAGTAGAATTTTTATATTATACAAAAAAAAATAAAATAATAAGCCTATTTACTCATAGATCTCTTTAAATCAATTAGCAAATAAACCTTTTTTTTTTTAATAATACTCATCAAACAAAAATATCTATTAAATGGTGCATCCCATAAATGTTTTCAATTCAAATTTTAATTAAAAAAATGTGTTTAAACAACCTTAAAATTAAATTTTAAACCCCCCCCCCCCCCCCTCTTCTCCCTCCTTTTTTTTCCTTTTCTTCAACTATATATTTGATTATTTATAGTTTTGTGCTTTTGGAAATTACATTTTAAACACTATATTTCAGGGAAATTTTCATAACTAAACTTACACTTTCATAATAACCTTGAACTTGAAGTTTAAGATGATTACACTTTGTAAATAAAGTCAACAGTTTTATTAGTTTCAAATCAAATACTTACGTAAATCCTTAATCAAATCTCCTCGTCATACTTTTTTTTTTGAAAAGAATCTCCTCGTCATACTATACTTTATAAGTTAGGGTTTTATTTATGTGAATTAAAATATCTAGAGTTTAATTTATAACCACCTTAAAACTTCATGGCTATAGTCCATGGACACAATTTCCATTGTTTGGAGAAAAATTTATTCCACCCATCATGATCAAAATAACCCTTCACCTGTGATGTGTATTTTTGGTAACATAAGGAACCATAATGAATTAAAAGAGATTATGAGAACGAGAGAGTATTCGTGTCAATCATACTCCGATCAAATAGAGCAACGCATTCTAATTGAGCAATTCAAACGATTGCTAAAATTAACCAATCCAACTACCAAGGCTAATTTGAGCCTAATTTGATCAAGCTTATAACAAGTTTCACAAATAGGCATGTTTTAAGGGGATGACTGTCCCTCCCATTAAAGAACTACAAAACCAGAGACACATCATATATTAAACTGCAAAATAAATAACTAGGTTACCATGGTGTTTTTGGGAGAGAGAGAGAGAGATAATGTTTGTGAACTTCCACAGACGGAGAACACAAGATAATAGAGTCGCTTGACAAAAGTTTGATAGGTAACAAAACACAATAAATTGTTCAGCATAAAATTCAAAAATAGAAGTTGTCTTCTCAGGCGACAAATTGTCTTTAAGCAGTTTCAGGCAGAAAAGCTCTTCCTGGTTTACGCAAAGACAAAGATCCATGACATCCAAGAAGCTGCAGAATTCATAACAAAAACATGTTAAATTAACATTTAAATCACCATGCCTGCCCCAATCTAGGATACAGTATTAGGAGACAAGTCTATATGTTAAATGTGGAGGAATGACTAATGAGGGGAAAAAAGAAATCAAGTTTGCTAATGAGGGGCAGACCGCTACAACCCACAGTTCTACTCCACCTTGCTGCTAGCACTTATCTTTAATCAATCAAATATTCCTATCTAACTTGGGATGGAATTGAGAGATTGTAAACAATGTAATTATGAAGCAATTTAGAGTAGGAACAGTTTCTCATATTAAGGTGGATTTTAACTCCCAATATGTAGTGCCTGTGTACATGCATGTGCAGTGCATATATCTGCAGTTTTAGTACTACCTTAGCATTGACACCATCTGGGGAAATCTTGTTCTCTGCCTTGTACTTCAGATAGTCAGCACGGCTGAATTTGGTAAATCCCCTGAAAGGTAATCATTACAAACATAAGAAACATTCCAATGCTAAATTCTAGAAAATCAGATACATTTATATGTCACACAAATTTCAAAATAGAGGTTAAACCCTCGAAGACATCAAAAAATATACAATCATGTCAACAGGAAGGCGATGGAGACAAAAGCAACAGAACTCTATATGTCAACCTGATATAAGTTCTGTACACGTTTTTGAACTACAGTAACTCTAAGCCTCACCCATGGGTGACCCCTCCAACCCAATACACACAAGAAAGTTTTGAAGGTCTCCTGCAAACAGGATCTCTAACCTAGGTGCTGTGGTCAACAGTTTCATATGCACATTCTATTTAACATTCATAAATCACATGCTGCATTAATTAAATGTCAAGGAAAAATAAGAAAACCCATACCACTTCCTGCTAACAATAATCTTTTGACGACCAGGAAACTTGAATTTCGCTCGGCGGAGGGCTTCCTGGGCATGCTGGCTGTTGCTGTCCTTACAGCGCACAGAAAGGAGGACCTGACCAATGCTTACTCTTGCACATACCCCTTGTGGCTTGCCAAAAGCACCCCTCATCCCAGTCTGGAGCCTATCAGCCCCAGCACATGAGAGCATCTTGTTGATCCGCAAAACATGGAATGGGTGCACCCTCACTCTCAAATGGAATGCATCCTTACCAGCAAATTTGGCCATGTACTTGTTGCAGGCAATTCTAGCTGCTTCCAATGCCTCACTTGTAACATTTTCCTTTTCCCAGCTCACAAGATGGACACAAAATGGAAACTCATCAACACCTTTCTTCTTCATTCCAACATCATATATTCTGATCTTGGGGTCGGGGACACCACGACAATATCGTGATTTCGGGTAGGGTTTGTTTTTGATTTGACGATAACACCTTGCAGGTCCTACAAAAGTGTAGGCATGCATTAATCAAAAATAAGAACAGCAGCATGCAACAGATTACAAACAAGCCTCCACATCAAAAATGTGAAATTCAAAAATAGCACAAATAAAATATGCACATTATCCCACAATCAACATAAAAGACAAGATAGAGTTTTATATTAACTAAATGCTAAAGAACTTGTACATTCGTTTACCAATTGATTTTTGGTTTAGGTGGGGATTAAACCCTAGATCTCGTATTCGAGGATAAGTAATTATACCAGGAACTCAATTTGCCATCCATCATTTGATGTCTTTTTTTTTTTTTTTCCAACAAACAATTCATCCTTCTAATATTTGTTGGATTATTATCTTTGATTATAATTTTTTGTTCTTACTTAATGTCACAGTAGATTTTCCTCAGTTTTAATGCCTGTAGTATTTAAAGACAATTGTTGTTGCCAATTTGTAATGTTAATTAATAAAGATCTAAACATTCGCAGTACTATAAATTTTTGTTTCAAAAGATAAACCAAATACTTAGATGGGTATTAGCAAATACAAACGTTGTATGGTTTAATAAGTTCTAAAATAATTATAGCACAAAAAATAATTGTATAAAGTAGATCCGAGAATGTACAAAACAAAGGCTCAAACACCAACAACCAAAATCTTTCAATAGCCAAAAACAGTATCATAAGTTAAAACATAAAATGTCCGACATCTACATCTACATCTACATCTACATCAACATATACAATTCAGGAACATAACAAATCGAACGAATTATATCTTCAAAGACGTTCATATGCAATATGTAAATAGGTTTTTATTTTATTTTATTTTAATTAAAGCAGGAAAAGGACAGGAAGACAGAGAATAGGAAATTTCGAATCGAAACAGAAGAACAAAAAGAAATGAATTTGTGTACTCACTCCTCCCCATGGCGGCTAATGGCGATCTTGAGTGTCGTGTTATTTCCTGAGCTAAGAAGAGACGAGACGAGGCACACACAAACCCTAAAACGATACTTTCATATATATAGTCATAGATATTGAAACTGCGGTTCCGGCCCATTCCAATGTAAAATGACTCGCGCATCATCATCCACAAACTTCGTCCTGGCCCAATCTCTTTTTCTTTAAACAATATACGACCCTAATTTTTTGAAGCCCATTATTTTTTCTTCTTTTTTGATTAGTGAAGCCCATTTTTTGTTCACGCCTTTGTCAGGAAAAAGTACATTCGATCTGTATCATATGCGGTAGAATCTCTACGTTGGTCTACACGATGAGAGAGATATTATATGCATCTAACAAAAGATCATTTGTTAAATGAGAGATGATACATTCACAATATTTTTATAATATTTTCACAACAAATCATAGGTGGTTAGTTGTTATTGGTTTTAGTTTGAGTGCCCGTTTGGTTCCACTTTTTCAGCCCAAAACGGGCGTTTTCAAAAAAGCTAAGCCCATATCTGCGTTTGGTAACTTCAAAACGCAACTTTTTTATAAAAGTTGCGTTTTGAACTTTTACAAAAACTGAAGACAAAACGCGCAACAAAAATGGGTCATCAGCGGTCCATAAATCAAAACGCGCTGTGCGCGTTTTGTTATATTACCGTTGCAATCATTGAAAGACCGAAATACCCACACGTTCGACGCCCCTCATCTCTCATCTCTGCTCTCCCTTCGCATTTGACGCCTCCATCTGTTCTCTCTGCCTTGCTTGCACTTCGTAAGTCTCTCTACTCTCTGTCTTTTTTCTTTTCCTTTTCTTCTTCCGCTTCGTCTTCCTCTTCTTCTTCTTTCTTTCTTTCTTTCTGGTTCTTCCTCTCCGTAAGTCTTTCTGTAGTTTGGGGGTACAAAGATCTAATCATGTGTGTTCTTCCTCTCCGTTGCAAATGATTTTTCTGTGTGTTCTTTGGGTTGATTTGTCATGGGTATGGGTTGTTTTGATTTGGACCGAACCGGGGTTGATTCTCATGGGTCTGATTTGGGTTTTTTTGGTTTTGATTTCTCTGTTCTTTGGTTGATTTCTCATGGATCTGGGTTTGATTTCTCTGTTCTTTGGTTGATTTCTCACTTTTGGTGTGTGGGTTTTGATTTCTCAGGTACCAAAAACACTGATCTGCTACCAAAAACCAGGTACCAACACTGATCTGATTTTTTTTTTTTTTTTTTACCGAGTGTGGGAAAAAAAATTTCGGATCTTGCTATGTGTTCCTTTACTTGTTTTGTTATTTGTTTTTGCTGATTGGAATATATAATGAAGTGTTAGTTTGATGAATATATAATGGGTATTGTTTTCGGATCTTGCTGATTGGAATATTTACATGTTCTCATGAAGTGTTTTTGTTTATTTGTTTTGTTATAACAAAATTTCGGATCTTGCTATGAATGTGTATTAACTTGGAGATATTGTTATGCTTCACAGACTGGTTGTAACATTTTGTACTCTTCGAAGAACTTATATATTTCAGTTGTGTTAGCTTGTGTTTTGGGGCCTGGGTTAGGTTCAGTAATGTAGGTGAGTTCTGTAAGTGCCTTTTATTTTAAGCATGTATATGTCAAAACTTTGTGTCAAAACAATGTCAATTTTGGGCATTTTAACTTCCAAATTTTGGGCAGGTTATATGTTGATTTGAAAAATAAACTCTTATTTTCCAGGTTATATGTCAAAACAATGTCAATTTTGTCTTAATGGTGTCTATTTATATTTATTTGTTTAAGAAAACTTTAATAAAAGAAGAGTATAATTCTCAATTTACATGTTTATATATATATATATATATATATAAAATTGTCAATTTATATGATATTTTATCATTCCTCCTCCTCCTCACATAATAAATGTTTACAATCTATTGGATGATTCGTCAGACTATGCAAGCTAGGAATGTCTCACTGACACCAGCTTGAGCAAGAAGCTGCAAGCATTACTCCTCTGTCACAATTGGATTAAATTCATAACTTCAACAATATGATATGAGAATTATGAGTAATGAAGAACCCTACAAAAATCTTATTATGTCTGTCCCTGTCCACATGCCTAGCCCATTGAAGCTTGATATTCTTGTTTGAACAGTCCCGAGTCCTATTAGTATAAATTACTTAAGGTGTCTTCAAGAATCCTATTCTTCTGTCCTGCATCATTTTTATCCCTAAATCCACTGCATTACCATCCTTAATGAGACAAAAATTCCATAGATAGTGTCATCTCTGATCTACCCTTAACAGTCATCAAGCAAACCACCAAAGGGTCAGTTTTGAGATCTACTAGCCATCAGCTAACCATTGATTCTCCATTCTCTATAGATTCTCTACTGTTCTAATCAAGTATCAACCTATTATTAGCTTCTTAAGTGAAATTATGCTATTATTAAACAATGCATAAGATGGTCCACAATTAGAGTCTATGAGTCATATCTACGGCCACTACAAAGATCACATTTTCCTTTATTTCTTGGCCCCGCAGTAAAGGGCCTGTTTGAGTGTCCAATGAAAATTAAAATGTTTTATTGTGTTTTGCATACAATTTTATGAAAGGATTAAGATTTTCAACCATCAAAGATTACCTTTTCTACTATTTCTTAACACTAAATTGGCCAGGCAGCAAAGGGCCTGTTTGAATGTCCATTGATGTTTTATTGTGTTTTGCAAACAATTTTATGAAAGGTTTAAGAGTTTCAACTATCACTAAGTGCAACAGTTGGAAAAAATAAAATAAAAAAATCTGTAACGGGCATTTTATGTGTTTGCAAAATATGATTGGAGCCATTGAATAAGACCGGACAACTAAACATGTCCTAAATTCCTTTTTGAACTCTCTCCAATGCACTGTAAAACTCTCTCCAATGCTGGATCATCTTTGTCATTTACATAATCTTAAAGCCCTCATAATGACCTTTATTCTTTGTTTGCATGTTAAAGTAGACTTGAAATGGATTGCTATACCACCCACAATGTAGCCTTTGGATCAGGATTGCTATACCACCCACAATATGCATGACTAACTCTCCTTAGAAAGAGCCTAACTCTGCTTTATAATTCTGTTTGGACCTGCTAATCCTTGTACCTATTTGTTTTGATCTTAATAAAACATTTATAGTTTTGCTAATATGCTTCAACCTCATTGGTTAACTTTATAGATGGGTAAAAACACAACTTCCAACCCCGAGGCAAAAAAGGCTAGAGCATTATGGGATAATAATTCAAGCTGGACCACTACTTTTTGTAATCTTTGTGTGGAACAGATTCAACTTGGGAATAGGAATAAAGGTGCTGCCTTTAGTACCCTAGGTTGGACCAATATAGTGACCAAATTTTGTGATGAAACCGGTCAAAATTATGATAGGGAGCAATTAAAAAGTAGGTGGGATGTGTTAAAAGGTGATTGGAGATTGTGGGAACAATTGAGGATGCATGACACAGGTTTAGGTTGGGATACAGCGAAGGGAACAATTCTTGCTCCTAATGATTGGTGGAACCGAAAGTTGAAGGTGAGTTGAGTATTTTATTAATATGTAGTTAGTTGGAAATAGTTTTTTTATATTGTTGTTATCTGAGTGAAAGCACTTTTACATTTTGTAGGAATTACCCAAAGCTAAAAAATTTCGAGAGAAAGGTCTACAGAATCCAGAACAACTTGATATAATGTTTAGGGATGTTGCAGCAACTGGAGAAGCTGCATGGACCCCTTCTTCAAATACACTCCCTCCAACAATGCCACAAGAGGGTGCTGGTGATTCGGATGGTAGCTCCGAATTTAAGGACAATCAATGTGACATGAGTTTAGACATTGATAGTTTGCAACAAGGACATACTAGTCAATCACGTAGTTCAGGACTTAAGCGAACTAGTGAATCAATACCCTCACAGAAGAAAAAGAAGAAGATAGGAGGAGCTGCAATGTTGGACAATCGTATTAGTGAATTAATAACTGTATGTAAGAATAAGTCTGAAGGTACTTCTCAAGAGTCACCAAGTTCAGTTGATAATGTCATGACGATTGTGAGAGCACTTCCTGGAGTGGATAGTAAGTTTGTGGTTCAAGCTTCCTTAGTGTTACTAAAAAAGATACATAGGGATATGTTTCTAACTTTCAAGGAGCCAGAGTTACAGTTGGCGTACCTACAAGAATTGATTTCTTTGAAGCAAAAGAAGTGACCAACCTTATGTGATAATCTATATTAGCTTAGGACTAATATTAGCTTATGACTAATATTAGCTTTATGTTGTATTAACTATGTTGTATCAACTTTAAACAATGTTATGTGATATTTAGTATTAGCTTTGGACTAATATATGTGTAATGTAAACACATTTCGACTAATATTAGCTTTTTGTTGTATTAACTTTAAACTAAGTTATGTAATATTTAGTATTAGCTTTGGATTAATATATGTTGATTATTTTGTTGATTACTTTGTTAATATATGTTGATTACAAAGTTATGTAATACTTTGTTGATTACTATGTTGATTTATATTAAGTATTAGCAATGATTGATTATTTGTTACTTTGTTGTGTAGCCTAAACCAATATGGATGATTATAATGGTACTTATGAGAGTGGCAATTTTATGGAACTATTAATGGATGGGGATTACAGAAATTATTGTGATTATCATGATGCTAGTGATTATAATAATGCTGACAATAATAATGATGGTGATAACAATGATGATGATGATGGTGATAACAATGATGATGATGATGATGATAACAATGATGATGATGATGATGATGAGAGTAGTGATAGTGATGATGATAGTGACAGTGATTCTGATGATGATGATAGTAACGACGATTCTGATGAGTTTTACCAGCTTGTGGCAGTTACCTGCGAAGCAGTTGTGACATATTTCAATAAGTACATTAATAAGACTCCTTGTTATGATTCTGAACAAACAGGGTGGGTTTGGGTGAGACGTTGTATGGAAGGTAATGAGAAATTGTGTTACAACATGTTTAGAATGAAAAAGGAGGTGTTTCTTAATTTGTGTCAAGTTTTAGAACGTGACTTTGGACTTCAACATTCAAGGAATATAAGATTAGAAGAGTCAGTGGCAATCTGTTTAATGATACTTGGTCATGGAACATGTAACCGAATGGTTCAAGAAATATTTCAACATTCGGGTGAAACCATAAGTAGACATTTTGAGAAGATGATCACTCTATTGGGTGCTCGCTTTGCAGCTGCATATGTAAAGCCTTCGGATCCAACTTTTAGTGAAGTTCCAACCAAAATACAAGACCATCCAATTTATTGGCCACATTTCAAAGTATGTGTACTATTGTATATTTGAATAAGTGTTATTGTCTATAAGATAATACAATGCATGTGGAACTGAAAACTATTAATGTTTTTATTAGGATTGCATCGGTGCGATTGATGGCACACATGTGACAGCGGTTGTACCTACTGAGAAGTCCATTCCATACTTTGGAAGAAAGGGATATCCAACCCAAAATGTGATGGCTGCATGTGATTTTGATATGTTATTCACATTTGTTTTGCCTGGATGGGAAGGTGCAGCACATGACACTCACATTTTTCTTGATACTATTCGTAAACAGAGTAACAACTTTCCGCACCCACCACCAGGTTTGTAATTGGTTAATCAATTGTTCATTATAATTACATATTATATGAGTGTGTTAAAACAATTGAATTTTTTTTTTCTAGGGAAATATTATGTAGTTGATTCTGGATACCCAATGATGAAAGGTTATTTGGCACCATACAAAGGGATATCATACCATCTTCAAGACTTTCGAAGGAGAGGTGAAAGCCCTAGAACTAGACATGAAAAATTTAATCATGCTCACTCATCTCTTCGATGTACGATTGAGCGCACTTTTGGTGTGTGGAAGAATAAATGGAGAATTATCAGAAACATGCCATCTTTTCCATTCCATATCCAAATGCTTATTGTATCTGCTACTATGGCTCTTCATAATTTTGTTAGACTAAATGATAGGGATGATAGGGGCTTCATAAATGCCAATCGAGATTCAATTTCTAGAAGAGAAAATAATAGTGAAGCAGATAGCAGTTATGAGCAGAATTTAGGATCTTTAACAGACCCTGCGATGGTGGTTCTTCGTGATTCCATTGCTAATTCCATTTGGGAGGATAATAATTAGTAGTTGTCTTTTTTTTATAATATCCTGTAGTACGATTTAAACTTGGGTTATTGGTATGTATTTTATCATCTTTTTTACATTTTTGTGTTGTACAATTTAAACTTAGATTATTGATATGTATTTTATATGTTTTTACATTTTTATGTAGTACAATTTAAACTTAGATTATTGGTGTATATTTTATCATCTTTTTACATTTTTATTTTGTGCTTCATGTTGATGGAAATTATTTAGATTTAATTAATATTATTATTATTATTGTTTAGTAAGTATATGAAATAGATGATTTATAATAAGTATGAAATAAACTCACATCCACAAAAAAAAAAAAACAAAAGTTTGAAATATCCCTTATATATACATTGTCCTTTTTGGTCATTTATCCCTCAAAAAGCCACTTTTAACAGTTTTTACCAAACACTCAGCTTTTTCATTATGCACTTTTTAACAGCTTTTACCAAACACTCAGCTTTTTGAAACTCCACTTTTTCATTATGCACTTTTACAAAACTCCACTTTTTCATTATGCACTTTTTCAAAAAGCTGAACCAAACTCACCCTGAGTCTATCACTAAAATTACTTTCTTGTCCCACCAATACCAATTATAACAACCAGTTACATAAGATTTGTTGTGAAAATGTTGTAGACATAACATTTCTCTCTATTAAGTTACTGCAAAATTGAAAATCATCAAGCCAATACATCATTGATTTTTAACGATGTGAATTCAAATATATTATTCAATAATAAAAAACTTTATTATTTGAGATAATTGAAATCCTTCTATGTTCATATTCGTTGTCCACTAAAAGATTTTCTCATTCACTTTAATCTCATTTCTCAAATTATGGGACGGTTTTGGGGTCTTAAGGCTTGTTTGTTTTCTTGAGAACAGTGGAAACCACAACAAGGATTTCTGATAAGGCCAAGCACATATGACTCAAATCGTTGAATTGACATTTTGTTGAGATAGAGGGCATTTAATATAACAAGGGTAAACCCATGAGAACTGACTACGGATACTCTGTTGGTTAAATTAGAACAGGAGATTAATGGTAATAATGATGGAGTAATAATATTTGAAAATTGCATTTCTCTTTCAGTGGGGATCATAGGGTACTTATAATGTGATTGTTCTATAAAGAGAGACTTGGATTTAGTTGGAATTATTCCCTAAAGTCCCTTTTTTTGCCTTATAATGTGATTGTTCTCTTTCATTAGTTGAGAGGACATATGCCAAGAAATCACCCCCAAATTTGTCAACTAGTGTGGACTTCAAGGTATCAGGTACGCAACCGAATTTAACTTATAAAAGGCCTTCCTATTCTTCCATTTTTCATTTCTACTTTTTTTGCTTGTGCAATCCCTACTCCTTGTATTAGTTTTTTTTTTTTTTTTTTTTTTTTGCTTCAAACACCCTCAAAGTTATATGAATTTATTTATAAATTAATGGGTAAGATGATGTTTTTTAAGTTTATGAATATGCAGTTTTGGGTTAAATAAGGATGATCCTAATTTGATTCTGAATGTTGAGTAACTAAATTGGAGAAATCTAATAAGGTATTTATTTTTTATTTTCATAAATCAGTACTTAAAAAATAATGAGGGAGAAAGAATTTGAACCTTGAGAGTAGAGAATTCCATTGAGTAATGAGGTTTCCCTTAGCTAAGTTATGAGACTTTTGCTGTGACAACTAATAATTGAAAGATCAAATTAAACTCTGCTTAATAATTAGAGAATTAAATTAATAATTTAAATATATTCATTGTTAAATATAAACATACATTATTAGTCCGCGTTTGGAATGAACTGAATTTTTCAGCTTATCTCAACTTTCAGCTTATTTTTGCTACTATTCATGATTCCCATTGCACTTTTTAATATTATTCATGAGTCCCATTGTACTATTTAACTTTTTTTAAAACATTTTTTTACACTTTTAGTAAAAAAAATTTAGTTTCAACCTAATAAACTGTTTCAAATAGACACTTAATATAACAAGGTAGTGTCTTATGCAGTGGTGGAGCTAGGATTTCAATTTGGGGGGTGGGGGGAGGGGGAAGATTAAAATAGTAATAAAAGGACATTAAGTATTTTTTTTCTTCTAATAATTATGTGTTACTTATGGGGACCACTAATTGAATTGTCATGAAAAAAAATGGGATAAGAAAGATTTTCACAATACTTTCACAAACAAATCATAAGTGGTAAGTTGTTACTGATTCACATTTTAACTCACATAACAACCAATTACAACCTGTTACTTAAGATTTGTTGTGAAAGTGTTGTTAAAATATTGTGGACATAGAATTTCTCAAAGTTAAAATGACTATAAATTTTACTGTAAAAAGCTCACAAACTGATGTGACAAGAATGTATGACACTTAAACAATATAATAAATAAATGTTTGAATGAATTTTTTTATGATTGATAACACATCAATTTGTAAAATTTGTATTATTCATAGCATTGTTCCACTTAAAATAATGATCGATAAAAAAAAAAAGTGAATAATGAAATGGGTGATGACGTACGTGGTGGGATAAAACTAATAAGAATAGTAAATTTCGTGAAAAAGTGATATGATTTAGTATGTGGGAGAAGATTTGTTTTCCTACTTTCTTGGTGTTAAGGGTCTATACATGTATTAAAGCGAGAGCCTTTTTTTGGTCAGGATAAAGTACCAAAAAATAGTTCATAATAGAACAAAATTTAAATATAATATCTTAGATGCTGTTCCTTAAGCTCCCTTTTTAAAATTCAGTCATGTGACTACTTAATTAAAAAATATACTTCAATTTCATAATAAATAATTCACATGACAGAATTTTAAAAGAATAAAGAACAGCACTTGTACGGTACCAAAGTCTTGCACCCAAGTCTTGCTCTGCCTAATATATCTGCTTCAAGTTACGATAATGACAATGTGTATCTAGTCTCTAGTAAGTAGTGTGTTACCAATTACCATACGCGACATCCGCGGATATCTTCTTGACACACAACCGGTCAACCACACTACAGGCCACACCCTTCTCTTGTCTGTGACTGTGCGTTTGGATAATAGAAAGCAGAAGAAAAGATCGTAGCGGTTGTTGGAGGAGCAGAGAGAGAGAGAGATGAAAGTATACCACGTTCCTTGCTTGGAGGACAACTACTCCTACCTGTAAGTTAATCCTTTTTCCTTTGAATTTCGATGAGAAATTTAATTATTATTAATTAGGGCGGTTGATTTGGTGCAAATTGCGCAGCATAATCGATGAGAGGTCAAAAGAAGCGGCAGTAGTGGATCCAGTAGAGGCTGAGAAGGTAGTACAATTTGCCAAACAACACGGCGTCCTTCTCAAGTTCGTCCTCACCACACACCATCACTGGTATGTATGTATGGTATTCCAATTCTTTCTTTCTGTTTTTTTACTGCTTTCTTCTGGTTCTGGTGATATTAATAGTAAATAAATTAGGGATCACGCTGGTGGAAATGAGAAAATAAAGGAGCTGGTACCGGGGATTAAGGTTTATGGTGGTTCGTTAGATAATGTGAAGGGTTGCACTGATAAACTGGAAAACGGTGATAACATCACTCTTGGTGCTCATCTCAATATACTCTCTCTTCACACTCCTTCGTATGCTTCTTCTTCTTCTTCTTAATCACTTTCCCCCTTCTTTCTTGTTTTTACTATAGATATATATATGTCTGCTGCTTTCTTCTGCTACTGTGTTACGGGCTCCAGCATAATTAGCTCAATAAGCATGATTTGATTTTTTGATTTTTTTTTTTACTTCCAACATTAATGCATCTCATATTTAATCTTCTGAGCTATTTCCTTCTATTTTTATGTCAACTCAAGACATAACCCCCTGTTTTTGGGGGTGGGGGTGGTATATTTTTCTTTACTTTGTTCACAAAACACCACCTTGTCTCTCTATTTAATTTCTATGATCATGCTGGAAAATCTAAACCTGCCAGTAGAAAGAACCTAACCCTGCACTCCACCATACTATGTCTATGAATATGATGCTCTCACCAGGTTCTTACATACCCACCAATGGCTCTTGACCTCACCTTCCATCCCATTATTATGAAAAAAGAACCAAGTGCCATTTGAGCTAAAGCTTATTGCCAATTTCTTTATCTGAGACATATTGGTTTTAGCGTTTTGCACAGGTATGCCTTACATCTTTATTTTTTTTAACTTTATCTGTGTGTCTTTGACTTGCTCTAATCAGCCACACCAATGGTCACATTAGTTATTATGTGACTAGCAAAGAGGAAGAAGACCCAGCTGTTTTCACTGGAGACACATTGGTAAGTTGATGGGGGGCTCTTTTATATCGGTGCATGGGTGTGTGTGCGCAGTTTTCTTTTAAAAATGCCACATGATTAGATGGCAGAAGCCTTTTTCCCTGGTCTGCCATATTTCTTTTGTTGGGGGAAGGTGGATGATAGAAGAAAAAAAAAAAATGAGGGAAACAATGTTACCAATTTAGCTTGGCAATACGAATGCACTCACAAAAAATCTTTTTTTCCCCCTTTCTTTAATTAGAATGGTGGGCAATTTCATCACCTTCATTTGCTGAGAAGGGAGGAAAAAAAGAGTTAAATCCTAAGGGGGAATGGCCTGAATTAGTGGGGTCAGGAAATCTATTTGTGAAGACTCCATGTTTATTGTCTTGTATTATGAAGTGAATATTGTATCTGTGAATATGAAACAACATAAGATTGTTTGAAGAAGTTATTCCCTAAATTATGTCCTTTTCTTGGCAAGCTCTTGGCTAGTGACAATTTGTCTTCATTTTTTGACCAAATTTGTAGCTTTCTTTTTTAATTTTATGGTATTAGGTAACTAATAGCGGTCACTCTTTTTTTTTTTTTTTTTTAATGTATTAATTAATTTTTTATTGTTTGTGTGTGTAGTTTATTGCTGGTTGTGGGAAATTTTTTGAGGGAACAGCAGAGCAGATGTATCAATCGCTATGTGTAACATTGGGTTCATTGCCAAAGCCAACTCGAGTATACTGTGGCCATGAGGTAATGGTATTTTGTTACTATCCTTTCTTTGGGTTGATTTTGAGTTCATAAGGATAAATTAATTTTGTACAAGGAGTTGGGGTTGCTTTTATTGTGTCCATGTGTGTAGATTTTTCTACTGTTGATGTATACTTAATGCATAATATTCCATTTGGCGTAATTACAATCAATAATCACTGGTTTGTGTCTATAACCACCTCAAAATCTCTTTACTTATATTACATAAAAGGCCCCAGGTATATACCTTGTTTCATATTAGATCTCAAATTTTTAATTTTGTCAATTAAAATCCCAAATTTATGAAACCGTTTTAATTTGAAGCCCGTGTCTATATCCGTTATTCATATTTCTTATTCTGGCCAGTAATGGATTAGAGAAAAATATAAAACCATATAAAATTTTGTGATTTACCTAGGTAACTAGTTTCAATTCTTTGGCAATCACTTTCTCTCTCTATTGTCTTTGTTTAATGGTTACCAAATTAATTTATGAACAAGGCCTAAATGAAGCATAGAATTTAATCAATGATTTCCTGCTTTTCTCTCCTCCATTACTAGCTAGAATAACAAAAGCAAATTACAAAGATGGACATAGGCTTCAAATTGAAAGTATTTTTTAAATTTAGGACTTCAATTGGCAAAGTAAAAAACTTGTGACCTAATCTGTATAAAGGTATAGACTTCTAGGTCTTTTTATGTAATTTCCACAAATAAGAAACCACCTCAAAATCTAAAGCATTTTTTGAACAATAATGTTTCTGATAAAAATATTAGAAATCAAGTAGTTAGTATTTGGGATATTTTCTGGAGCCTAAATGGAAATGGTTGCTAGATGGTTATAGCTGTATCACAGGCATGTGTAAAAGAATAATGGGAATACATGAATTGTGTGGGCCTGATTTATTATTGTATCTTTTGTTGAGTGTCGGATTGTGTTTCTATGGTCATTTCAATAGCAGTATAGTTAGAGAGATATGGTTTAGATCAAGATACCTTCATTGGGTAATGGTTTATCAACATAGGTTCACAATGAGTTCTCCACTTTTCATTTTCCATCATGTTAGTGAGTGATACTGTGATAGTATGGTAGTCATGGACTTGTAAACATGAGTTGGTTACCAAAATTTGCTGATTCCAAAATTTCTAACAAATAGTGTTCATGTGATTAGAAGTATGATACAACCTCCACGGTCATAATGCTGTGCCTTTTCTCCCACATGGGGACTATGGTGACAAAAGAGAGAATACTGGGGACGCAAGTAAATGTTAAAGAGGAGATTATTTGGTTATGCTTTGAGGGGGTAATCAGGGATCTCCTAAAAAGAGTTCCATTTTTTCTAAAAATGTGGCCATATGAGAGTGAGGACATATATAACATGTGCAAGTGAGCATTAGTGTATCGTAAGATGAAAAATTTAGAAGGTTTCTACCTTGAAAGGAGAAAGGGAATATGTCCTTAATTGCATTTATTGAAGTTAATTGTGTTACAATCTCTATTGACAGCTTAACTCTTTGTTACACTTGTGCCCCCTGTCAGATTTTCCTTTGTTTGAAATTTCAAAGTTCTGGTTATATTTTTCTACAGTACACGGTGAAAAACTTGCAGTTTGCTCTGACAGTTGAACCAGATAATGTTAAGATACAACAAAAGTTAACATGGGCCCAGCATCAGCGGCAGGCAGGCCTTGCCACTATTCCCTCAACCATTGAGGAAGAATTAGAAACAAATCCATTCATGCGGGTTGATCTACCTGAAATCCAGGTTACTTTTCTCCTCTAAGAATTACCTTTTTCTTCATGTTGGACAAAAATCCAGGTTACTTTTCTCCTCTAAGAATTACCATTTTCTTCATGTTGGACAAAATTAACTAGTGATATATCGTAAAGGGACTAGAATGTGTATGGTTACTGTATGTAGAGTCTAGATGTATCGCTACTTACTGTGTTCTTTTCATTTTGTCTTCATCAACCATGGCGTATCTGCTAGAGAGAGCTTTTTAATATATCTACTTGTGCCATACAATTTATGTAGACATTGCTTATATTTTACAGGCGAGGGTTGGTTGTGGTTCGCCTGTTGAAGCTATCCAGGAGATAAGAAAGCGGAAGGACAACTGGAGGGGCTAATAGATGATCTGCATAATGCTTTTTCCCTTTTTACCATGTGTGTGTGTTAATAAAGTCACGAGTTTGTGAAATATTACACCCCTTCCAGAGAGATCTCTGTGTGCTTTGGTTGGCAGGGTCTTAGATTACTCTTTTCTTGGCATGTGTGGCAGAATTACCGAGTCTTTGTGATGATGAATGTCTCTTTAATTATATTACTAGTTTTATGTCTGGGAGAATATATATATATATATATATATTTTGACTCTGGTAATTTAATAGTCTTATTGAAATTGAATTAATATAATAGATAAAAAATAAAAGAATAAAATTTGATAAAAGTTAGTTTAAAACGAGTCTTTATCTATACTATGAAAAAGTTTTTATTCAAACTAAAAATTGTAAAAGATTATTGAACTCTCCTGTCAAGAAGAACACAGAGAGAAGAAGGGTAAATAAGACTGACTAGCTCACTAACGGTAGAACGTGATGGTAGAGAGAGAAAGACCATGAAGCTCTGAAGAAGAAGACACGTTAGAAAGAAGCATCAAGAAGTTCAAGGACGTCGACCACGAGATAGAAACTCCCTCTGAGTTCCTGGGTAATGGAGATAAGATCAAAAGCTATAAAGACAAGCTAGTTGGATCGATTCTAGGCACATATGAGCAAGCTTTTGGATTTGACTCTGGCATGGAGGAGGAGGTGAACTCTGATGACGAGGATGATGAACTTTGCGAAGGTATGGTTTGCCTTAAACTTTCGAAAGATGAAAAAACAAGGATTCGTGCTCCCTGGGGAAAGGTTATCATTGTTAAGATTTTTGGTCGTAGTCTTGGGTATTCATTCTTGATGGAGAGACTGAGGTCCATGTGGAAACCTGTTTGTAGGATGGACTGTGTCAATGTGGGTCACAATTTTTTTCTTATCAAATTTGAGCTTCAGTCTGACTTGGATGAGGTGATCAAGGGGGGGCCCTAGTTTGTTGGTCAGCAATTCCTATCTATCAGCCAATGGGAACTTGAGTTCAAGGCATCACTTGCTTTGTGTTCGACTGTTACAGTGTGGGTTAGATTGCCTGAACTTCCTATAGAGTTCTATGAACCACCCATGCTCAAGAAAATTGGAAAGACCATTGGTCCAGTCCTCAGAATTGATTCTTATACTTTGAACGGGGAGAAAAGATGTTTCGCGAGGATTTGCGTTCAGATAGATGTCAACAAACCCCTTGTCAAATCTATAAAGATTAGGCGGATGATACAGCCAGTGCAATATGAGGGCCTTAATTCTTTATGCTTTGCCTGTGGGCGTTTGGGTCATAGGAAGGATCACTGCCCAACTGTGATTAAGAAGCCAGAATCACCTATGGAAAACTCAGGGAGCCAGACCTCAGATTCTCCTACACACAGAGAAGAGCAAGTGGATGGGGGCAACGATGAGCATGGCGTGTACAGGGAGTAGATGGTGGTAAAGAGGAAGAAGAAGCCAACTGTCAAAGCATAAGGCCCACGTAGAGAACGATGCATCAGTGGGATGGAGTGTTCGCCATACACCTCGAGACTCAAATACTGACATTGGGAAAGATATGAAAAGAAAGGTGGGACCCTTGAGAGGATCTGATGGGACCAATTCGGTTAGTGCCCAACTAAACTTGGGTTTGGGAGACCAAATTAGCCCCTTTGTAAGTAAAAACAAGAATGTTCTAGTTAGAAACCATGGTGGGGCCCCTAAATCCCCACAAAACCATGGTTTGAATTCTAATTCCTTGGGCTGGGAAAGTAGACCATGGCCTTCAAAACCCACTGTGTATACCCAAACTCAAAGCCTCCCTCTCCCTGCCTCTGATTTTCATTTTGGTGCGAGCTTAAGTGTAGATGGAGCAGTCAGCTGTGAAGTGGGCAATCTTTCTCAGAGGAAAGGTAATTCCAATTGGAGACAAAAAGATAGAAGGCATCTAGAGAGATCCAACAAATATAATGGGGTGGTACGATGTGGAAGCAATGGAAGCTTGGAAGAACCTCTTTCCACTCACAGAGGTGAGTGCTCATTTAGGCTTTCTTCCAATGGAGGACGAAACTTGGATTTCGACCCCAAATCCGTTCTGGCACTTCCTCATGGACAAGCCGAAGTTCCTGCCTCTGATTGTAACTCCCTCGCATCTACAAGAATGTCCCTCATGGAAGCCCCTTTGCGAAAAATCTCTAAGTGTCCTGGAGGGGATTCATTTGGAACCAGTCATATCTCAGAGGAAAGTTCTACTAGACAGACCCATAGAACTAGCGCTAATGGGGAATTTATTCATGGTGAAACTATTGCAGTTCTCGATGACTCCCATAGCATGCACACTAAACATACACAGCAACCAGGCACAGTTTGGTATTTTGAAGCACGCAGTGAACCTGTTTCTAGAGATTATTCGGGAGAAGAACTTGCTGAGGCAAGCATGGACATTGAGGGAGATAGGGGAGGAGCCATCTCCTACGTGGTTTGACTTACGCACTACCCTCACTTCAATTATGAATATACTTATCTAGAATTGTAGAGGGGCTATGAAGCCCACCTTTAAGAAGACTGTCTTGGATTTGGTTGAATGGCATCAACCCATTATTTTCGTGATTACTGAGACCCGCATTGATGGTCTGAGAGCTGATGAGATTATCAGGAAACTCCCCTTTGATGGAGCCTACTCAACCGAGACTATTGGCTATGCTGGCGGGATTTGGCTTCTGTGGCGCTCAGACTTTATTTCTATGGACATCCTTTCTGCCACTGAGCAGGAGATCCATGCCATTGTTCAGGTTAGATCCCTTTCCCAACCTTGGCTTTTAAGTGCAATTTATGGTAGTCCTCGCTTTAGAGAAAGGTGTATTCTCTGGAACAACCTTAGAGTTTTATCTGTGAGGCATAATCTCCCTTAGGTTGTTATGGGGGATTTTAACGATGTCATTAAGGAAGAGGAGAAAAAAAAGGGGGAAATGGGATTTGCAGGAGGCAGGTGTATGAATACACTGATTTTATGGATTTTTGTAACTTACTGGACCTTGGATTCTCTGGGTCAATTTTTACTTGGACCAATAAAAGGGACATTTCAGGGTTAATTCAGCAGAGATTAGATAGGGTTTGGGCTAATTCGGATTGGAAAGCTTGCTTCCTTGAGGCAATGGTTAAGCATTTAGCGCGGATTAATTCTGACCATTGCCCTCTCCTTCTCTCCCTTATCCCTAACCTATGCCATTGTGGGGATAGACCCTTCCACTTCCAGCCCATTTGGCTTAGCCACAAGGGTTTCCCCTCCATTGTTAAGGATGCTTGGGAAGGAAACCATCAGAACATTAATAGTGCTATTCTTTTGTTTATCTAGAAAGAAAAAGCTTGGAACATGGATGTAGAATATTTTTTGGAAGAAAAAGAATCTGATTGCGAAAATTCTTGGTGCGAAAAAGGCCTTACGCCGTTTTCCCTCTCAAAGATTGATTAATCTTCATATGTCTCTGTCCGAGGATTTAGGGCATTTCTTGGGTCTGGAAGAACTTTAGGGTATTAAAGCCAGAACTAATTGGCTTATACAAGGTGAACGGAATACAAAATTATTTCATATGTCCACCCTTATCCGTAGAAGTGGCAATCGTATTCATCGCATCCAGGATTTTGTTGGGAACTGGGAAGAAGATCCTGAGAGAGTTCAGAGGATTTTTCTAAATGGTTTTGCTAATCTTTACCGAACTGAACAAGTTTACTGCCCCTTGGAGCCTACCACTATTCCTATTTGGGGCAATCGACTATTTGATTCAGAAGCTCTTAATTTGGCTGCCCCCCCTTCCGATGCTGAGATTCTGTTTACACTTAACTCCATGAAACCCTTTAAAGCTCTTGGACCTGATGGCCTCCATGCTGGGTTCTTTCAAAGGTTCTGGATGGTTGTGGGGAATTCTGTGAAGTTTGAAGTCAAGCGTATGTTTAGAACCAAAAAAATTCCTCAATACCTTAACAAAACTCTCATTGCCCTCATACCGAAGCAGTTTTGGCCTGAAACAATCAACCACTTTCGGCCTATCAGTTTGTGTAACACCATCTACAAGATTGTCACCAAAATCCTAGTTCAGAGAATGAAGCATCTTATGCCCACTCTCGTTTCTCCCTCCCAAACAGCCTTCATCTCGGGTAGGAGAGGTACAGACAATGTGATTGTGGCACAGGAGCTTGTGTACACCCTTGGGAAAAAGAAAGGGCATCAAGGCTACACGATTATAAAGATTGACTTGGAAAAGGCGTTTGACCGCATGGAATGGAGTTTTGTGAGAAGCATGTTTTTTAGTATGGGGTTTCACTAAGACACTATAGACCTGATCCTTAGTTGTATATCGTCCACTGATGTGTCTCTGCTCTTTAATGGCTCTTAGTTGGAGGAATTTCAGCCTTTTCGGGGACTGAGACAAGGGGACCCTATTTCCCCTTATATGTTCATTTTATGCATGGAATTCCTAAGTACCTTAATTCATAGGAAATGTGAGGAAGGTGATTGGACTAGAGTCAAAGCTTCTCGGAGTGGACCTGGTTTTTCCCACATGTTTTTTGCGGATGACCTCTTATTATTTGCTAGTACAAGCCAAAGAAACACTGAGGCTGTTAGTGAAGTTTTGGATGAGTGTTGCAGTCTCACGGGGCAGAGTCCAAAATATTCTTCTCTGCCAATACCTCATAGGAGGATAAGGAAAGGGTTGTCCAACATCTTGGCATTGCTGAAACCTCCAATCTTGGAAAATACCTTGGATTCCCCATACTTCATAATGGAAGGAGAAGAAATGATTTTCAATTTGTGGTGGAAAGGGTCCAATCAAAGCTTGCAGGTTGGAAATCAAAGTGCCTCTCTCCTGTAGGCAGACTTGTTCTCTTAAAAGCGGCGGTATCTCCCATACTAGAGTATTTTATGCAATGCTATAAACTTCCTGCTAGAGTCTGTGATGATGTGGACAGACTTGTGAGGGACTTCCTATGGGGGTCAACTTCAGATAAAAAGAAAATTCACCTAGTAGGATGGAGTAAAATAACTAACCTGAAGGAGTTGGGGGGTCTGGGGATCTTCCAAGCAAAGGCTCGGAATTCTGCTTTGTTAGCTAAACTTTGTTGGAGAATTGCCTCTAGTTCTGATAAGCCTTGGGCCTAAATGCTGATCAGCAAGTATCTTACCTCTGCTAGACCCGGTAAAGGTGGTAGAAAGCTCCCTGCTTCTCGCATCTGGGCTGTTTGCAAGGTTGGTGGGGTTATTTTCAATAAAGGGTTAAAGTGGTCAATTGCAAATGGGGAAATGGTTAATGCTTGGGAGGACTTCTGGTTGCCCTCTGGACCTCTCAGACACCAAATTGAAGGACCATTGACTGAAAGGGAGGATAACATCTCTGTCAAATTGTTTTTGGGCAACCAGGCTAGCATTTCTTTGAACCTCCTTGATACCATCATTCAAGAAATTCAAGGCATCCCAACTGCTGTGAACCCGAATCAAAAGGATATTCTTGTGTGGGCATTCTCCAAGGACGGATCCTTCTCTCTTAACTCAGCCTACCTCTTAGCTAAAGGTTTAAACCTTTTGAACCCTGTGACTACTCTCGGCCAATGGGTGTGGAAATCCAACACAACACCAAGAATAAAATTTTTTCTGTGGCTTTGTGTTCATCGTAGCATCCCAACCCGAGAAGTCCTTGGTTCAAGAGGTTTTACCTTGAACACTTCTTGTGAATTGTGTGGCTCGGCCTCTGAATCTGTTCTCCATACCCTATGGGACTGTGTGAGAGCAAGAAGTATTTGGAATGACCTTGGTATTGAAGAAACAAACATGGAGTTTTTTAATCTTCCCTTAGCTGATTGGTTAGAGAAATACTGTGGCTTAGTTGAGTTATTCCCTAGACCCCGTACCCCTTGGAAAATTCTGTTTCCCCAAACCCTTTGGAATATTTGGCTTTAACGGAACAAAGCCATATTCCAGGATAGAAATGTTGAGAGAGGGTTGAGTGCTCTTTGTATCAAGAGAAGTGCTGAATTCTATGCTATAGTGCCAAACAGCCCCAGCAAGCCGAGTAGAGTCCAAGTCCAAGTGAAGTGGAGTAAGCCCCAACCCGGGTGGGTGAAGTTGAATACAGATGGCTCAGTTTTTGGGGATCCAAAGAAGGCTGGTGGTGGAGGAATTATTCGGAATAGTGATGGGGACTGGGTTGCTGGGTTTGTGAAGAAGTTTGGGAACGTTTCCAGTAACACCGCGGAGCTTTGGGCGCTTAAGGAAGGGCTCCTGATGGCCAAACAGTTGGGCTTTGATAATTTATGTGTTGAATTAGATGCTGCTTTTCTTGTATATCTTATCACTAACCCAACTGTTGTCAATCTTAACTTGGAACCACTGCTGTCCGATTGCAGGAACCTAACGAAGTCGTTCCCTAATTGCCTAGTGGAACATGTTTATAGAGAAGCCAACAACTGCGCTGATAGACTAGCAAAGATGGGGGTTGACCTCTATACTGACCATCTTTTTTTGTATAACCCACCATCTGTGGTGGTTGATTTGCTAGTATTAGACAAAGCTGGCCACATTTGTAACAGACATATTGTTCCTTAGTTAATATTATGCGATGTTTAACCAAAAAAAAAAGAAGAAGAGTAAATAAATTAATAAGTATTTGGTTTGATTTTCAAATTGATGGAAGAATATAAAGAAGAGAAATAGATTTTTTTTTTTTTAAATTATTATTATTACTTATTTTTGTTGTCATCCTTTCACTACTTTCTCAGCCACTATACAAAACCAAAGATTTTAGTCCACACTAAAAAGGAAGAAGAAGAAGAAGAAATCTTTTTATTAGGCTGAGAAAATTTGCAAACCAACTAAGCATTGACGTGGCCTAGGTAGAGGGTCTGTACTTTGATTGGTTAGCGGTAAAGGTTAAAGAGGGAAAAGAGGATGCAACAATGTTAAATGGTGTTTTTAAGGGGAGGAGGTGATGCATAAGTCTGTCTGGTTGTTGGAGTCGGATTTGGAGAGAGTGGTTCGAAAGGGTTTGGGCTACATACTAATGGAGATCTTTCTTGGGGTCTATTCGAAGAGAAAGTGGGTGAAGTGAAAGAGGGACAAGGGAGAAATCTGCTAGGAGGAATGAGAGGAGCAGCATAAGACTGTCTGGTTCTGGGTTTTAGGGAGGTGCTCTTTTCTGCAGGGGAACTCATCTTCCCTGCAGGAATTCACGAGTTAGGAAATCAGGAATCGAATTAGTTTCTCCTTTAATATATTCAATATCAAAATAAAAAACACTTAAAATAGCTTGCCATCTAGCAAAACTTTGTTTGGAAACAAGATTTTGAACATTTTTTTGTAAAACTTCTTTGGCACTTTTACAATCAACCCTGATTAAAAAATTTTGATTAAAAAGATCATTTTGGAATTTTGAAACACATAATATAATATATAAAATTTCTTTTTTAATAGTGTTGTAATTCTGCTGGGTAGCTGTCCAGGAGCCAGAATGGAATCTAACAATTTGTTCTTTAACATCATCTTTTGCTACCTGTTTTAGGATTCCACCATAGCCTATATTAGAAGCATCTATCTCAACAATCTTGAAAGCATGAGGTGGAGGAATAACAATACAAGGGAGTTGTTTAACATATTTTTTAATCTGTCGAACTATCATAGTATGTTTGTCTGTCCATACAGGAGGATTCTTTTCTAACCTTTTATATAAGGGTCTACATATTTTTCTTAATCCTTGAAAATAGTCTGAAACATAATTTAGGCTGCCAAGAAATCTTTGTAACTGATTCTTATCTTTTATTTCATCTAGAAATTTATTTGCAAATTGAATGGCTCTGTCAATAGGACTTAAGGTTCCCTTATAAATATTATGTCCTAAAAATCAGATTTTATCTTTGAACAAATTTATTTTAGTGGCTGATACAACTAATCCATTATGTTTAATTACATTAACAATTATATCTAAATGTTTCCAATGGTCATCAATTGATTTGGAAAATATTAAGACATCATCTATATAAACAATTGAAAATTTTGTAAAGGGTGTAAATATATCATTCATTATATTTTGAAACTCACTAGGTGCATTTTTTAATCCAAAAGGCATAACATTCCATTCATAATGACCAAAAGGAACTGTAAAAGCAGTTTTATATCTATCCTTCTCATCTATCTGTATCTGCCAAAATCCACTTTTCATATCAAATTTAGAAAATATGGTTGTTTCATGAAGTCTGTCAAGTAAATCTTTCTTATTGGGAATAGGATATCTTATCCATTGTAAAGCTTTATTTAAAGGTTTATAATTTATAACTAATCTTGGAACTCCTCGTTCCAGTTCTGCCTGTTTATTAATATAAAAAGCAGAATAGCTCCAAGGAGACTTGCTTTTTCTGATTAAACCTTTATTTAAAAGATCTTCAATTTCTTTTTTATAGTGTTCTAATAATTCATTATTCATTTGTATTGGTCTAGCCTTAGTAGGTATCTGTCTTTCATTAAAGTCTTTTTCATAAGGTAATTGTACAATATGTTGACACCTATGCCAAAAAGCAGTTGGAAGATTAGTGCAAATTTTTGTCTCAATCTGTTGTCTAAATACTTCTATTTTATGATTTAATATAGGATCTGTCAATTGATCAGCAATTCTTTCATATATTATTTCTGACTTTAAGGATAACAAATGTCTATTTTTTCTGTAAATTCTTTCTTTATCAATTTCTTTTATTATGGAAATATTATCTAGTGAATAGATTTCTTTCGGGATAGGTGGTAAAAGGAATTTAAAAAGTATGTCTTTTCTTAACACATTAGTTTTAATTCCTTCAGCTGTTGTTAAGAAGGGATAAAGTAAGGCCATAAAGGGATTCCCTAAAATAATTTTAGAAGAAAGGTCTTTAATTAAAACAAAAACAGTTTCAAAGCATACTCCATCATTACATATATGAACATTAGGTATTTTGTAATTAATTATGAGATTTTCTCCATTAGCTTGAGTTAATCTTTCAAATGATTTTTCATAATACTTTAAAGGTATTAGTCCTTCTTGTATACAATTCATGTCAGCACCTGAGTCTATCAAAGCAATTTCTGTCAAAGAAAACTCTTTATTAATTACTAAAGTAATTTCTGTATGCCATTTTTGAAAAATTACTCTGTCAATTAAACTCAAGAAATTCTGTCTATTCCTATTATTAATATCTGTAACTTCTTCATCTGTAGGAGGATCAGGGGGATCTGTCATAGGATTAGAGAATTCTTTTAATTTCATTATTTCTGCAATATTCTGTTCATCTATGTTTAAGGAATTATCTTCTTTAATTTCTTTAATTTCTTGTTTTACTATTTTTATTTCTGTCATTAAGTCTTGTAGAGTTACTGGTTTTATTTTTGTTCCATCTTGTTTGATTTTTATCTTTTCTTTCTTGGCTTTTTCTTCTTTTCTACAATCAATAACATGGTGTCCATATTTCCTACACCTAATACAAGCCATAGGTATGTCTATAGAATCTTTCAAACTTAGTAAATATTTTTTTATCTTTTTGGTGATTGGGTAGATTATCTATTAATTTCATTATTATGTCTTTTTGTTTCCTTTTTCTTTTATTAATTTTAAGTGGGTTTGTTGATTTTAATTCTTCTTTTTTCATTACTTGATCTATCTCTTTTTGCTTTACATTAAATATTTCCATCAATTCATTTATTATGTCTTTCTCAAATTCTAATTTACTGATTTGTTTAACAATTTTATTATGTCTGTCACATTATTTTTTAGTATGCCCATATTCTTTACAGTTATGACAAATAATATTTTTAATATGTTTGTCAGATTTCTCATTGTCTGATAGCTTAGTAATCTCTAAAACTGTTATGTCCTTTTTCATTTCTTTTATCTCTATTGGTGAATTTAAAATTTCTATCTTTTTAGCCAATTCTACTAGACTATTGTCTCGGGTATAATCCATAGTTCTTTCAATTAATTTTAGTCTTTCATCAATTTATTCTTTAAAACTATTACTCTTTTTGGAACTATCATTATTCCTAAGACTATTATTTGTCCTTTCTTTGACTAGACCATCATCTTCTTTCTCTTTCCTTATCATGTTTCTTTCTTTTCCTATCCCTCTTTCTATATCTATTTCTTTACGTAGAGTTCCATCTTTTGAATTGGTTATAATACTATTACCTTGTTGTCTTTCTATTCTTTCTAACATCTCTTTTACTATGCCTTTCCGTATTATTCCTTTTTCTTTGTCTCCATCTAGCTTCTTCTTTTGTATTGTTTCTATTATGTCATCTTTTCTATTATCATTTTCTTGTCTTTCTATAGAACTATTTTGTTTCTTTTCTGTCAGAATTGTTTTTAAGCCTTCTCTCTTCAAGTCATCTTTTCCACATGTAATATTTATGAGTCTGTTGGTGCTTACTAAGCTACTATTTTTTCTATCATGCCAATTATCTATCACTAAAGATGATCTTTGATGGGGTTCAAAGTTTCTTTCTGGTTCTGAATTTAAAGCTTTAATTTTTTCATAAAGGTCTAAAAAACTGTCTACTCTATTATCTCTATCATTTTCTCTTTCTACAGTGGTGGATCTTTCAATAGCTTCTAAAAATTCCAATTTTTTATTAATTTTATCTAAGAAACTATTATTGTGTCTATCAGTCTGTCGGTTGATTTTATCTCCTATTAATGTATTCCAATTATTTGTGCTATTATTATAATTATAATCATCAGTATCACTGTCAAAATCAGAATCTGTTTCATAATCCATATTATCATTTAACCAACTATTGTCTATATCCCTCATGCTATAACCTTCATCATAATCTATATCATCATAGTCCATATTTCTAATTAGTGTGTGCCTATCCTAAGTGTAAACAAGCAAATAGATGATGAACTGATAAACGTATTTATTCTATTTCCAAGCAATTAATAAAAACTGGCGGAACTATTACTAACCACTGGTATCCTTGTTATCGGGACCACCTCCTCGAGAAACTCCATTGCGGGACCACCCAAACACACGCCTGTCCGTCAGCTAACAAAAAACGGGCTGACCAACGTGAAACTATGGTTTGCCAACGAGTTTTGAGGCTGACCAACTCTAACAAGGAGCAAGTAGTGGCTATGCAGTAATAAGATTCCTAGTAACTTTTTAATTGCAAAGAAATAAAACTCATACATCTACCATCCATGGCTCTGATACCAATGACTACCCAGGAGAGAGCATAGCACTAATATGGAAGCATAAACAATGATAAAATAGATGATAAAGAAGAAAATAGCAAAATAGTTCCAATTTTTTATTAATTTTATCTAAGAAACTATTATTGTGTCTATCAGTCTGTCGGTTGATTTTATCTCCTATTAATGTATTCCAATTATTTGTGCTATTATTATAATTATAATCATCAGTATCACTGTAAAAATCAGAATCTATTTCATAATCCATATTATCATTTAACCAACTATTGTCTATATCCCTCATGCTATAACCTTCATCATAATCTATATCATCATAGTCCATATTTCTAATTAGTGTGTGCCTATCCTAACTGTAAACAAGCAAATAGATGATGAACTGATAAACGTATTTATTCTATTTCCAAGCAATTAATAATTGCTGGTGGAACTATTATTAACCACTGGTATCCTTGTTATCGGGACCACCTCCTCGGGAAACTCCATTGCGGGACCACCCAAACACACACCTGTCCGTCAGCTAACAAAAAACGGGCTGACCAACGTGAAACTATGGTTTGCCAACGAGTCTTGAGGCTGACCAACGCTAACAAGGAGCAAGTAGTGGCTATGCAGTAATAAGATTCCTAGTAACTTCTTAATTGCAAAGAAATAAAACTCATACATCTACCATTCATGGCTCTGATACCAATGACTACCCAGGAGAGAGCACATCACTAATATAAACAATGATAAAATAGATGATAAAGAAGAAAATAGCAAAATAGATATATTCAAAATAAGGTTAAAACGGAATATAGAATATGAAAACTGAAACAAGTAAAATCTTACTTGAATAAAACTTCTGTCTTTGATAAACTTGAAAACAAACTGCTAGTTTGATACAAGCTTGAAAATAAATCACTGTCTAAAGAGTTACAAGATTACAAAATAAAACTGTCTGAAGAGAAATGTTACAAGATTACAAAAGGGGAATAAAGTACAAAAGTCTTTCTGAGAGAGGGAGAGGGAAGGCTATTACAAAGGCTTTCTCTAAAACTTGGAATATGAAAAACTTTAAAAACTTGGAATCTTAGAAACTTAGAAGCTTGTCTTCTGTCTTCATAGTCCGTCTCTTTTATAGATGCAGTGAACCATGGTAAATTAACCTAAGTAGGTAAAGTTAACTCAAGTTAAACCGTTGGTAGGAACCATATATTCTGAGAATCGGAATCTATCAGGATACTTTCTGTCTCATGTAAGTGAATAGTGTTCTGTTAGGATTATTTATCTGATCTTTCTGGATCTATCTGGATTCTCTATCTGTCACGTGCAAGTGAATAGTGACTCATTAGGAATATCTGTCTGGATCTGTCTTGAATAGTAGTCTGTCATAATTGTCCTTGAAGGGTCTGTCTGAGCGGGCTGTCATTCTGTTTTTGTTTGTCATATATCATAGGGATCTTGAGAATCTTGAAATGTTTCTGGATGAGTCCTATAATTTGGAGAGGAGGATTTCATTATTGTGTCATCTTCATCATTCGAAATTTGTGATGCAGCTTCAAGGAGTTGTTTCTTAAGTTGTTTTCTATCTGAAATGGAGGCAAGTTGACACTGGACTTGGCTTTTTTCTAGAAGGAAATTAGAATTTTCTATCTGGGAAGAAGAGGTCTTTCTCTGTAATTCTTGGCAAATATGATCAAAATTAAACTTATTCCACCACTTTAATTTAAATTTTCTAGTGAGCATGGGAAAAGGATACTGGGGATGCTTCTCTATCTTGTATTCCCATCTAATGATCCATGAGAGATCTGGAAACCTGTAAAAGAACTGCAAAAGATGTGGGAAATTCTTAAGATGCGGTATGTCCGGCTCTTTCTTGAAAGTCTCATAAGCTTTTAAGAGATCAGGAGGGATAATCATAGCTTCAGGACCATAGAAATTCCACCAGTCAATAAACCATATAAAATACATATTAAACAAACCTCACTTCAGCAAAATGATCAAATTTAATAGACCCTCACTTATATCAATTTCCATCAAAGACCAAATTGTCAAATAGTTATGTGCCATTGATTCCACCCATGTCCACTATAGACATTTATCAATGTGTCCATATACAAATCACTTAATTGTCCTTGTTTTAAATTCCCATAGAAAATCAAAATAGAGCGTATATGAATTGTAAGTAAGTGAGTCACTTGTATTGCCATAACATGGTCAAAGTTGGTGGCAAACTTGCTAACTCGGCCAATTGTTCTTACCTCGGAGAAGATGTCTATTAACATTCCAGGTTATGAATTTCAAATGGCTATAGGAAGTTATCAGATTGTATTAGTTGCTATGTCCCAAAAATAGCAATTGCTTTTGCCTTCATTGGAACACATCAACTATATCATATTGTGTTTAATAAGGAAAGAAATAGTAAAATCCAAAAGAAATAGTATTGTTAAGATTTGTCTAAAACTCATGCACATAGTATTCTAGATATTCAAGAAGAGAAAATTTTGAAAAGAAAATCAAGTTGTTGAAAAAATAGCATAATTCAAAATCTAAAACAAAAACCCAATTATTGTCCATGTACACAGTATTATAGATAGGTATTCAAAAATCAACAACCAATTAATTTTTCTATCCATACAACAGTTAGCATAAAGCTTGGTACTAATGGAATTTAAAAATAACTCAATTCTTTGAATTTCCTCACTCCTAAAATACCAAAAAAATTCTCATAAGCTAAATAATCCTCAAAGTTATTCGTCAACCAAATAGGCCAACTAAGGTCCCAAACAAGCCAACTAAGGTCCCAAACAAAAAAATTCTAGCCACAACACAACAATCTACTTAAATTGATATACTTTGAAGAATAAGAGTTTCCTTTAAAAGTCTCTTCCATTTTCCCACAATTTCTGGGACACCAAATAGTCAAATTAAACAATAAACAACAAATTATTAGTATAAGGAAATGAAAATCTAATATAGCTGATGTGTATTGAACCATAAAAAGCAAATTATCAAGCACCACCCAAGAAAAGCAACAAATTTATTCATCTTTCCTTCAAAAGGTTCTAAGAAAAAAGTGGTTACCAATTGATTAGTATGACCTTCAATAGATTAAAAAGCCTCCAGTGATTGCGAGTCTTGATCATTGACATGATATTCAGCAAGTTACTCAGTTGGATTGAGCAGATTCTACCTTTTTCATTCTTATTGCTGCTTCACTTCATTCCTCAGCATCTACAAGGTAACTACTACTCCTTTCTTTCTAATGTTTTTATTTCTTGCTTGAACCAACCACTCTTTCCATTACTCTATATACCCCATAATTCTGCATTCTGTTGTTATTTGTTCCTTCCAATCCAATCCAATCAGTAAATCACATTTAATTTAAGGACCAACATTCTACTGTAATGCATCTTTTTGACTACTGAATAGCATTTTTGTTTTATTTATTTATTTATTTATTTTTTTAAATTTTAAACCCATGGCTTTCACATTGATAACCAACTCATCTCTGGATTTCAACACCTAATATGAAAGCCCACATTCTGCAATTTGGAAACGTCAATCACTGTATAATTTGGAGCTGTTTGTTTTCTATTCATTATTTGATTGAGGGCTTCAGGGTGGGTTAGGTAGCATAACTGGATGTTTGTGGTTCATGAATCATATCTTTGTCATTGTTGGAGAGATTGTAAGAAATGTTTGTTTCTATTTAAATTTCACTCAAATATCTGCATAAATGAAGACTGTCTATCTAGTGATACAGTGATGGACTGGGTTGGAATATGTAAGTAATATGTATGCATGTAAGTATTTATTATTACAGTGTAATTCTGTTCACATGCAATATGCTGATGCTTTCATTTACCTGGAGATCATTGCTGAAATCTGTCAGTGTTTAATAAAACATTGGTGAGTTGAAGAAAGATTGTAAAAGGATTAGAATTCTAAAGTTGCCATTAGCTGTAATTTGTAATTCTCTCTTCTTTTTTTTCTTTTTTTTTTTTCGGATTTGGCAGGGGGGGAGGGGGGATTTGTATTAGCTTGGGAAGTGATACTTTTTTTTGGATGATTTGTTAGTTGGGGGAGGGGGATTTGAACGCTAGACATCTTTGTTCGAAACACTAGGAGGTGCCAGTTAAGATAAGGGCCTTGTAGTTCTGTATTAGTCATTCCTAATTCCTGATTCTTGGAGGCATTTCATTCTTTTAGTAGATCATGGACGACATTAGCTATTTAGGATTTCCCATGACCTGAATTATGTTTTCCGAATTAGTAGCAGAGTTTTTATCCAGAGAAACAGCTTCAGTACAATGGAAGAGTTTAGTTGATCTTTTCATTGTTGCCTCGTTGTTGTAATTACTATTACTACTATTATTCTTCCTGGTAAGAAGGTTTGATCATTGTTGGCTTTCCTTTTATATTGAAGCTTTTGCTTATCATGAATGGTGGGAAAAGAGGAAAAAAAAAGGAAAAAAAAAAGGTGTTTTTGGTATTTTGATAATTTTATGCTTATTGAGTTCTATGATTTCTATCTCCCTGTAAAATTGTGTGGAGTTGCTTTGTGAATATGGTTTCAGTTTGCTCATGCCCTAGACATATTATTCTTCAAACAATGTTTAGTTGGTGATAATTTCTCTCTTTGCGAACTTTCAGTTTATTTATTTATTACAATTTGGATTTCGGCTGTGATGTTTAAGACTTTAAGTCAAACGATATCGTTCGGAAGCAGACAGCATTAGAGGTTCTATAATGTGTCTTCATTTAAAGAATTAAAATTATGATTCATCCAACTGCTTTAAAAGCCACTGTAATCAAATAAAGAGGCTTGATAATTGTTGGTTTCTATAGGGAGAGAGGATTATCTCTGTTCTTGTTGGCATCTCTATGCTTCACTTGATAGGTGTTAATTGATGGTGTCGTAATGAAGATCTTTTGTATCCATTGATCATGCTTCCTCCACAAGCATCACCACCAATTTGGCATGGTGTATTCATCACCTTGGTAAATGGTATGGACTTCAATAGTCTTTATTGTGATTAGCTTGGCTTTGGTTGATGTATGGTAGAGACTTGTTGATCTCTTGCGACCTGCATTTAAGCATCCAACATATATGATTGAGATGAAATTTTAAGAGGGAATAAAGATCCTTTTTATTAGGAAACCTATGAAAAGTGAACTGGATATCCCTTGCTTCAGAAGTTGGATTGTTTATTATCCCAATTCAAAAAAGTTCTACTATTGTTCAAGGGGGCTGGTAGTGTTTTGATTCTGGATGATTTTAATTATTGTGAGGCCATTATTGTTTCCTTGTCTTTGTGAGCTTCAACCTTAATACCTTATGCAGTTTGTTAACGTGGGGTTGATCAAGTTGTATAAAATTTGTGCTTTTATCCTTGTTTTGGTTGTTCATTCTGCCTTTTATATTGCATTTCATATTTTGTATTCCTTATCTGATTATCATGCCCTCTATCTTGCACTTGTAGATAAAAGTAATTGCATGTGTTGGTGATTCTGGGACATTTAAAATAAATTTTGTTACTTTCAGATACAACGGTGAGGCAGGCAGCGATGGCTTTCAAGTTCTTACTCCTTATGTATTATGCATAGTTACCTCCTTTAAATTGTCAGAACTCTGACAGTTTTTTTTGTATCTAAAGGGTCAAATGTTGACTCTGGTTGAGTATATGCTGCTGTTGTACCGTGCCTTGTTACCTACACCTGCCTGGTATTGATTTTTCTTGAACAAAGACTATGGAAGCCTCTTTTCATCGCTGACTAACATCCATTGTTGAGAAAGTATGGGTTTGATTCTTCTATATATATGTTTTTCTGTGCTCTTTCTGCACTCTCACTTGAAGAGATGATATACTTCTTGCACTGAAATTAGTTGGATGTGCTCACTTTAGATTTTAATGTTGCTCATTAGGTCCAATCCTTCTTTGCTGCCTTAAAAGTGTTATCATTGGAAGGAAGTCCATTATGGGTCTTACGCCACATCAGAAAAGGTAAGTGCCTTTCTATAAATGCTTTAAGATGACTTTTGAAGCTGGATTAACACAGTTGAGAAAAGTTCCTTTCACTCATTTTACGACATCTCGCTATTGTTTTATACATAAAGAGAAACTTTGGCCAATGGAGAACCACTCCATCTCTTTATTTTTTAATTCAGTATCTCATGTAGCTTACCTAAATGATTTTTGTATTGGTCACCTTCTCCCCAAAAAAATGAGGGTAAGACTGCCTACCAATTACCTCTCCTGGAACCCGCAAAAAGTAGGAGCTTTGTGCATAGGATACAACATTTTTTTAATCTGATTTTGATAGACTTATTTGAAGATCTTGTCTTTGGCTTGATGCTAAAAATATTCCAATGGAAAAAACAAATGTCTTTTATGGTTCACCAACCTTGGAACCATTATATTCTCTTTCAGTCTTCTTGGTATTGGATCTCTCTGATTCTTTAAAATAATTTGAACTGAGCTATCTACCAGTCAGTTTCCCTTCATGTATGATCAATCTCAACATATTCCGGTGATAAGGGTTGTATTTATTTTTAAGCTGTTTGCAAATAGCAGTGCATTAACCCGCTGTCTGGGAGAACTTTTATGAGGGCGGTGGGGCTTCTTTTTGTGATACTTTCACTAGATTAACCTAGCAAGTGCTTGTTATCTCTTTTCATATAAGATATTCAACATATAGGAAGTATGATTTTTCATGTCAACCCGGCTAGGAATACAATTTTTTCACATGGTTTTAATGAAGTGAATCTGTCATTATCACTGCACAAAAAAAAAAAAAAAAAAAAAAAAAAAAACCCTTCACTCTGTTTGAATTGTATTGAAAATGTGGGAAAGGAGAGAGAATGGTTACAGTGCTTAGGAAAAGAAATTAATTCTTAACCAATTTAATGGACCTTTGGAATGTGTCTCCATGGTGAGATACCAAAAATTATTCTTGTGTTTTTTGATTCCAGAAGTTTCTTTACTTTCAGTCCACTAATACAGGTTCATTCTTGAATGAGGAAGTTGATTTCACTAATGTCAGAACAGTTTCGTAGATGTTCCACATCCCTTATCTGTGACTGTTCTTGTAGTCTATTACCTTGTGTGTACAGTGTTTATGTCACATTGGAATTGCATGGTTAGGGTGGGGAAAACTAAACCTCCCCTATAGGTTTTCACTACAAAGATTAACAAGTTTAGAGATATTTGAGTGCATGATAGGAACTATTATTTATAATTTGAGCATTTTTTGGCTAGGGAATGGGTAAGAGAGTACTTTTAGAATGCACCCATGAGGTACTTGCTTCTATTCCTAGCCATAGTTATGTAGTCTTTTTCTTGTGGTATACACTGGAATTTCATTATCAGGAATCAAGTTTTCAACCATAAACCAAGCAAGAGCCTGTTAGTGTAACTCTCTCTCTCTCTCTCTCTCTTAATGGTAAGTTACACACCTGGTGGATATTGAGTTCATGATCTCACTCTCCATCTTGTTCTTATAAGGGGAGAAAGTGCCACTTGAGCAAGAGCTCATTGGCTCTTGTTGGCTTGACGCTGCCCCTCTGTTATCAATATACTTTTTCTCTTGGTTCTGTAAATAAGTACCTGAATTACCTTTGTTGATTCCACAAATTAGTATCCAAATTACATTTTTTTTTTCATGTTATGTATGAATTAATTTTTCTTTGTCACGGAAATCTATTCATACCTTAGGCATTTCAATCCAGGTAAATGCACCAGAGACCTCTATTTGCCAGGAGAAGATGCATGCTCCAGTACAGTTGTGCTGTAAACATATCTTTTGTGAGGACTGTGTTTCAGAATGGTCAGTTTGTTGCATTCTGTTTCTCATTTTGTTTTTTCAATAAATGATGTTCTTGTAGTTGCTTTTTTAATGTGGATTGGATTATCAAAGGAATTTGTTAATAGTGTACTATTTTACTCATGGTTATAGCTTCTATAGGGCTGTTTAATGCGGAAAGAGTAAGAATGCTATGTACTCTTTTTAGCTAATCTTAATTTGGTTTGTAGTGCCCCAATAGTGTGTCCATACTAGCCATAGATAGGTAAGGGAATAGAAGTTCTTATAAACTTTTTTCCAGATCTTGTAATCTGTGTATTTCATCTTTGAAGGGAAGAAATTGAGAGAAAATTATATGAAAGCTTCCCATCATATCCATCAATTATATGAAAATTGAGAGAAAATATTCCTTGTAGAGGAGAATTTAAGGATCATAGAATGGAAGTTGTGTGCAACGTTTACACCCTTGTTTCTTATTGAATCCGTTTTTGATCGGAGTGATACAATTATACTTGGCTGAATTTATTTCTTGCCCTGGGTGGAAACCTTTTATCACTCTCACATTGCTTTCTTTTATGCTTCTTGGAGTATTGATCAAGATTATCCTATGTTGTGGAATACGATTGTAGGGTAAAGAAAGAGAAAAATTGGCCCTGTTAATTTCTCTGTTTTCAGGATAAAATGGTCAATGTAAAAATGGGTTCCTTTTTAAGTTAGGGATAGCATGTTTAGGATTCACTTAAGGGTTCTCTGAGTGTAGCCTCTTAACCATCTTTAAGAGATGATAGGAATCATTTGACAACATCATGCCTTTGGTTTTTAATCCAACTATGATGTCTTTTCACCTAACAGCCGTAAGCTTTGGTTAAGTGGAATTTCTATTTTATGAGTATTCCCATCAACTTATACATAAAAAAAAATTCATTTTGCATCACTAAAACCCACTTTATTTATTTTGCATAACCACTCTTACAACATATCCTACATCCCAACCTGCATCCCATTATTTATTTTGCATTCCCAACATATTAAAATAATATATTTTCTACCCACATGTTGCTACAGTAACGTGGGTCTGCCACATAAAGAGAGAGTGTGAGATTACATGACAAAAAAATTGATATAGGTGCTGCAGTAACATCAAATTTTAGATGTTACTGTAGCTACTAGCAACATGTATTGTTTTCCAAAGTGATGCAAGTGTGTTTTTAGTGATTTGTTTGCTACAGTATAATGCAAAATGGATTTTACATTATCTAATGGCAATGCTCTAAGCCACTTTGATTTAAATGATTGCTAATCAACTATTTGTGTTTTGACAACTAACACTTGCTTGTTTTTTAGGTTTGAGAGAGAAAGGACTTGCCCTCTATGCAGGGCACTAATTAAATTTGCAGATCTGCGAACATTTAGGGATGGATCCAAGTTTGTTTTTCCGGTTGTTCTAAATATGAAGTTGTTGCCAAGAGTCTCGTAACTTAATTGACATTTCTTGATATTTTCAATGGAGACGTACAAGGTTCAAATTCCCCCTCTCCTATGGTAACTATTGAATAATAAAAAAGAAAAAAAAAAAAAAAAAAGCAAGTTGATATTTTGGATCATTGATTAATTGCTAATAGTTCTCATACATGTTACGTCATTTATATAAACCAGTCGCAGACCTACGCGATACGTGGGAATAAATAATTATTTTGTAATTGTAATATAATGTATAATTTGTTCCCTAAAATTTGTTGAAGATAATTTTTTCTCCCTAAAAATTAAACAATTGCTATTTGGTCCAATTAGGTCTACTTCGGTCCCATTCGGTCCAATTAGGTCTACTTCAGTCCACTTTGGTCCCATTCAGTCCAATTTGGTCCACTCTAGCAATTTCGGTCCCCTTTAGTCCATTTTGGACTAAGTGGGCCTTACATTGATTCTTTTTGTAGGTTGTCTTTTCAAGTTTAGCTCAAAAAAATCTTCTTTTTTTCTTAATTTTTAGGTTAAAGAGTATAAATTTTATTATATTTGAACTAAACTCTTTAGTTTTGAGTTGAAAAAAAAATTAGACATTAGAAATTAAAAATATGAGCTCTAAAAAAGCAAAAAATAAAATGATAAATATTCAAAGTCCTATTCGGTCCACTTTGGTCATATTTGGTCCTCTTCGGTCCACTTTGGTTCTTTTTGGTCTGCTTTGGTCCTGTTGGGTCCATTCGGACCACATTGGTCCTATTTTATCCACCTTAGTTCTATTCGGTTCATTCTGTTCACTTCGGTCTTATTCAGTTGGCATTGGTCCTATTTGGTCCAATTTGTTCATATTCGGTCCATTATGTCCACTTTGGTCCTAATCTGTCCATTCGTTCTTATTTAGTCTACTTCAATACTATTCGGTTCCCTTCGGTCTCATTCGGTCCAGAATGGTCTACTCTGCACTATTTAGTCCACTTCAGTCTTATCTGGTCCACATTGGTCCACTTTGTTCTATTCAGTCCACTTCGGTCTTATTCAGTTGACATTGGAGCTATTCCGTCCACTTTGGTCCTATTCGGTCTAATTTGTTCCTATTCGGTCCATTATATCCACTTTGGTCCTAATCTATCAATTCGTTATCATTCGGTCTACTTCGGTCCTATTCGGTCCCCTTTGATCTTATTTGGCCACATTGGTCCACTCTGTACTATTCAGTTTACTTCGGTCATATTCGATCCACCTTGTTCCCATTCGGTCATATTTTGTCCATTCGGTCCACTTGGTCCATTTGTGTCCACTTCAGTCCATTTTGGTTCACTTCGATCCATTTTTGTGCATTTACATATAAGGAAAAAAACATGTTTAGGTTGAGACTTGAGAGTACCTATTCTAAATCCAAATTTATTTTAAAAAAAATATATAAATCTCAAATTCGTAATATCTAAAATCTTAAGCATAGTATTTATTGTTGCTACACTTTTGTTGAGCCACATTAATGTAGTATTTCAATCTAATTCGATCTGGCTAAATTAATTTAAGTAAAAGTTTTTCTAAACCTTAAGGCTATGAGTATACGAATCTAATCTTTATGGCAGTTACTCATTTGTTTTAATGTCATTACTTTTAAATGAATTGCATGAGGTTGATTATACCTTCAAGCAAAATAAATAAATAAATAAATAAATATATATATATATGTATGTATGATTTTTATTTAAATAAATTCTTTAAATATATATTTTTAAAGATTGTTTTCCACTAAATTTTTTTGGAAAACAACTTTATCTTACAGCAAGCTAAATAAAGGAAGTTAAGAGATTGTTTTTCAATTCATTTCAAGTTGATATATATATATATATATATATATATATATATATATATATATAACTAATTGGTTAATTTCCTAAAAGCATGCTTTATGCATTAATGGCCTGCAGATTACTGGCGTAAGTGGCATGCTTATCGCACAATTGATGAATTTTTTAAGCCAACCAACGATCCATTAGAGTTCGTATCTTACAAATTGGTGCTCGTATTGTTAGCCTGCGGTCCTCAACAGTGACGCACTGCTCAACAGTACTGCATTGTCGCATACAAGGATGCTGCATGATTTGAGCTCCTTACTCCACTATTTTTTTAAGTGTTGTGCCTAGGTTTCTTCTTTATCCATGTGATACATACTCTCTAAAACAAAGTCAAACACTACTAATAAATCTACATGATACGTTGGGTCACGTTTGTGGATCAAACTGCCTTTGTGGTTCAAAAATATTCTGGCTGTTGCTTCATGTCATAGAATAGAAGGTTGTGGAATCTAGTTGAATGATTGTGTTTCTTACATCCTTTTTCGTTATGCCACAAAGAATTAAGATGCTCTCTCTCTCTCTCTCTCTCTCTCTCTCTCTCTCTCTCTCTCTCTCTCTCTCTCTCTCTCTCTCTCTCTCTCTCTCTCTCTCTCTCTCTCTCTCTCTCTCTCTGGGTGGGTTGGGGGGGAGGGGTGTTGAACTTATGAGGGACCTGTGACATTGGTAGCCTCAGACTTGTGCAGAGTATTCATTCTCATTAGAGCACTAACTCTTGGGACCATCCATTTGCAATCTAAGAAGCAAGGACATTTCAAAATGCTAGATGGATTCGAGTTTTGCACGCATTCATGTTGGACTCATTAGAGAAACTTCTATATGCATGTTCTATTGTAGTACATATTAACTTGTAATCTCATGCATATACATAAATATATTTAAAAATAAACATAATTAAATGCATATTAAAATTCCTAAATATTATTAATGTTCTTATATTTTGTCAACTCATAGAAAAGCTTTGTAAGAATATTATTTTGGTGGAACATGCAAATTGTTTGTTCTTGTTTATTTTATTTTAGAAAAAAACATTGTTACTAAGATAGAAATTTCAATGTAGTTTATCCACTTTTCCTAGGCAGTCAAGCCATTTTAAAGTCCCAACTTTTTCTTCATTTTTGTTATTATGCTGCTTCATTTCATTCTTCTTAACATTTGCCCCAATGACACTCATTGACAAGTGACAACCGCTTACAAAAATTATCATTTCTTCATATGCTGTGTCGTGTCCATGATTCCATATCAGTGTTCAATAATAGACTCAATTATTAACTTCTAGACGCAAAGATTTCACTTTTGTGAAAATTTTTGTGACTCTTGTTTCTTGGGTGTATGTCACTCATCGATTCTATTGTAGGGACATCTTGATTCTTGAATACTTTAGCTCACTTGCTTGATCCAGACAAAGACATACCGATTAAATATTTACTTTTACATGACCTTGCCTTTCTATATTACTTATACAAATTACAAACTGATGTACGATTTCTGTAAACTTGCTTGTATTTTACTTAAGAGAGAAAGAAAGAAAAAAAAAAAAAAAAATTCAAACATGTTGGAGTCTCTCAAACCCATCAGCTTTAATTTCAACGGGATTTTTTTCAAAATAACACCAATTTTCAAACAATTTTGTTAGTTAGCATTATTTTCAAACTATTTAAGAAACTAACATCTTGAGCATGTAAGAGTCGAGTTCACTGTAGCAACTCGAGTAGCACAGACTCGATTTGTATCAAAATTCAAGGGAAATCAAGTCTTACGGACTCAAGTTCGTCAAAAGAAAGATCTCTTTGGTTTTTGTCTTCATGGGTTTCTGGGTTCCTCTTTCTCTATTTTTTGTCTTTGTGTTTTGGGTTTCTGTTTGATCTCTCTGCTTTTTTGTCTTTGTTGGTTTCGTGGGTTTCTGTTTGTCTTTGTTGATCTTTGTTTTTTGCTTGTTTGCTTGTGTACAATATTTTATGATTTCTGGGTTTTGTTGTGGAACTCGAGTCTCACAGACTCGATTTCCACGTCATATAAATCGAGTCTGTGATACTCGATTTACTACAGTGAACTCGACTCTCAAGTGCTCGAGATGTTAGTTTCCTAAATAGTTTAGAAACGATACTAACTAACAAAATTGTTTGCAAATAATGTTATTTTGAAAAAAAAAAATCAATTTGAACCAATATTCATGGTCCAACCAGCTAGTCCTGCTCTGCTATCAAGATTAAATATTGCTACTTCATCTTACTGAAGTACCACAAAAATCTCATTGAAACGGTCTGGCGCCAACAGCGCAATCATTGTACTAGAGCACATTATTGGTGGTTTTCTTAACAAAGTTTTCATGTATACCAGCACACAGACAATATAATGATGGCAAATAAGAGTAGGAGTTGCACGGATACATGCGGTGGTCTCCACAGAGCCACTGTCTATGATGCAGAAGGCAGATGAGTACTAATATTCCTAGCATTCTCATCCTGTACTTTAAAGTTTAAAATAGAGTTTAAGCTTTTAGAGGGTATTCTATCAAGAAAAAAAGAGAACGAAAAAAACCACACATATCTTCCATCCATACATGTAGTTTTTGACAGTTTGTTTGCTAAAAATATAAGAAAAAAAAGATAGTTTTTGATAGCTTTTGTGTTAAATATGTAATAAAAAGATAAAAATAAAATTATTTTTTATTTTATAAAAAGCTTTTTTTTTTTTTTTTTATATATTTTATATAACTGAGAAAAAAAAAATTTTAAAAGCTTTTTGCCCTTTTTATTTTTTATTTTTTTATAATTTTAACAAAAGCTACTTTATGGTCTTCTAAATGGAAGACCATCGTAGCTCTTGTATATATTAGAACTTCATATTTTATTGGATCAGTCTCTCTTCTTCCCATTAAAATATGATTTCTCACTGTTCTTTCTATCACCAAGGTCTCATCTCTCTCATCGAGTTGGACTTGACGCCGAGGTGGTCGGGTTGAGGTGTGGTGGCTATTAGTCTTTGGCATATGGGTTGTGAAGGAATGCAAGATCCAATGAGAATTTGATTTTGTGTGGTGGTGTTTTTTTGTTTTTAATTTTTAATCTTTTTATTTTAGTAAAGAATTTGTTGGTAGGTAATTTGAAATATTGTAATATGTTGTGTTGTAAAATGAAGAATGAGATGTAGAGTTTATTGTTAATGGTTATATAAAATAGAAAAAGTAACATTTTGATAGTCTAAAGTAGAGAATCTATGTAAAATCATATGTGGATGCTCTAAAGAAGTAATATATAGCTATTTTGAAGAGTAATCTATATATATATATATATATATATATATATATATAAAACCGAAGCCTCTGAAACTCCCACAATTTTCCAAGTCACCACTATTTTATTTTTCTTTTTATTTTAGATTCTTTTTACTTTAGGTTTTATAGTCAGACTGGTGGGCCCTTATGATGTTGAGCTTGGCCCATTTGAATTTGTAAAGTCGGTTCCGTTCTTCATCTTCAACTATAACTCTGTTTGGTATATAAAGCTTTTATTTTACAACATAGACTACATAGTCATGTGTGTTAAACAGAGTTGGTATCAAAGAAAAATAGTTCACTTTGCTGCTTCATTATAGGTATGATCTCTCTCTCTCGCTTAAAATACTTTTGGATAATTTTCTTTTCTGGGTTTACTTTTTTAGTGAATGATATAGACATATAATATATTGCTCAATACTTGGTTTCGTTCAAGGAAAAGAAGAAAAGAAAAGTTCATAGATTAAAAACTGATATAGATATTAATCTACTGACGTGATTACAATACTCTTGCAAGGAATTGTTATAGTAGTTTTGTGTTTTTTTTTTTTTTTTTTTTGCTGAGTGCAAGAATAGTTTGGTGTAATTTGTACTACTATGTATTTTATATATAAAGCCCTCATATGATCTTGAAAAAACCACTCTATAAAAAAAATTGTCATCAATAACAAGAAGAAGAGCTTATTCCTGACTATCAAAACCACAATTTTCCAGTCATCAATAATCAATTTTATATTAATGTTGTGATATAGTCCATAGTTTTTTTTTTTTTTTTTTAATTAATTTTAAGGAGAAGTATAGTCCATATGGGAATGGTTTAGATGTTTCCTACTGGATTTTGGAATCTTAGATTGATTAGTAGAATAATATGGAGTAAGGAGGTATATTATTCATATTAAAAGTGGCAATTCACATTGATAAAAAACTAAATAAGGACTTGTGATAACCTCTATACATATGGTGGTAGTGTAGCGTTGGTGCATGTGGGAGTTAGAAGACAAAATTTTGTCTTTTTTATTTATTTAAAATATGCATCCTACTTTGTTGATACCTATGGGAAACTATTCAAATTTTACAACAATTTATTTGTTCATATACTATCAATTTTTTTTTTTTTTGGGGGGATAAATAATAAAACAAAAGCAGCCATTTATTTATTTATACCTATGGGAAACTATTTTAAATTACAAAATAATTTTTCTATTAACTTTTAATTAATAGTTTTTTCATAAAGGACTCTTTATTTGTTTTTTTTAAATGTATGTAATTTTAAATTTAACTATCCCGTGCATCGCACGGATTAGCGACTAGTTATATAAAAAAGTTGTACTTCATCCCCTCACGTAATAGTGTCATATTTCTAAAAAAAGAAGAAGGTAATAGTGTCATATTAATTAAAATCTTATTTATCCATTTTGAAATAAATGAATTTAATTTTAAATTTAATTAATATGACACTCTTACGTTTTTTTAATTAAATTCATTCATTTCAAAATGATAGATAAGATTTTAAGAACTCTCTAGAATATCCTAATCCCAATTTGAATATAGTCCATAAGCCGTACCCTAAGAACTTGATATGTGTATGTATTTTGTATTTAGTCTTGTTACTGTCATATATAACTTTCCATGCTTGCAGTTTTTCACTTGCATTTAATATCGTATCATTTGATGCTTCTTTTAGGTAATAAAATTTGCAAGAATGTCTACACTAATCTAGGCTCAGTCTTGACATCATAGAACAATGTATGATACGACTTTAAAGGGATGGAAGGATTGCAAAGAATGAAAGAATAAAGGAGATGAGAATTGGGGAAGGGGATGACATAACAATTTTCAAAGGAAAAAAAAAAAAGAAGAAGCTAAAATTACTATAAAAAGCTTACAAACTAAAGTTTTAATAAATATGATTGATTGAATGGTGTTACTTCAATAACTAATAAAATAAATATTTAAGTTACCTTTTTGTGATTCATGACGACAGATAAATTTGTAAAGCTTATGTTGTAAAATTTATATTATTTATGGTATTACTTTTTAAAGGCCGTAATTTTTTTAGCTCAATTAATTGCCATCTCTTGGTGTTTCTAACGAAAACATCCAAGATTCAAATCTCTGCTTCCCAACTATCGAATCATTAAAAAAGAAAAATCACTCCTTAAAGAATACTAGCCTCATCACATGTACTTTGCAAGTGCGATGAGTTTTTTTTTTTTTTTTTGTTAGTGTCATAATTTTCCTTTTTTTTATATATAAATTTTAGATAAGCTTGTTTTGAAGACATGAATTAATAGGAGAGTGTCCTATTTTGTATGCATTTTAAGTGGAGTTGGAGATATATTTTTACCGGATTGTCCTCAAGTTTTTTCCTCGTTAAATGTAAGGTTTATAGATATTTTTAAACCATATAAGAGTCTAGTCCAAAGAGGGAAATCCTCTTATAGATAGTTTAGATATGTAAGAATAAACGTTAAAGGGAAATGCTAAAATTATTGTCACTTTTGTTTTAAAATCTTACAAATTAATATGACAACAATGTGATTAGTGCCACATTATCAGCATAATAAATAAAAATTTTAATTACTTTTTTTTTTTTTAATTTATGCTTAGAATTGACACATTATTTTTCAAGACTTATGTTATAAACTATGTATGTTTAGCACCACTCAACATTAAAATTGATATCCTAAATTAATTCTTATTTACTTCAGTAAATTTATGCGATGACGACCCATATTTACCTTTTTTTGAAACATTTACCAAGATTTTTATAATTAGAAATAGTTATATTTATGAGTAATTATACAATACTCTAAGAGTATAATAATTCAATACTTCATTTTCTTACATAATAGTAGGTCTCACTTATTAAATTCATGTTAGAACTTACTATTCATGTGAGAAGGAGTACGTATTGTATCCATAAAATATTGTGTGTATATATATATATATAGAAATATTGTGTGTGTATATATATATATATATATAGAGAGAGAGAGAGAGAGAGAGAGAGAGAGAGAGAGAGAGAGAGAGAGAGAGAGAGAGAGAGAGGATCAATGGTCAAGCCTTACAAGGGCAAGATTAAAAATAAATAAAAGAAAAGATGAAAAATAAAATTTATGTAAAAAATGTTAATTAATATAAGTTGTAAAATAATTAAAATTCAAAACAATATTTTAATTTTCATATGTTAAGTATAAGTTGTAATGTATTTTCAAATATAGTATCAATTTAAAGATACTAACAAAAATAATCAATACATATATTCATGAATAGAATAACTCAAATGGTAGTACAAGCATTAAAATTTTGACAATATACGTATAAATTTTCAAAATAATTCTATATGCACTTTTATTTATTTAAGAGTTTGTTACTTTTTTCTATCCCAACCAAGTCTCTAACTTCATTCCCAAATATTATAAAAATGTATGAAAGCTCTAAAAATAATTGCAACAATTTAAAAAAGAAAAAGAAATATAAGACCAAAAAAAAAAAACCAATTTTGAAGATCAACAATTCACCTATTTCATGTACCACTTTTTTTTTTTTTTTTTTTTGATTAAATGGATGTCCCATTATATAGTGGGACATCCATTTATAAAGGAGAAAGTGTAACCTTTAAAAAAAATTGGGAAAGAGAAATAGAAATGCAAAATGGATTTTTATATTAGGGGTAGGTGTCTAGTACATGTCTAATATTCTTAGATCTTGATACAAAGGGCCAATATTTTTTTGCAAGAGCGAAGGGACAAGTACCCTCTAGGCCCCAGGCCCTCGGCTCTGCCCTTGCCAAGTTGGGTAAAAAAGAAAAATACAGGAAAAAGTAAAAAAGTGAGCTTAGGAAAGCAAAGTGGAACTGATGTTACTGAATACTCATGAGAAGTCCAGAACAGTGTAGGAGGTGCAGAATTTTGTAAAGAACACCGTCTCTGTCCATTTAATTATACAAGAAGATTATCCTGTCTAAACAGAGTCTATATTCATGCTGAGCATTTGATCCTTGTTGATAGGTTTTTATGGCCGTCATATAAATGGGCACTGATATTTGTCAATTTTTTATTTTATTTTATTTTGGGTAAGCACTATAAAAAAAAAAGGTTAGTTTTTTTTTTTTTTTTTTGAGTGAAAGTATTACCTTATAGCGTCCACTCCTGATAATAACTTTTTATTATCAGACCAAAAAATCAATTTGTTTTTAGTTTAAGTGGGAATTGAACTCTAAATCTTTTATTCAACCATCAAATATTTTACCCGTTAAGATCAAAAAGATTAATTTAGTTGGCATAACAATCAAGGTATTGATTTCCACCCATATGAAACTAATCTACCCCTATCAAATAAGTGTGTGAATTGTGATTTTTTTTTCTAATCCAAAAAAAAAAAAAAGTGTGTGATTGATATAAGCTTATTTTGGTGAGATAAAAATAAATTGAGTGGGACAATATTATAACTAAAAAAAAAAAAGACTTTAAAAAATTATACCTAAACAAATAAGTGGACTTCCTAATTTATAATTCAAGTAGAAATTAGAAAGTGTTAGAAAGACATTTGTTAGCACACCCATGAGTTTATGTTCTCTACTAATCCTTGCTCATTTAGCAGAAAGAACATTTATTAATGGTCAAAGTTAACTTAACCCACACCACATAGCTAGACATCCAACATTATTTACCTTCTGTGTCAGCTGGTGTGAAAGTGAGAACCGCTGTTAGTGTTTCCCAGTCTCATTTTTCTTTGCATCGTCATCATCTGCTGACACAAAAGCAAAACCTCCATCTCTCTCTCTCTCTCTCTCTCTCTCTCTCCCCCCTTTGTTAGATTTGCTGAGATCTCAGAGTCGTTTTCTGTCTCTGATTCTCATGGCGACAATGACTCATCAATCTTCCTCTCCATAACCCAAAAGAAAAAAAAAAAGAAAAAAAAGAAAAAGAAAAGTCCCTCTCCCTCCCTCATTCTGTGCAAGTTCCTTTGCTTCTTTACTAATATCAAACCGTATTTTTCTTCAACACGTCGGTTCTTTCCGTTTCACAGGGCAATGAAGTGATTGTTAGGGTTTAAACAAGAGATTTAGGGTTTTAAGTTATACATGGAGGAGGCACTGGATCGCTTGTAGTACATATGAATCTTTGCAGCTAAGTTGAATCATCATTATTTCTTTCTATATATATATATATATATATATATATATATTAATTAACTTCGTCTACTTATTATTTTCATTTTTCTTCCAATTATTTATGTTGGGTGGGGAGCCAGGGGAATTCACGGATATTTTCCTCTTTTTTTCCTTTTTAATATTTTATTTATTTATTACTTGTTGGATATCTTCTTCCTGATGTAATTGATTGATCTGGGTTCAACAGAAAATGGGTTTCTATATTTGTTAAAGAATCACAAACTCCCCCCCCCCCCCTCCTCCTAATATTGTTTCTCCTTTTTCTTCGGATATTTGAACCAGTAGGTGATTAGAGAGATTAGTATTCTTTGGATTTTTTTTTTTTTTGAGAAAGTTCTTTGGATGTTTTAATTATAGTGCCTGTTGAGGTTAGTATCTTATAATAGATACATAGATAAAGAAGATTTTGTGGATGTTTGAATTTTCTATGCTTAAATTAATTAAGATTTTAATCTCTCTGCCGATTATTATAAATAAATTAAAAAATTATTTTAACCTAAGAATTTACCATCGAAAAATAAAATGTTGATATTGTGTGTCTGTTGAGCTACTCTGATGTAATAAACAAGTTATTAATTTAAAAATATTCTATTTTCTAGTCGGTCTAAGATTTGTAACATGTAATAACTCTAACACTAAGTTCTATTATTAGTTTCTAATTAAGTAAATGCAATTGATTATGACAAAATCTTTTGAAAATGATTAGGTTCCATAGGTACGGCTCAACCTGGATGAGGATCATATATTTACAATAATTTTTCCTTTCTTTTCTTAATTTTCTGTGTGTGTGTGTTTACAATGCAAGAGTAGTTATTTTTCTCAGTCTGAACTAATTCTCAAGAAACTTTTAGATAGTCAGAAGCTTCAATTAACGAAATGTAGCTAATAGTTTAATATCTTTTTTCAATGAAAATTTGAAAATTTACTTTGGTTTTGGCAGTTTATTTGTAGGGGACTGGTGGCCTGCAGTTGAATGAGTGCGTGGATATGATAATGATATTGTTGTTAGAATTAGAAAGAGCTTCAATTAGTATTACTACTCCTAGTCCTAGTCCTATATATAAAAATATGCATGGAGAAAGTGAGCGAGAAGGAGCTTCCTTCAGCCCACTCATGGATGGGATTAAGGGATCGTTAAAATAACTGCCGTCTCATTCATTCAAACACTCAGTAGAAAAAAAGCTCGATTTGTGTTTCTACTGTGATTGCGTGAATGATGCGGGAGATATTTTGAATCCCTCCTTCTCTGTGCTTGGACTGAAGGGAGCTCCTTTTCCTCCATTTATTTATGTTACACAAAGCAATATCCTTTACTGTATAATAATATTGGTCTACTTGCTTTTTTTAGACATAATAATGTTTGTCGTAGTAATTATAAGTATACAGCTGCATAATATTGTAAGTATTAAAGAGACATCTACTTTTTCAGTTTCATGTCATCATCAACTTCCTCAGGTTTTTTCTCAAGGGTCAACTTCCTCAGGGGTTTAGCAATATTAATATTATTGTTATTGTTGTATAGTAGTATTAACTGAATAACTCTTTGCCACTTGACTTTTAATGGATGAGCTAGTACTTACATCTTTGACATGCATGTGTACTTGCTTGCTGGTTACCCTCTTGGTACTTTTTGCTTCATAGGAAATTAAAAACATAAAATCGAACATGGTGTATGGGCATTGGAAAATTTCTCTCATCCATGATATAAAATATCTGACAATGTCATATTACATTTGCTGCGTTTTTAATTAAAAAAAAATGGTGAACCTTTTATGCAGCAGTTGATAATGACGGTGGAGGGGGGTCTCATCGAGTGAATGCTTCTCTCTCTGGAATCTGGATTGTCCCGTTCAGTCTTTGACAGGCTCTCCTTTTCTTTTACCTAACAAGGCAAAAGTAAAGTAGTAAACTCTTTGACAGGCAGGCTCTCCCTCTCCTTTCATTTTACCTGACAGGAAAAAGTAAAACTCTTTGATTATGATAGCTAGCTAGGTCCCTGTCCTCTTATTTTACCTGATAAATAAGCAAAAGTGAACTTTGTATTGGGCTTCCGCATTTTATGCACTTCTTCTAAGTCATCTCTTTAACTTTCTTTCTCAGTCTTAGTTTTCTTTTCGAAATAAGCTTTTTCTCTGATGCGAGTATTACTAACACTAAAAAGTAAAAACTACAAATAAGTACAGAGTTACTTCCTGCATTTTGAACGCATACCCCGTGTGCTTCAGTGTTTTCTTATTGCTTAATAACATTGCAATTTATTTGCCACACTATTTTTTATACACTCAAAAAAGTAGTGTTTTGCATATCCCATAATCCATATATTGCAATAAGGATGCAGCTAATTAATTTGAGCACCGTGCATATATACGCCCTGCCCATGCACCTAGCTTAGCTAGCTAGGTCCAAGTTTGATAGAATGGTGCATAAACGTAGTAGTGTTATTGGTGGACTCAAGTGAGAATGACATTGTTTTATTCATAACTTTTATTATCATTGTGAAAAATGTTTTTGTCCCTCTACTATTGTAACATTGTTCATATTTTTAAATGAAAGTACAGTGAGGAGAGTGACAGCAGGGAGGTGCTCGTTATATATTAGACTGCCACTCATGTCATCGATCACCGCCGATCCCCTTTTTGAGATGAACATATATATCTATATATATATATATATATAATGAATGAGCAGATGTAGTATTATTAAACAACAACAAAGTATAACACAACTTAAGCATAGGGCTGCTAACAAACAACTCAACGACACTCACTCTCCACCTATATATTCTAATTTTAAATTTTCTGTTCTTGATACGGTAAAATTGCTGCTAACTACTTTTAAAATGAAGTACTTGCAACTTGCAACTTGCAACCTGCAACATGTGTGAGTATATATATGTCTGCTAGTACAGGTACATGTGTGCTTTATAATGTTTATTTTTAGATCTCGCATCCTTTTTGTGTTCATCAAGAGAGCGAGTACGGTTGAGTACATATTTTATTTCATTTGGAAATTGTGCCAATTGACTGATTAAAAAATTTCACTTAATTGATAAACTCATAAAAGTTCTCGTTCTCTTTGAACTTGATAATAAATTATCTTTATCAGACTATCATGGTACAGGTATGTGTTGAACTTTTGAAACTGGGCGGTGAGTAGGTGTTATTAATTGGTCATGCTAAATATAGGAAGAGGGGACCTCCTCCTCCTCCTCCTCCACGGTTGAGTTTTCCTGTTTTGGAAATAAGGATAAATTGTTTGAATAATTGAATGAATGGAGAAGAAAGAAAGAAACAAGAAACTATATGGGACTGTGACTGTGACTGTATGCTCAAAATTATATGGGACTGGGATCTTAATTTCCTTGGTATGCTATCTATCTATATATGCACTGTGGTCCCCTTTGGAAACCAGATCAAATGACGCCAGTTGCTGTTATTTGTTTATCCACATCACACAATATATTGAGTTTTCTCCTACAATAACTACTAGCTTTGATTGTGTCAAATGGACAGTACTCTTTGTTTTTGTTTTTAATATTTATACACTCTTTTCGTTTTTTCTCTTTTCATCACATGACACCTTATAAGAACATTAAAATTATTAATATTATTTTATCCAAGTAAAATTTTATCATCAAAATTTCGATAAATTATTAAATTAAAATACAAAATGCACTCCTTAAATTTGAGATAATTTTTAATTTTTTTTTTTTTTTTATACAAGATAGAATTTTTATTCTAGTCTAATCTAAGTGTATATGTGTGTGAAGCTCTCTTCTGGAGACTTGAACCCCGGCCTTTGCCCCCCACACCCTACAAGCACTTATACTTGTGGAGTGATAACTTTTAATTTTAGATAATTTTTAATTTAAAATCTAAAGATTCGAATTTTTATTTATTTTGCTCTTTAATGTTTGTATCCGTTTTTAATATCATCATTCTATTCCTGTTAATGCCATGGCTATTAATGCTAGGTTCAAGGGGAGAATCCTGCCCGCCGGGGGGATCATCAGGAATCAAATCATTATGGTACTGAATTGATTAAGGGTTTGCACGATCAATTGGCTTGGCTACCAATGTTCTAACTATAAGTGATAGACTTTCACTTTGTTTACAACAACTACAACTTCATTCTGTTGAAATAGAACTACATGCTTCTCTCATCGTAATTTTTCTTACTCAATATATGCTTTAGCCACTCTAATCCCTTATCTCCTATTTTTGATGATTGCAAGGATCTACTCTGCAGGATCCCTCAAACAAGGGCGAAGCATTACTTCAGGGAGGCTAACTAATAGTTGAACAATTGCTTTGGCAACTGGCAAGGAGAGGAACGAAACTGCAGGAAGACTTTGTTCTTTTTTATTACCCTCATCTCAATGTTCTTTTGCTTTTTAAACAAGATGCCATGGGTGTTGTATAATCTATAGGCATTACTCTAGCCATGCCAATACTCCAATTTCCTTGCCTACTTTTCTATACAATGGTGGAGCCACATGTAGACCCCCCTCCCCCTCAAACACATTTTTGTTAAACCATGAATAGTATCTATTAGAGACACATAGACTCATGAATCCATACATTTCGATCGGAAAATAATTAATAGAAAAATATCTCTTGGCCCCCTCAATTTTTATATATATCATAAATAATTAAATTCTTGTTAGTGTAAGCATATTTATAGATAATACCTGTAGGGGCTGGTTTCGAACACTTCTTTTGAGAAGGAAGCGGATTCGAGCCCAACTAGCCCAATATAATAAATTTGTAGAGAGTAGGTGCAAGAACTAGGTTTTAGCGAGGATTACAACGACTGGACGTGGTCATGAACGGGTTGAATAATGGATACACAGACTAGAAACGGGAAACTCCGTCCTTGGGTCTCTTATCCGAAGAGCTTAATGTTCTTATTATTTCTTTGTTACACTAGGTTACAATGGCTCTAGAGATGATACATAATACTACTCGCCTCTCTCCCTATGGAGGAATTCTTACATTATATAGTCCTTCTCAGGGGATCCTGACCTTCCATCTGTTGGTCAGGCAGGTTACTACTTGAGTGCTTGTCCCATCAGCCGCCTTCCCCCATCTTCTGTTAGTTGCAGCGACCGAAACCACACTGTTCAGGGGTCCTTTCCCCATTAATGCGGCCAGAACGTTAGTTGGCGCATTCAATGTGGAGGTGACAACTTCTCCTTGAACCGCTTCTACACTGTACCTCTGCGCGCGCGTCCTACTGTACTCCCCCTTTCCTCTGGGAGCGCTCTAGGGGCTGCCTTTAATGGCGTGCCGTTCTTTCCTCTTAGGTTCTGGGATGCCGAGGACAGGATCATCCTCGGCTATATCTCTAGGCCATTTGGACTTTCGTTGTACATCCTTGGCAACACCTATCCTCGGCGTGGGCCTTAGGCCCTAGTGTGAAGTGGGCCGGTATCACAAAGTCTATGGTCCCATAATAGCCCCTCAAAATCCTGCTGTCCGGCTCCTCGGACGGAGAGGAGGGTTTTGATGACATTAGGCCTTTGTCCTGGCTTGTCAAGCCTTGTCATCTGTCAACATCAGGGCCTCTTCGTCTGCCCGAGGCACGTTCTTGGCGCCTTGATATGCGAAGCGCGTCTTCATTAAATGCGGGTGGTTTTGTGCTCCCCACGTTCAACGGTGTGATGATGATCTAACGATGGAGATTTCCTCGCCTTTATGGGCGGGAAAACCCGCACAATTACTTTTAGTGGGAGGTATAAATGATCTTTAGAACTGACTTGCCTCTTCACTTTCGCACTTAAGAGTTCTGGCGCACATATCCTGGGTTCAGTCAAACTTCCAGCCAAACTCAAGTCTCTTTTCAGCATAAAAAGCCCGTCTGAGGAACTTTTCCTCATTTCTGTAAGTTTTCTGCTCTCACTAACTCGTGTTTCCTCTCTTCTGGGTTTATCTTTCTCTCGTTCATCTCCTTCTCCCGTTATCCCCTGAGTCTCTTTAGCGGTTTCTAGAGATGGGTAAATTAAAAAAGTTGGTTGAGACCGAAGAGGCGATGGAAAAGTTCATTGCCGACTATAGGATACCCCCCGATGTGGGTTTGAGGTACTGTAAGGAGGGGGAGTGGCATTTTAAGAGAAGAACAGGCGAGGTGGTGATTCCCATTCTTGCTTTTATAGAAAGGGGTGTGAGAATCCCCATAGGGTCGTTAATGAGAGATTACCTTAGGCACTTCCGATTAGCTCCCACCCAGTGCGCTGCTAATGTGTTTAGGATCCTGGGTTGTGTGGATGCTTTAAACGAGAAAATGGGGTTAAGGCTAACCCATCATGACGTAAATTGGTGCTACAACCTCCAACATTTGAGGGGCAAATCCTACTACATGAAGACGAGAGACGATAGGGTTCGGCAAATCCAATGCCTCCCCGAGTCCAGCAAGGAACTGAACAAGGACTTTCTTATCGTATCTGGGGAGTGGCATGATGGTCTCCCTTGCCCAACTGTGGAGGGAGAACCAGGTGGGGTGTAGAGAGTAGGAGGGGGATAGTCTTTTGTGCCATCTTAATTTGTATGGTTCGGTTACTAACTATGAACATGCCTTCTTTTTGCAGATCCGCACGCCTTTCACCGACACTTTCATCTGACCAATCGGGAGGATTTGGACACTGTTCTCAAGGCAGCGGTTTTTGTAAACGAAGAGGACAACCAAGTCAGAGCTGCTCACAAAATCCTAGGGTACGACCCTATCCAGAAGTCATTTGCCGCCCCGAAGCACGTGATAAGAGCTAACGATCCTCGGCTTCAGAAAATCACCGTAGCCGAGCAAGGGTTTCTGATCTTTGAAGGATCTCCTGTCCCAAAGGGCATCCCGTTGGCGGGCTCTTCTTCATCCCACCAAGCAGCGGAGGTCGAGGGTGACTTGGGTTTATCCAAAGAAGGATTCAGAGTGTTTGACCAAGCTAGCGTATCCGAGGATCCTTTCGGTGACTTGGGTGACCCAGACTTGTTCGAGGCGGATCTTTTGTCAGCGGGGACATCTTCCACAGCGGAGATGGGTTTTAAGAAGAAGGCCCAAACAAGCTTATTCGACCTAATTGAGGGCCAGCCGGGGAAGGATGCGCCAGGGCAGTCGCCATCCAACCCTCCTCCTCTTCCCCCACAGCCTGAGCCTGCTCGGACTAGGTCTTCCCCTTCTCAATCACAGTCACAATCTCCCCGGCCTAAGCTTCCTGCCCCTCCCCAACCTACTCTACCTCCTCGGCCTGAGCCCACTGACCCAAAGAGGAAGAGGAGTTCCAAGGGTAAGGAGCCAATGAACGGGGGGAAATCCCGCTCCTCTCAAGAGGAGAACGAAGCCCCGCGAGCTCAAAAACAGTTAAAGATTGGGCATCACGGTTAGGGGAAAGGGATCGATGCCCAGTCCGCGCCCAATGCTTGGCTTCCTGCCCCAATGCTCCACGGGGAGCCACTGATGGAAGATGCATCCATGAGGAGCTTCCGAGATGGCGAAGGCGCTTATGTGGCCAACGCGCTGGAAAGGACCCTGCTGCTCCTCACTGACATGAACGAGCTGATATGAGGATGCAAGAGGTCTTCCTCAGCATGAAGAGGTACCTGGGTATGGTAAGGCTCCTAATACCTGCGACTTCGTCGACTTTTGCTCCTAGATTTTCATTCATGATGTGTTTGTTTTAATTGGCAGGCTGTCCAGGCCACCTATAGGCTAGAGGATGAGGCTAAGGGGTAGAGTAAGTCCGTAGAACTTGAGCGTAATAAGCGTATAAAGGTTGCGCGAACCCTTAAAAATTCTGAGGCTGACCTTGCGAAGGCCAGGGAGGATTTAAAGGAGATGACCAAGGCCAGGGATAGTGCTGAGGCAGGCCTGGCCGGTGCCTAAAAACAGGCTGAGGACCAGACGAGGCGCTTGCTCGCAGCCGAGGAGCAATTGGAGATCGCCAAGGAGCAGATCGAGGATTTAAAGAAGAAACTAACCGAGGCAGAGGGGGCAAGGGGCGTCGCAGAATGGGCTAGGGACGAAGCCGTGAGGGCCGAGACAGAGGCTGAGTTTGCTAGGACGGAGGCCGAGACCTCTAAGGACAAAGCCGAGGAGGAGGCTTACAATGAGGGGGTAGTTGATACCCAGGCCATCCTTAAAGCCCAAATTCCTGGTGTATGCAGGCTATACTACTCCCAGGTTTGGAATGAAGCCTTCGAACGAGCTGGGGTGGAGGCTTCGTCCGACCTGTGGAAGGCGGAGGAGGTGTACTATCCTCTGGCCATCCGTGAGACCGCCTCTGCCAGCTCCGAGGCTGTGAGCACTCCACGGGAGGTTGAGGCTGCTCAGTTCGTTCCCACTCTTGAGGAGCCGACTAAGGGGGGAGAGCTTCATGGGGCGACAGAAACACCTGGAGGTCTGAATCCTGAAGTGCCCCAGGAGGCTGCGCAGTCCGCAATCAGCGCTCTGGGCTCTGATGCCGAGGAGCCGGCCCTTTTGGTTCAGCCCCTTCAGACCATTCCCCTTGCTGATGTCTCCAAGGGCCTCGAAGCTAATCCTGCTCAGCCTCCCCAGGAAGGGGATGTCTCCCAGGATCCCGAGGCTAATCTTGTTCAGCCTTCTCAGGAAGTGGCCAAAACCAAGTTGAAGAAGTAGGAATCCTGGCCAGCTTTTGTGTTTGCTTTTCGTTTAGCTGTTAATTAATTTCCCTTTTGTTTTAAGGACCTTGAAATTTGCTTGTAATTAAACTCTTTAACCATATGTATGAAATTTCTTTCTTTCTTTTTCCTTTAAATTATACGTTTGTTTCCTTTGCCGATATTACTATTGCTGCAAATCTCATGGTTTTTGAATTAGTTCTTTTGACATGCGTGAATGGTTGTGCATATGATACATTTGAAATTAAATCCCTGAATTCTAACTTGGCAGTGCCCAGGGGGCGCTTAGTCTGCGTCTACATGTATTTCTAGGGTGCTAAGTACGTATCCGAGGTGCCGAGCGTGTTTTTAGGCCACGCATAGTGCTTAGATTTTCTTGGGGTGTCTAGTTTCCCCATAGGTTTGAGTCCAAGGACCATGCAAGACCTTGGTTCTGTCTGGCACTTAGATTTTCTTGTAGTGTCTAGTTTCCCCATAGGTTTGAGTCCAAGGACCATGCAAGACCTTGGTTCTGTCTGGCACTTAGATTTTCTTGTAGTGTCCAGTTTCCCCCTAGGTTTGAGTCCGAGGACCATGCAAGACCTTGGTTCTGTCTAGCACTTAGATTTTCTTGTAGTGTCTAGTTTCCCCATAGGTTTGAGTCCGAGAACCATGCAAGACCTTGGTTCTGTCTAGCACTTAGATTTTCTTGTAGTGTCTAGTTTCCCCATAGGTTTGAGTCCGAGAACCATGCAAGACCTTGGTTCTGTCTAACACTTAGATTGTTACTAGGATGCGAGACATACAATCATAATAGACTTAAAATTTGAATCGGCGAAATGTTGTTATTAATAATAATACCTTCTCAGGTTATTTACATTCCACGGACGAGGTATAGCCCTTTCATCTAAGTCTTCTAGGTAGAAAGCCCCTATTCTCGCAACTGAAGTAATTCGGTATGGTCCTTCCCAGTTTGGTCCCAGCTTTCCCCAGGATGGATTCTTCGCAGCACCCATTACTTTCCTCAGCACTAAATCTCCTGGTGCTAGCGGCCTGAGCTTCACGTTGGCATCATAACCCTGTTTGAGCTTCTGGTGGTAATGGGCTAAATGGATCATTGCCTTTTCTCTTCGTTCGTCGATCAGGTCCAGGTTCTTCCCTAGTAGTTCGTCGTTACTGTCCGGGGTGAAGGATTCCGTCCTTAGTGTTGGGAAGTTTGCCTCTAGGGGGATAACAGCCTTAGCCCCATAGGTCAGGGCAAAAGGTGTCTCCCCTGTGGACCGTTGTGGAGTAGTCCGATAAGTCCATAAGACGTGCGGCAGCTCTTCTGCCCATCTTCCCTTAGCGTCGTCCAGTCTCCTTTTAAGCCCATTAACTATGACCTTGTTGATGACCTCGGCTTGACCATTTCCTTGAGGATAGGCTGGAGTTGAGTACCTGTTAGTGATCCCCAACTCGCAGCAATATCTTCTGAAGGCCTTACTATCAAATTGGAGTCCATTATCTGAAATGAGGGTGCGAGGGACCCCGAATCGTGTAACGATGTTTCTCCAGATGAATTTCTTAGCATCGACATCCTTGATATTGGCCAGGGGCTCGGCTTCGACCCATTTGGTGAAGTAATCCGTGCCAACCAGTAGATACCTATTATTTCCTACTGCCTTCGGGAAAGGTCCTACAATATCCAGACCCCACTGGGCAAACGACCATGGGCTGGACAGAGGGTTGAGGATCCCGCCCGGCTGATGAATATTTGGGGTGAACCTCTGGCACTGGTCACACTTCTTAACGTATTCCAGGGCTTCCCTCTGCATCCCCGGCCACCAATATCCTTGGGTAATGGCCTGGTGGGATAAGGATCTTCCTCCTGTGTGACTCCCATAGATCCCTTTGTGCAGCTCCTCGAGCAGTAGCTCTGATGCCTCAAGGTGGACACACAGTAAATATGGTCCGAAGTATGAGCGTTTGTACAGTTTGCAGTCCTCGGACAGCCAGAACCGAGGAGCTTTCCTTCGTATTTTTTTCGCCTCCAACTTTTCCTCGGGCAAGATGTCATCTTTGAGGTACCTCACCATAGGGTCCATCCAATTGGGGCTCGCCCTGACCTCATGAACAGGGATCAAGCCTTTTGCTCCTTCACTCGTTCTATCCAGATGCTCGACAAGGATAATTCGAGGCAGATCCCCTGCTGAGGATGTGGCAAGCGTGGCCAGTGAGTCCGCATAGAGTGTTTCCACTTCTGGAGACGTGCGATAGGCTAAAGAGATCGAAGCCCGACCGCAGGCGTTTGACCCGACTCAGGTACTCTTGCATCCTTGAATCTCTGGCCTCTAATTCCCCCTTTACCTAGCCCATTACCAGTCTTGAGTCCAAGATCATCTCCACGGCCTTTCCCCCCATTTTTTGTACTATGGTGATTCGTTGTAGCAGGGCCTCGTACTCGGCTTCATTGTTCATGGTCGGGAACCCAAGTTTGAGGGGCTTCTCTATGACGGTTTGCTCAGGTGATATTAGGACTAGCCCTACTTCGGATCCCCTTTGATTTGCTGCGCCATCAACGTACACCTTCCAACGTAGGGGTCCTGGTGCAGAGATTACTCCAACCGATTTTCCATCCATGTTCTACTCCTTTGCTACTATTTCCACTGGTGATTCAGCAAATTCGGCCATTAAGTCAGCTAGGACTTGGCCCTTTATAGAGGTCCGGGGCATGTATTTAATGTCGAAGGCCCCCAGAATCGTGTTCCATATGGCGATCCTTCCAGTGTAATCTGCGGTCCGCAGTACAGACTTCAAGGGTAATTGGGTTAGGACAACCACCGTGTGGGCTTGGAAGTAATGGGGAAGCTTCCGCGTGGCATGGACTACAGCCAGTATGACCTTCTCCAAGGGTAGGTATCTGACCTCAGCTTCATGCAGTGACTTGCTCACGTAATAGACCGGCTTTTGGATACCATTGTCATCCCGTATTAGCACCAAGCTCACAGCATGGGGGGCCACAGCAATATATGCGTACAGGACTTCATCGGCCTCAGGATGGACATGATAGGTGGCCGGGATAGGTACTCCTTGAGTTGCTGGAAGGCCACAACACAGTCCTCGGACCACTCGAACCCTTTCCACTTGTTGATCAAGAGATAGAACAGTCTGCATCTGTCCGCCGACCTGGAAATGAACTGGTTGAGGGCTGCGATCATCCCTGTGAGCTTTTGGACCTTTTTTGCGTTTCGTGGTGGTTTCAGGTCGTTTATAGCCTTGATCTGGTTGGGGTTAACCTCGATCCCTCTATGAGTGACCATGTAGCCCAAAAATTTGCCTGACCTCACGCCAAATGAGCATTTGGAAGCATTTAGGCACAGCTTGTGCTTCCTTAAGACGCCAAAGGTGCTGCCGAGGTCCCCTAAATGTTCGGACACCGTTTTACTCTTCACCACCATGTCATCAACATAGATTTCAATGTTCTTGCCCAATTGTGGCTCGAACATTCTCGTCATCATTCGTTGATAAGTGGATCTTGCGTTCTTCAGACCAAACGACATTACCTTGTAGTGGTAGTTCCCGGTAGGTGTCACGAAAGCCATTTTCTCCTGATCCTCCGGAGCCAGTGGTGTTTGATGATAGCCTTGAAAGGCATCTAAAAAGCTCATCCGAGGATGGCCTGCTGTTGCATCGACTAGCTGGTCTATCCGAGGCATTGGGAAGGGGTCCGTAGGGCACGCCTTATTTAGGTCTGTGAAGTCCACACAAACTCGCCACTTCCCACTTTTCTTCTTGACCACCACGGTGTTGGCCAACCATTCGGGGTAAAAAACTTCTTTGATAGCCCCTGCACGCTTAAGCTTCGCCACCTCGTCTCTAATTGCATCAGCGTGCTCTCTTGACGGGCGACGAGGCGGCTGCTTCTTGGGAATGATGGACGGGTTGACATTGAGATGGTGACAGATGAAGGCCGAGTCGATCCCGAGAGCATCGCAGGCGTCCCAGGCAAACACATCGATGTTTCTTTTGAGGAACTCAATCAATTCCTCCTTCTCCTAGAGGGGCAGCTGAGCCCCTACCCGAAAGAATTTCTCCGGATCGCCGCCAATAGCCACCTCTTCCAAGTCTTCGCACTTCGCCTCGTCGGCGGCTGTGTCTGGGGGCGCAGTTGGGACCTTTGATTGCTATAAGCTCCTTTCAGCAAAGGCCAAGGACTCCGCATTGAGCTGATGGGAGACAGCAGCCACCACACAATGCCTTGCCATGGACTGGCTCCCACGGATTTCGCGGACTTGGTCTCCCGACGGGAATTTCAACTTCTAGTGCAAGGAGAAGGCGACAGCTCTCAGTGTATGGAGCCAGGGTCTGCCGACGATGGCCGTATAGGGAGAGTAGGTGTCCACCACGATAAAGTTTACTTCCACTGTCTCTGGGCCGGTCTGGATGGGTAGCCTAATCATGCCTTTTGGGACAACGAGCTTCTCATCGAAGGTTATCAAAGGGGAGCTATAGGGCTTTAGGTCCTCCAATTTTAATCCCAGCCCCTTGTAGAGATCGGGGTACATGACCTCGGCAGCGCTGCCACCATCCACCATCACCTTTTTCACATCGTAGTCCCCGATTCTGAGAGTGATCACCAGCGCGTTGTCATGGGGTTGGATGATACCGTCCATATCTTCTTCTGAAAAGCTTAAGGCCAGGTGAAAATTCCTTTTGGCCCTCTTCGGCTCCGGTTGGGACTCCCCGGCAGGTAGCTGGGCCACAAATAATACTCGAGAAGGGTGCGCGCCTGTTCTTCCTAGCGCGGCGAGGATTACTTGATCGTCCCTACAGGTGGCCTTAGGGCAGCGTCTCTCTGGGGTTCCTGATGGGTCTGACCCTGATGACCACTGGAATGATGTAGGAGGTGCTTCAGCTTTCCTTCTCGGACGAGCTGGTCTAGGTGGTTCCAAAGGTTCCTACAATCCTCCGTGGTATGCCCGTGATCCTGGTGGTATTGGCAATAGAAGTTCTGATTGCGCTTCGTGGACTCTCCGGCCATCCTATTTGGCCATCTAAAGTATGGCTCGCCCTTGATCTTTTCCAACACCCGGTGTACTGGTTTTCGGAATACAGCGTTAATAGTTTGCGTATTGGTTGCTCCGGCTTGCCCTATGAAATCTCTCCTCAGGCGGTTGTTGTTGTATCGGTCTGACCTGAAATCCCTCCTCTCCTGGGGGATAACTTTCTCTTTTCCTTTACCCTGCAGCTAGTCTTCCTCTACTCGTTTGTATTTGTCAATCCGATCCATCAACTGACGCACACTGGTGACAGGCTTGCCTGTCAGGGATTTCCTCAAGCCGTGCTCGGTGGGGAGGCTACTTTTGAAGGTGCTGATGGCGACCTCGTTAAAATTACCTTCCAGTTCGTTAAACATCTCCCAATAACGGTCCGAGTAAGCCTTTAGAGTTTCCCCATCATGCATGGACAGCGATAATAGCGCGCTCAGGGGCCGAGGAGCCCTGCTGTTCGTAATGAAATAGGAGCCAAAGGCTTGGGTTAGCTGCCTATACGAATCTATGGAATTCGTCTTCAGGCCATTGAACCATTTCATCGCCACGGGTCCCAGGCTGGATGGGAAAACCTTGCACATTAGTGCCTCGTCTCTATAATGTACAGCCATCCTTTGGTTAAACTGGCTCACGTGCTCCACGAGGTCAGTTCTGCCGTTATAAAGGGTGAAGGTTGGCTGCTGGAATCGTCGAGGAAGCGTAGCCCCTTCTATGCGGCGCGTGAAGGGTGATTTGGTGAGCTGGTCCAGTGCCTTGCTCATGGCATTGTTTCCCGAGCCCCTGGGAGATGGGCTTTTACGTTCGCGCCTCCGGAAATGCTCTTCTTCGTGGGAGAAGGTCTCGCTCGGAGGGGTCCTCGATCTTTGCCTATACTCGTTATCACTTTCGTCATCGAAGGGTATGTTACGCCTGGAATGGGATGGCCTTCGTTGTGCATGGTATAACTTCATCTTCAAGTCCTCTATCTCTTGCTGCATGGCTCGCTTGTCGTTCTGTCTCTGGGATGCATGGCTTTTAACTTCTTCTGGTCGCGTGACCCGGTTGTTGTTTTGTCTCTGGAGCACATGGTTGCCCACACGAGAATGGCTTTTGCTGGTTTGAGTGGTGTTCACATTTCCCTCCCGGAACCTTCCATTTTCTTCGTTTCGAGTACGCTCAGGGTTGGAGAAATTACCCTGTTGTTGGGGTTTGGCTGGTTCGGGCTGATGGGAGCCTGCTTGATGAGGGCCTGATGCTACCATGCCTGATCGTTGTCCTTGCTAACACACAAGCTCTCCCCACAGACGGCGCCAATTGTAGAGGCTGGTTTCGAACACTTCTTTTGAGAAGGAAGCGGATTCGAGCCCAACTAGCCCAATACAATAAATTTGTAGAGAGTAGGTGTAAGAACTAGGTTTTAGCGAGGATTACAACGACTGGACGTGGTCATGAACGGGTTGAATAATGGATACACAGACTAGAAACGGGAAACTCCGTCCTTGGGTCTCTTGTCCGAGGAGCTTAATGTTCTTATTATTTCTTTGTTACACTAGGTTACAATGGCTCTAGAGATGATACATAATACTACTCGCCTCTCTCCCTATGGAGGAATTCTTACATTATATAGTCCTTCTCAGTGAATCCTGACCTTCCATCTGTTGGTCAGGCAGGTTACTACTTGAGTGCTTGTCCCATCAGCCACCTTCCCCCATCTTCTGTTAGTTGTAGCGACCGAAGCCACACTGTTCAGGGGTCCTTTCCCCATTAATGCGGCCAGAACGTTAGTTGGCGCATTCAATGTGGAGGTGACAACTTCTCCTTGAATTGCTTCTACACTGTACCTCTGCGCGCGTGTCTTACTGTACTCCCCCTTTCCTCTGGGAGCGCTCTAGGGGCTGCCTTTGATGGCGTGCCGTTCTTTCCTCCTAGGTTCTGGGATGCCGAGGACAGGATCATCCTCGGCTATATCTCTAGGCCATTTGGACTTTCATTGTACATCCTCGGCAACACCTATTCTCGGCGTGGGCCTTGGGCCCTAGTGTGAAGTGGGCCGGTATCACAAAGTCTATGGTCCCACAATACCCAAACAAATTAAGTCATAATTCTCCGAAAATATAAATATCCGTCAATTGATTATATAGATAGCATAAGTGCTTTTTTTTTTTTTTTTTTTTTTAATGTATAATATTATTATATCCTCCAAGGCTCCAATTATCCACTTCTTATATCATTTAGTTTTCAATTGTTTTGATAATGTGTCTATGATTTATAATTAATTTAAGCACAATTTTATCCACTGTACATTAGAAAATTGTTTAAAAAAAGTGTAATATGATATTCATGTGGCTTATAAATCATAAAATACATAACATGTGATTCGAGGATATATATATATATATATATGTAAAATAATTTGAAGATTTTTTTTTTTTTTTGAGAATTGAAGAATTGTTTATATGTTTTATGTTTATGATTTGAAAATTTTTAGATGTAAAAGAATATTATAAATGCAAGTGTGTGTGTGTATATATATATATATATATATATATATATATATATAGAGAGAGAGAGAGAGAGAGAGAGAGAGAGAGAGAGAGAGAGGTTCAAGTTACACTTAGTGTAACTTGACAAGAGTTACACCATTTGTAGATCGTAGATTTGTAATTGATCTAATGGTTAAAAAAATAGCATTAAATGCTAATTGATTTACATCTCATTCACTTAGGGTCCGTTTGGATACAGCTGAAAACTGAAATGGTGTAACTAGTACTGTAGGACCCATTTTTGATGAAAAAGTTGCTGAAAAGTGATGTTTGTGAGTCCGTAAACAGTGCATGGGTGCACTGTTCACAATTGAAAAGTCAACAAAACCGGCTCTAGAAAAAAAAAAAAAAAAGGCTGAAACGCAGACACACTGCGTTTGAGCCCAATCCAAACGTATCCTTAATTAATATCAATTTTGTTTCTCTCTCTTTATTTATTATTTAAAACTTTTTACATATATTCCTTTTTTTGCCAATGACTTAACAAATATATTATTTGTGTTTTGTTTCCAGTTTCAATTTGAAGGTATAGAGGACAGGCAAGGAATCTGGGACTTGATTATTCTGTGGTACCGTGCCATTAATAATCATATTGTGAGGTTTCCTCAACCTCCAGGGGATGCAAAGCAATTAGGAAAATCTTATTTGGGAAATCCTGATTGAAGACCATAAAATTAATATCTTAAGACACTTAATACAGTAGAGAAAGCTTTCATTTTTTCGCTCATTTTAGGCAATAAAGTAGTTCAATGCTGAATTATCTCACTTCATTCAAGGCCAATCCTAGCCAACTAACACTTCCAGTTCAGTGATATATTGTTCTATTACCTCATAATTACAATCTTATTCTTCCTTTAAATTTGTTCTTTGTAATAATCGTTTTTGAACTCTTTAAAACTTACTTGTTCAACTTTTTGACACGAGACCAAAAATTATCAGTAATCATGTTCATAAGGACTTAGACAGAGGACGAGGATCCCAAGTAACATAGTGATATGGTTTGATGCAACTCTTCATTGGTAATCTAAGATTCTAAGTACATAAGTGTTGTAGTAGTGCCTTTCCCACAAAGTCGTAGATTTTAAGAAAACTGTTTTTAATAAAAAGGAACTATGTACTTAATTCTTCATTTGTTGTAATTACTTCTTCTTCTTTGTTTCCTCCATTTATTTAAAACCTCATTAAACAACACTTATTTATTTATTTTTAAGGAGACAGGATATATATTCACAATTGATAAGACTATAAGAGTATGACCGGCTTAAAAGAAGGAAAAAAAAAAAAAAAAGTAGTACGAACTCAACCAAAAAAAAAAAAAAAGTATTGTAAATATATTTGTAAAGTCATTGGCAAAAAAAGAATATATGTAAAAGGTTTTAAATAATAAATAAAGAGAGAGAAACAAAATTGGTATTAATTAAGTAAATGAGGTGTAAGTCAATTAGCATTTAATGCTATTTTTTTAATCATTAGATCAATTACAAATCTACGGTCTACAAATGGTGTAACTTGAACTCATCTTTTTTTTGAAACCTAACTTGAACTCATCTTATATATATATACACACACACTTGCATTTATAATATTCTTTTACATCTAAAAATTTTCAAATCATAAACATAAAACATATAAACAATTCTTCAAATTATTTTACATATAAATGATAATAACGTTTTTTTTTTCTTAAGCCTGTAGTTTTTGTATTATTATTATTGTCATTGTTTGATAATCTAGTTTTGAATAGATATGTACTGCATGTAATGTCATATGTTCATCTTGCGTATGTAATGTAATGTTATATGTGGGTTTTCTTTCATTAAAATATTACCTAATATCAGGGACGAACTCAGGATTTTAAGCTAGCGGAGGCCAGAATATAAAGAAAGAAAGAAAAAGAAAAAACTCCAAATAAGCATCCATATAGTACTAAAAAATTATAAATACACAAAATCGTTATTTCTAAATACATAAAGATGCAATTATCACTACAACAAACTTGAGTTTTTTCAACATATTTTTATCTACAGTCATTAAAAAATGTTAATAAAAACCTTAAACTTCTACCGTTATACAAAACTATTGAGTAAAGTAAAGAAATTCACATATTTATTTCTACAAGTGACATAACTGTGGAAACATGTATTAAAAAAATCCACAGTTGACATAACTGTTGAAATAGGTGTTAAAAAAAATGAATAAATAGGGCAAAGTTATATCAACAGTTGGATAAATGTAGAAAAAAAAATTATCAACAGTTATAAAATGTTGAAAATAAAAACACGGAACTTATAGCTCGCTCACTCTCTCTCTCTCTATATCGATCTCTCTATCGGTCTCTCTCTCTCTCTCACTTTCTCTCTATATCAATCTCTCTCTTTTTTTAGGGTTTCTCTGAATTTTGAGCTTTCTCTTCTTCAAGTCGCTTTGAATTCTAATCTCTCGCTTTTCAGGGTTTCTCTCTCTCTCTCTCTCTCTCTCTCTCTCTCTGATTTGATTTTTATTTATTTTTGGTTTCAGGTGGATTCCACTGAAGATTTCGAGCCATTGTTCGATTACTCTCGAGTTCAACCTCTCAATTTCGTGTCCCTCGACGATATTTTATCACTCTCAACTCTTACCCTCTGTTTGGTTGCTGGAAAAATTTTAAGATTTTTTACCAGGACATTGAAATTCTTTATATTTTTCTCTACTGTTCAGGAGAATTAAATTGAAGCAAATCGAACCGTGATATTTGAAGTTTAAATTCTCTATTTTCAAACGAGTTTTCTAGCTTTTTGTTTAGTGTTGTTTTGTTGCTCCTGTAGATGATGATGATGATACTGCATCCCCAGCTTTGTCTCCTAAATGGTGGAGGATTGCCAAACCTATTGTAAGATTTTTCTGTACGTGAATGTGTGTGTGGCTTGTGTGAAATTTGAATTTGATTAGTGAGAGTGTGTTATGGCGTAGTTTATGTGATGAATGGTGGTGTTGTTGTTGGTTTGTCACTAAGCTTTGAGCTTTTAAGCTTTTGAATCTTTGACTTTGAGCTCTCTCTAGCTAAGGATTTGCTTTATTAGTTGGTGAAGCTTCATAATTAAGTTATTAACCGCTCAAGGACATAGCTGGTAGTGTTGGAGTTAAATAGTTGCTTGGATTAAATGTGAATAGGCTGGCTGATTGACTGACTTTGTATTGGAGCATCTACTTGAACCCAATTCTTAAAGCCCTTGTTTGTAATTGGGCAAATGGGTTTCAGCTAGAAAGTGTTTATGTCTTGTGGAACACACAACTGGTTATTGATTTTCTTATTCAGAGCTTGATTGGTTCATATCTATCATCAGCATGAAGGTTCCCCAAAATGGGTTTCTTCCAAATTCTAGAGAAGGTTTAGATACTTGAATCCACTGCTGAATTCTCATTATCTTTTTTTTCTTTTTGCTATATAAATATATGTTTTCTGTTATGGATGTTTGTTTGAATTGTTATCCTTAAAATTTTGGATGATTTCAACTGATTTTGATGCACTGATGCTTCAGTGCTATTTCTATTTAAAACCTCTGATTTTGCATGAAATTCAGGTTTTTGATATATTCCACACCAATTAGAATAAAAAACCAAGAAAGGCATTCAAAATTCAGGTTTTTGATATATTCAATGTCTGATAGTTATGTTCTTTTTAATTTTCACTATCTAACTTAAGTAATTTTGTTTTATTCTTTATTTGGATATATCATTTGATGATATTTAAGCTGATGACTCTTTTTCTCTATCTTAATTTGTGCTAATTACGTAGTTTTTTTTTTTTTTTTTGGGGGGGGTCTAAAATCAATTTCTCCATTTTTAGTTACCTGGAATACGGTTAAGGAAGCAGGCAATCAAATTCTTGATGGACGCTCAAAGCTTGTGGTGGTAGAGAAGGATGAATTATTAATAGCTATTGGAGATCTCCCCCCCCCCCCCCCCCCCCCCACACCAAAAAAAAACCCCAGGCTGTTCTTTATTGAGAACAATGGATTTAGGCGTAACTATGGTTTTTCACTTCTTGCTTTTGTTCTGAAACCTCAGTGTTCATGCAGGCTTATGCAGAGATTTTGGAGGAAGAATACATAAAGATTCTAGCATGGTTTTGTTTCAATTCTAAAAATGGTGTTAATGTGGTTAGTGGCGATTCCATTCTTGAATGTGCATCCATTGCTGAATCATGCAAGAAAGTTGTTTCAGTGGGAATCAACTGTACCCCTCCTCGATTAATTCGTGAACTTATATTATCTATTAAGAAGGTATCATCTTTATGGTGCTGTTCATTTTGTTGATTTTCTAATTTTGCTTTGGGTTTTATTTGTCTCTATTTTTTTTTTTTTAGCTGAGCATGAGACTAACTTTTTTCTGTTCTTAAGAGCCATTTCACCTATTGACCTTTTTGCTCTTTCTTTTAATATAAAATCTTGCATAAAACAATGTAGTTCTTCTAGATTATACCATTATTTATTTATTCATTTGTTTAGTTAGATTATACCATTATTTCTTGGTTTATTGACACTGTAGAGATGGAGGTTAACGTAATCATTTGAGTTGGCAAAAACATCATTTAATTATATGGGCAGTTAATTTGGACCTGTGAGGCCAACATATAATAGATTACTACCATAACAAATCACATACTGGGATAGATTTAAAGTCCTTGATAGATAGTATCATTGTCTACTGACTTTTATTTTATTTTATTTTATTTTTTTCTGATCTGTAATGTAGTATACTTCCTGTATACTGCAGCTCTCATTCTTCATCTTTCAATGAATTACTTACTTTTTCTGATTAAAAAAACAAATCACTACTGGGTCCATATGTGCTCATTTGATTATGTGCCTTACAGTTCTCACAGGCGGCATTTTGAATTGAAAACACAAAGACATGGTGAACTATTTTCATTGATGCATCATGTTGTTCTTGGAGATAATCCAGAAGTTAAACAAGGCAAGCCATAACCAGATATATTCCTTGCTGCTTCCAAGAGATTTGAGGTATAACCATCTCGTAGATGTTCCTTTCCGACTTTGATTGTTGACAGTATTGTCTGATGGAAACTTCTGTTTGCTCTGTACATTGTTTCCTCTCATTGTAATTCTTTTAATTTTGGCTTAAGAATGACAATGTGATAGCTCATGACAAATTTGTTGGTCAACAGGGTGGCCCTATAGATTCACATAAATTTCTTGTATTTGAAGATGCACCATCTGGAGTTAATGCTGCTAAGAATGCTGGGATGTAAGTTTATTTATTGACATTTCTTTTCACTAGTGAAAATTATTGACGATTATGCTAAAGCACATTTTATTTTGTCCACAACACATGCTAAAATTCAGTATAATGGCTGAATTTGATTGGTGGGTAAAATTCTTATGTACAACTAAAGGTAGTGTTACAATTAAAAAAATTGCTTAATTGTTGACATGTTACTGCTATATGTTCCAATGTTACGTTGATTTGATGTTGGTGGCTTGGCAACATTTAATGGAACAATCTAGTGGGTTGTTCATTCAGAGTCTAAAAGAAGAGTTCCTATAATTTATAAAATGATTCACACAAGTTCTTTGTAAGGAACAAGCATACAATATATTTCATTTTTGGGATATTTTCCATTATTGGATTTAAAATTAGTTCCTGGTGCTTGGAGAAACACCATTTATATGAACATTGATTACGGTTCTTTTTTGTTTCCTCCCTAGAAGAGCTGATTGGAGGCTGACATGTTTGCAAAATTAGGAACCATACTACTATTAAGAGGTTTTACATTTTGTTTTGTCACTTGCTTTGCTGTTCTCAACCCTGTTTCTTAATATTCTTTTTTCTTTTTTAGGGAGATCTCCTTACTGCACTTCATTATTTTCATTGATTAATATTTTTTTTAGGTTCTTATAAGAAATCTTGTTGATTAAGGCCTCTTCCCTAAAGTTCGTGTTAGAAAATTCTTGATAGACCGCTGAAATCCTTAAATATGAAAACCTGCAAATCTTCCTATGTTGATTAAACATCTAGTGCTTGGTTTTTAATTAATGCTCCTCTGTAATTGTGACCATATTAAACTGCATATTTTCTTCTTGTTCATGATTGGTCATCTTTCATTACATTTCTCATACAGGTCTGTGGTTATGGTTCCAGATCCAAGGCTGGATAGCTCTTATCATGCCACTGCAGACCAAGTTTTGAGCTCACTACTGGATTTCAACCCAGATGATTGGGGTTTGCCTCCATTTGAAGTTACTGCAAGCTAAACTTTCGTATCCCTCCAAGTGGTGTTTTTTCCCCCCTTTTTCTTGAGGGAGAAGATTGATGAAAATTGCAATTATTGCCTATTTTTAAAAACTTAAGGGACACCTTGATTCAGATTTTGAGTGTTAACTCAGATTATTCTTAAGATATTATTATGATAGCATTGGTAATCGAAAGGTTGACTTCTATATTTTCAGTTCAAATTATTGATAAAAAAAAATATTTTCAGCTCTAATTATCCATTGTATTTGTACAGTTTTTTTATTGTGTTAAAAGAGTGGTTGATTGGTTGTTGTAAATTTAATTAGGAATTGCACAATTATGTTTACATTATATTTTGAATTAGGTTATTAAATTTTGATCAATGTAAAAAGTGCATCCAAATTTATTTATTTTAAAGAAAATACTTATTTCAATGTTTACAAACTGTTAAAATTTATCTCAAGATACCCTTTATCGACGGTTGAGTATATGTAGAAAAAAGTAATAGGCATCTTTATGTGTTTATGTTTCAACGGCTTTTAATAATATTTTGACGTTTATTAATCGTTGATAAAAGTGTAACATTTTTTTCGATGGTTGCATAGATCGTAGAAAAAAAATTTCGACATAGTTTTTAATGATGGTTCTCGACGGTTACTTTAACCGTCGAAAATAGTATTTTCAACGGTTTTTAGTACTTTTTTCAACCGTTGAAAATAACCAAAATTCTTGTAGTGTATTTACCAACAAAAGCAAAAACAAAAAAAAACAAAAAGAAATTTTTTTAATACTAGGTTGGCTAGGATACATATATATATATATATATATATATATATATATTTTTGTTGTTGAAGTTAGAGCATTCACAGGTGCTAAAAATTTTAGCTTTTAGCACCTTAAAAAGCTACTTTATCTATTTTATAACCCCACTTTACAATATACCCAATATCAAATATTCTATTTTTTTATCACTTAATTTAAAATAATATAAACAACTTATTAAAATAATAAAGGAAGAGAGAGAATTTGAGTTTTTTAATTGAAGGAAGAGATATAATCTTAAAAAAATATTGTATTATATTTTTAACAATTTGCTACAGTCACCTATTATTGATACTAGTTTACTGTAGTTCCAAAAAATTTAGTTTTAGTTTCTCCAATAACACATGATTTTTTGGTTCTTTGGTGGTTAAATAGTTTTTTTTTTGCTAAAATACAATCACCATTATAAATGTTTTTATTGTTTTTGTTAAGTTTTTGGCTTGGATAGTTGCTATTTGGGTGATGCTAGATAGGATTATTGAGGAAAAGGGAGATCTAAAATTTTGGAAGGAGGCCCAACTAAAAAATAAAATGTCTAATAACTTTTTTTTTTTTTGAGAAATGGATACTAGCTGATATATATTAAGCAAAAGAGGAAGAATCATCCAATACAAAAGACATAATATCTGTTGGAACACACTCCAACCAGATAAGAGAAGAAAAAAATTGTCTCGCTCGCTGGGCTAAGGCATGAGCGACCGCATTACCTTGCCGACGTACGTGAGCGAAAGATATACTTCGAAATGAGTTTGATAGGTAAGCAATATCCTTGATGAGATGCCCACCTTGAGAATTCTCCATACCGGTTCGCCTTAAAGAGTTTACCACAGACTCTGAATCACCCTCGCATATAAACTGATCAAAACCCGACTTAGCGGTAAAGCTTACGGCGCGCCTGGCAGCAAGGAGTTCAAGGATTTCCACTGTTGGAGGTTTCACGATCTGCTCAGATAAAGCAGCTAACACCCGGCCCTCATTGTTGCGGACTACTACCCCAATTCCGGCCATATTAGATTCCCCAAACATGGCACCATCATAGTTAGTTTTCACTGAACTTGCACTAGGAGGTTGCCATCTGGTAGGAGAAGCGCGGCGTCTGTGGGGATGGTGACTGTCCAGCCCCCTGAATTCACAGAGGTAGTTCTTGGCATACTCAGCGATGTTGCGAATAGGCAGGGGATTATCATTGAGACGAGCTTTGTTCCTTTGATACCAAATTGACCACGCCGTAACAGCAAATAACGGAAGCAAAGACGGTTTGACTCGGATTTTTTGCAGAACTTCCGAGAAAGAAACAGGGGCCGTTAAACTCCTGTCCACCCATTCGAAATCCGTCACCCAAACAACTTGGATGCAACTACAACTCCAAAGAGCGTGCACAACAGATTCCGAGTCCCCAGAACAGCGAGCACATCCCGATTCCTGGAGAATTTTTCGCTTCATGAGGTTATCTTTAGTGGGCAGCGAGTTGGTGCAAGCTTTCCAGAGAAAATGCTTGACCTTCCCGGGCACCTTCAGCTTCCATATGATTTTCCAGAAGCCTTTTTGCGAGTCCGAGACTTGGGGCCGATTCATTTCAAAGTTATGGAGCTCGCACAGGAGTTTATAACCAAACTTTACCGAATAGCAACCCGATTTTTCTGTTCTCCACACCAAAGTATCGGGTTGAGGAGTAGAACACAGGGGAATAGACTTAATGAGACTTGCATCAGGTGGAAAAAAGCACAGGTCAACGAGGTTGGTATTCCACCAACCCGTTGCAGAATTAATCAAAGATGCAACTGTGGACTCCGGTGTTAGATGTACAACAGGAGAGCTGATTCGACCATCAGGATTAGGAAGCCAAGCATCTCTATAAATCCGAACAGATTCACCACGGCCTATTCTCCAGAAAGCTCCTTTGTTAATTAAATCTCTAGACCACAAAATACTTTTCCATGCAAAAGAGCCCGTAGAAGTCTTAGCTTCAAAAATTGAGCAACTTGGAAAATACTTTGCCTTGAACACTCTGTAAAAAAGAGACTCCTTATCATGCATCAATCTCCACACCTGTTTAGCCAACATGGCTTTATTGAATTTACATAAGTCTTTGAAACCAAGACCCCCTTCACTCTTTGGTTGACACAAAACCTCCCAATTTTTCCAATGAATTTTTCTCCTATCACCCCTTTGACCCCACCAAAACTTCCGAATGAGCATCTCAATGTCTTGACAAAGCCCAATAGGCAATCGAAAATAACTCATTGCAAACGTAGGGGTGGCTTGAACCACCGCCTTCAAAAGAACTTCTTTGCCCGTTTGCGACAATAATTTCTCCTTCCACCCTTGGAGTTTACCCCACACCCTATCCTTAATGAAATTTAAGCTCGCCTTTTTTTTCCTCCCAACCACCGTCAGTAAGCCCAAATACCTTTCATACTCCTTTATTTCGACCACTCCAAGCAAATTTTTTATTTCTTCCTTTGTAGCACTAGAGGCATTGCTACTGAAAAAGAGGGTTGTTTTATCCGTGTTAATTTTTTGACCGGATGCACTTTCATATTTTCCCAATATCTCCTGAATTTTTTCCACATCCCCCACCCTAGCTCGGCAGAACAATACACTATCATCTGCAAAAAAAAGATGAGAAATCTTTGGACCATTTCTGCAAAGGGAAACCCCCTCAATATGCTTGTTGTCAACTGCATGATCAATTAACCCATTTAAACCTTCGGAACATATTAGAAAAAGATAAGGGGAGAGAGGATCACCCTGCCGAATACCTCGAGTTGGCACTATATGACCTTTAGGTTCGCTATTGACTAAGATCGAATAGGATACGGATTTTATGCACTCCATAATCCATCCTATCCACTTTGAGTTGAAGCCCATTTTCTCCATGATCCTTTGCAGAAACACCCATTCCAACTGGTCGTATGCTTTACTCATATCCAATTTTAAAGCCATATGACCCATTTTTCCCATTCTTTTTCTTTTCATGTGATGCAACGTCTCAAAGGCCACCAAAATGTTATCGGAAATAGCTTTGTCCGATTGAAAGGCGCTCTGAGATTCTGAGATACTAAAAAAAAAAAATTGGACCTAGTGGGGCCCGGACCCCACCTGGGTCCGTCCCTTCCTAATATACAATGAATGACTAAATATTTCATATTAATTTCAACTTTCAATGACTAATATTTTATATTAGTTTCAACTTTCAAGTATTACACAAAAACGCTACACTGTACGTGCGCATATACATACACACATATGTTTGAGTGCATGTGCATACATGTGTATATAAATTTTGTCTCATTGTTGCCAAGTTCTAGCTCTGCCACTGGCTACATTAATTGGCACCCTGACCAAGCGGTACACGGGAAAACCTTACTAACTAAGATGCTAACTTGCCTACCTACACTAATCACCAAATGAGATGACGGTATCTCAAACCATTTCTTTCTTCATGACCTTCCTTTGTTCCAGTTTGGAGTTGCGGGTAATATTTCATTACATATGCCCTCCATGCAAACATCTTTATCCTACTCATTGATTTCATCTTCCATATTGCCTGGAACAGATTCTTCATCACTTCATTGTTGATGCTAGTTTACAAAATTATTTCAAAAACTTAACAACTAATGAAATTGTTAGAAAATTGATACTAAATGCCAAAAAAACTCAAAAAAAAAAAAAAAGTAGCGTCTTTGTTGAAAACTAATGTGATTTTATCAATTAAGAAATTGTGGAAAAAATTTATAAATCAGGGTTTTGAAAATACACATGCAATTGAACCTATATAATACTTATGATTAAATTTGCTTTAAATGACCTAGCCAAAAAAAAAAAAAAAAATTGAAATTTAAGGCTTTATTTGGGAGTTCATAAGGGAATGAAATGGAATTGAATGGAATGATCATAAGGGAATAGAGTGGAATGTATTTAAGCAAGGGAAATGAATGAAATGAAATTAAATAATTTTGATTGGAAGTTTTAAAATAAAGGAATAGAAATAAATGAAAATAAATGGATTGTAAGTAATCTTTTTTGGGAGTAACATATAGGGAATTGAATGAAATCATTTTATGACAATATTATTGTGGGAGAAACGAATACCCTTGCCTTATAAGCATTGAGCCTAAGGAAGGGTGTACCAATCATGTGCGCATATGATTGGTACACCCTTCCTTAGGCTTAATGCTTATAAGGTAAGGGTAGAAGGCGTTTCTCCCCGATGTGGGATTGAACAAATTCGTGAGGGTCAGTCCTGAACCCAAAGTAGACAATTCCTTCTTGGGATAGATTCATTTCTTACACAATTACTATTAGACCCATATTTTAAAATAAATGGTTGAATATATAGGGGTATTTTAGGAGTTTTAGTAAAATATTCATTAAATCTAATTTCATTTCCTCCCATTCTTTTCAATTTTGGGGAATGAAAATTTGAGATTTTAAGAAACTAGAAATGAATGAGTATTCCTTTTTAGGGACTGAACTTTTCATTCTTTCTATTAAAACTCCTAAACAAGAGAATGAAAGAATATTCTAAAATTATACTTTTCATTCATTTCCAATCCATTTCATTCCTAAACGAGCGCTAAGTGGAAGGTAGGAGTTTTGATCCAAAATTTGATATTTAAGCAATGGGTGATAGCTATCCCAGAGAAATAATCAGTAAATACTACTAATATTAATTATTATTTTTTTTTTTTGGTGGAGGAAGAAGTATTTTTTTTTTTAAGGAATTATTATTTATTAATGTAATGTAATATTCAGGGGGAAAAAAATGGAAAAGAAAAGGCAATACATAGTGCTAAAGGTGGGTTAGTTTAAAAAAAGAAAAGAAAGAGAGAGAGAGAGAGATTGGGTATAGTGTGGGAAGGAAGGAAGGAGAGAATTCAGTGGGAACAGGTGCATAATAAGAAAAGAAAAGGCGGTCTCTGGTCTCTGAATCTGAATCGAATTGTAATTGAGATTTGAGACGACGACACGACAAGCGGTGCGGCGTCTCTCCCTCAAACTCAAACTCAAACTCAAACTTAAAAGTGTTTGTTTTTATTTTGTGTAATAATCTTCTTCAATCGGAGACGGAGAGGGATCGATCTGATCAGAAACAAAAGACAAAAGGTATTTCCATTTCCTTTATTTAAAAAAAAAAAAAAAATTCATAACAATCAACACCACTGATTATTATTCCCTAATTTGCCTTCTCTGTTTAATGACTGTGAATCACTTCTTCATTCTTTATGGTATTTACGATCATTTGACTTTTTAACAATTTGGATCGCAATTAATTTTGAATAGGAGGATGATCTTTCTTCATTAGTTTTAGTGTCGCTGTGCTGTGCTGTGCTGTGTTTCTCTCATTTTCTTAATTCGATTCTTCGTATTTCTTCTTTCTTTGTATTCAATATCATTATCAACTCAAACCCACATCTTCATTACTGCATTTGACTTATATGCATTTAATCTCTTCTTTTCGTTTGATATGATATCCCAAAAGCTGCTACCATTATTGTAGTAATTGTTATGTCAAGTTATCCAATTCCAGACCCACCTATGCTCTACTAAACAGACCAGTTTTTGTAGCATCTCTATTCGGGAGAGGGAGGGAGGATTTGTAATTTAATGATCCCAACGATGTGAATTAGACTCTGATTAAAAAGTATCCCATTGATGTTCACTATAGTCTATAGTTGATAATCAACGAGAACAATTTTACATAACATAACATAACAAATTAAAGGGATCGGGGCTTCACCAACCATGACTAAAAAAAGGTGATTCCGTTCATTTGTTGTCGTTACCTTTCATTGGTGGTAGTGGTAGGTTGCTTCAGATTTCATGTTTCTCCTCTTCACTTCTACTGCATGTTAGGTAGTTGATATGTTCTGATTATATACACACATCAATAGCATTGTGTACATTATAGCTTCTTTTTTTGTAACTTGTCTGATATTGCCGAGCCTGAGGGTTTCCCTCTTCCTATTCAGTTCCATAATCATTCAAGGCTTTGATTATCCATGGTTTCCTGCATTTATTCATTGCAGCTACTACTTTGATAACTGTCCCTTCGTTGCACATGAGTTCAACAGTTTCAACATCTCGAGGATTACTTCCACCGGCAAGGATTGGCACCTGTGAAACCCCAAACGCCGGGCCTTCTGGATCTTTCAGCCAGCCTGAACTGGAGTTCAATGACACTGATGACACTGAGTTACTCTCTGTATCTTGGAATCAGGACTACGGTTGCTTTGCTGCTGGCACAAGCCGTGGTTTTCGTATCTATAACTGTGACCCTTTCAAGGAAACTTTTAGACGTGATTTGAAAAGCGGGGGTTTTAAAGTTGTTGAGATGCTCTTCAGGTGCAACATTCTGGCACTTGTTGGTGGTGGAGCTAATTCCCAGTATCCACCAAATAAAGTTATGATTTGGGATGATCATCAGAGCCGGTGCATTGGTGAATTTGCATTTAGGTCTGAGGTTCGTGCTGTGAAATTAAGACGGGATCGGATCGTTGTTGTTCTTGAGCACAAGATTTATGTATACAACTTTATGGATCTGAAGCTTCTTCATCAGATTGAGACTCTGGCAAATCCTAGGGGTTTGTGCTGCCTCTCACACCATTCGAATGCATTTGTGTTGGCTTGCCCAGGTCTTCAAAGAGGACAGGTTCGAATTGAACATTTTGGGCTGAATATGACAAAATTAATTCAAGCTCATGATTCTCAGATTGCATGCCTCACCTTGACAATGGATGGGCTGCTTCTTGCAACTGCTAGTACAAAAGGCACTTTGATAAGACTATTTAACACAATGGATGGGAGTCGCTTACAAGAGGTAGCTTACCTGCTTATTGGATTTTGTATCATATATATATATATATATATATTTAATTATTCTCTCAAGCTTATGCTACATGGTTTTAGGATGCAATCTTCAAACTTAATTTTTAACACCTCAGCATGGTATTGAATACTCAATAATTTGAAGGAAAAAAATTATTATTCGTACTGTTCCTATATTCTGTCCCTAAATTAATGATTCTTGTGACTGATCATCGGGTTCATATTTAATTCCTCTTTTGCTCTAATTCTTTATAGTTTCTCATTCAACATTTTCTCATAATCTCACTTTGAGCCATAATTTTTTAATTTCTTTTTGAACCGCTTACATCTTGCCATGGTGGCAATTAAAAAAATTAAATTAAATTTTGAGACCTAATAGATCAATGCCTGATTACCATGTAGTTCCAAAAAGGTGTAATGGCTTTTTTTGAGGATGTCTTCAGAAAGAGAGAGAAGTTTTGAAACTCATTTATCTTGTTTATTATATTAGGCATTCTTGCATTGGTTACAGAATCTATAGGTCTTTACCTCACCTTTTTTATTAGTATAATTTATTTTATGTGTGGAAGATACAGTGCCCACTTTTGTTGGTCTTTCTTACATCCAATGCTTGCATATTCTCATTTACTTCTTGCATGTAGGTACGTAGAGGAGGCAACAGAGCAGAAATTTATAGTATTGCGCTCTCTCCAAATGTCCAATGGTTGGCAGCATCAAGTGACAAAGGTACTGTTCATATATTTAGCCTCAGAGTTAGAGTGGTTGGGGAGGACTCATCTGCTCAGTCAAATGCTGCTCAAGGGCTAGCAATGTTGCAGCAGAATTCTTCAACTGCCCTAGATGCTCTTATTTCTCCAAATACTGGTGCCAACCCTGGGTCATCATTATCTTTTATGAGAGGTAAAGGAGGCTTCTCAATCAATAATCCAAAGACTTGGAATGTCTGCAATTAATCTTCCTGGAAATTTGCAACTTTTCACTAAGGATTTATGTGAGACAGAGTTGATTGTGAAAATTTTTATATACTCTTTGAGATAACTTGAATATTATTATTATGTTAACATTTTGTGAAACATGAATATTATTATTAACTCTTGTGGTTACTTTTTCATATGAAGTGCGTATTCTGAGCATGGCTTGGCTGAGCCTGTTATATGGTTACTCTTTTTGCATGAAACTCTTATGTTTAATTTTGTTTTCACAATGAAATGGTTACACTTCAAATATTAAACTAATAGTTCTGAATTTGTATCATCTCAAACTCAAATAATTCATGAAACATTGTTTGAATATATAATGAAGAAATACTTAACAAAATAAAGTGTTAGGCTGTGCTAGGCCAGTCCATGCCAATGTACATCATGCCCAAGGCTAGCCCAAAACTTGACCAGCCTTTAAAAATGAGCCCAGCTCATCCTACAGGTCTCTTGGCCCAAGGGCTAATATTTCTGCCTGTACTGGGAGGCTTACCTTTGGGATCAGCTAAATACTGTGCTAGAAATTTAACCCACCCCAACTCATATCTCTGAACTTTTCTTGAGTGGTTTTCCTTGACATTGTGGAGTGGGAATGGTCTTATGGTGTTTTCTTCCTATACATCTAACCTATCTAATTTTTCTGATACTTTTCCAGGGGTTTTACCAAAATATTTCAGCTCAGAATGGTCATTTGCTCAGTTCCACTTGCCAGAAGACACACAATTCATTTCAGCGTTTGGATCTCAGAACACTGTTGTTATAGTTGGTATGGATGGGAGGTATGTAACTGTACTATTTGTTTATTTTTATATTGGGAATTTATACTTCTTTTTTGTGTGTAGAATTAGAGAGCATAATTCTAGTCTGATTTATTTAAGTGAATGAAATTTATATTTAAAATAATTTTTAAAAAAAAAAAACCCATAAAACTGCCATTGAGCTCTTTGTTCAAATGACATTTGCTCCCTTTGTAAGAGCAAGGTGGAGAGTGAGGCCATGGGTTCAAGACCCCCAAGATCTGTGTGAATTACTAATGAAAAAGATTCTTAAAACTGATTCCTGTTTGGTCCTGATTTCTGGAGTTGTTTTGGATTAATTAGTTTTTATAGATTCAAAGATAAAGCAATATATCCAGCACTAAATCTTCTCTCTGCTCACCTGACTACTTCCTACTGTTTATGCTGATTGGGCAGATAACCTTTTGTTGGAACTATTGACAAGTTATATTATTGTCATTTTGTAGTAAATCTCTGACCTCTGTACCTAATTGCTTGTGTCTCATGATTCTCCTCAACTAGTTCATTTTGTTTTTTATGTGGAGAAGCTCTTTCATACGCTTAAAATTAATTCTTTCTAATGATGAGTCCTTCATTTTTTTGATAAATTAATAACGAGTACTACTTTTATTAGTAGCATGTAGCTCTGTGTATTTTGTTTGGAAATTGGAATATCTAGTCACCTATATAGTATACCATTTGGAGTGACATAGGATCCATGACAATTTTGAGTAACCTAGAATAGTTGACGACATTGAGATGATGTCTACCAACTTGGTTGGTGGATTTGGTATGAGCTCTATCCCTCAAAGTAGGAGACTAATGCAGCTTGAAGCAAGTGGCAGTGACCTTATGTAGTGATTGGGTGGCTGTGTATGTGGACTTGACTGTTTTTTTGTGTGTGTGTGTGTGTGGAACTTACTGCACATCCTCATGAAGTAAGCCAGTAATGTGTTGTCAAGTAAGAAGACTAATTAAGCATTTGCTTAGAACACATTTGAGTTATCATGTGCTTGATCATGCAAACCTCTCAATGTTCATTTGGATCTCTTGTGTCTGCAACCCCTAATGATATGCTTGAGAGGTCTGAAGTGAGCTACATGCCAATGAAAATTAATCCCTTGCAGATACCCATAGCCTAGGCTAAGATAAATCTGATATCGGGTAGCAATATCAACAAAAATCGTTATACAGTAGTATTATTAATATGCTTCTCTCAGATTTGGACTATTAGTCTCTCTTACCCTTTTTCCCGCACTATCAGCTTCTACAGATGCAGCTTCGACCCAGTGCATGGAGGGGAGATGCTACAGCAGGAATATGTACGCTTTCTAAAAACTGCAAGTAGGCCTGGATAGGGATGTACTGATAGCATGAGCAGTAAATTCTTCTCATCATGTGTAAAAATGAAGCTCGAATGTCTTGCTGTATAAATTCATCTTAAGGCTATTGTGGTCTTCTTCACGGATGATGTATATATAGGTCTTATTACCGAGTGTCATGAAGATACAAATTAAGAAATATTGAAGTGTTCAATTATGAGCTAAAAGGGAAAAAAATGTATTTGTCAATAATTAATTGGTCCTCACAAATTCATGTTGTATGTGATCTTGGTGTTTATGTACAATTTGATTTTGTTTTTTTAAATAGGGTAAAAAAATAAAATCAAAAAATTATTTGAGAACATTATCAAATATATGCTTACATGCCCAATTAGGATGGTAAATATGTCGGTTCCGCATAGGGTTGTAAGCCAACCAAGTATGAAAAGTTCTAAACTGGTCATCAACAGATTAAATTATATGTTCAAACTTGATTCATTTTCTTGTCAAATAAGTTCAAGTATAATCATGAGCTGCTTGATTAACTTAATTTTTTTTTCCCACTTATAATAAATATCACAATTAAAATTCTTTTACTCCTTTTCAAATTTATGCTAATAATTAAAAATTAAAGTATAGTTAAAATTATATTATTGAGTTAATTAGATGAAATGATTTTTATTTTATGAACTTATGAAAATCGCCAATTCTATATTGTTAAAAATTATATATATATAGTTTTTACTACGATATGGAATATCTATATTATCAATAAATTATAAGTAATTATTTGATTTTTTTATGAACTTGTTTACAAATAGACACAGTATCAAGTTTATCCAAGTATAAAATCAAAAAATTATTTGAGAACATTATCAAATATATGCTTACATGCCCAATTAGGATGGTAAATATGTCGGTTCCGCATAGGGTTGTAAGCCAACCAAGTATGAAAAGTTCTAAACTGTTCATCAACGGATTAAATTATATGTTCAGACTTGATTCATTTTCTTGTCAAATAAGTTTAAGCATAATCATGAGCTGCTTGATTAACTTAATTTTTTTTCCCCACTTATAATAAATATCACAATTAAAATTCTTTTACTCCTTTTCAAATTTATGCTAATAATTAAAAATTAAAGTATAGTTAAAATTATATTATTGAGTTAATTAGATGAAATGATTTTTATTTTATGAACTTATGAAAATTGCCAATTCTATATTGTTAAAAATTATATATATAGTTTTTACTACGATATGGAATATCTATATTATCAATAAATTATAAGTAATTATTTGATTTTTTTATGAACTTGTTTACAAATAGACACAGTATCAAGTTTATCCAAGTATATATTTATAAATATATAATATTATATATTCTTAAATCAAACCTTGTGCTAGTGAGTTTGACTCATTTATTAGTAAAGCCTAAATTTGAGCTTGATGTTTAGGGGAATGGTTTTATGGTGTTTTCTTCCCATTATCCCACATATCTATTTCAGCTCAGAATGGCCATTTGCTCAGTTCCACTTGCCAGAAGACAAAACCTTTTTGGATCTCAAAAAACAGGTTATTATAGTTGGTATGGATGGGAGGCATGTAACTATACTATCTACAGGTTATTATAGTTCGAGCTTACCTGTTACCTACACATCCGGTTAAGGCTTCCCACCCTTCTGGGGTGGATCTATAACCCAATTTTTACTTATCAAAAAAAAAACTATACAATCTATTTATTCTTAAATTGGCAATGTATATGTGGGGGCTCAAGAACACAAAAGCTAAAAAGAACTAGTATGAGTCTTGATTTGCATAACTAATATATGGAGAATACGAGACGGAAATCCACAATAGAAAAATCAGATAAATGATCAAGGATAAAAGAGTTGAGCCACTGCTAACAACTGACAAGAACGGTGCTTCCGAGGGAGTTACAAGAATAAAACAAAGCTAAACTCTCCTAAAGAGCTCTTCTTACTTTCTCTCTCCTAGTTTTTATCTTAATATTTCTGGATCCCTTTCCTTGTTGATCCTTTCCCCCTTTTATAGCACCTCTCCTCCTCTAGTTGTCCTATTCTCTAGCTGGATTTTTGGGGAGTGGCTTGTCCCATCAGCACACCTTTCTGCCATTTTATGATCATTAGGGTAGGTTTTAGGGCTGTCCTCCTTGCTCAGGCCAATTAATAAGCAATTAATGCGGCTGATATTAGGTGAGGAGGGTCTTAAATGCAGAGGTGATGGATGCGTTGGGTTCTGTGTTTTTCCTTACATGTTCCCATAGTAATTTGATGAAGTGAGACTATTTCGGTTAGACGACAAGGTGTTCCTTGGCAGGGTGTTCCTTGGTAGGGTTGTGCCTCTTAAGAACACGAGCTCCACGAGTGTCTTAGGCTTGGTCCTCATTTCGATCCTGTCGGACCCCAAGTTCCTTTAATTTCCCTCAGGCTTTAGGGCAGGTGTTCTACCGTGTAAGGAGCACCATAACTTGACCTCTTGAGGTCAATGTCTCCGAGGTGTGCCCGGGTGCGTCCCCCACCAGTATACTTTTGTTTCTATGTAACAAAAGAGAACATAATTTTAGTATTGATTTATGTAAGTCATTTTTTGCCGACGGCTTATTAGGAGTAGTGAATGAAATTGATGTAAAAAAACAAAATTCTTAAAACTACGAATGAGCTATAATTCAAATGGCATCTCCTCCCCTTGTATGGGCGAGGTGGAGGGTGAGGCTAACCCTTAAGATCCATGTGCAAATACTAATGAAAAAAAAATATTTAAAATTGATTCCTATTTGATTGTGATTTTTGGAGTTGTTTTGGGCTAATTATATTCTTTTGATTTCAAATATAAGGAAATATCATCACCCTTCAAATATAAGTAAACCCATCACTTATATTACAAAAAATAAAAATACAAGTCTTTAATAACATAAGAAAAATGTAATCTTGCGCTGAGAATGTGACATAATTAATAATGAAACAACTTCTCTTTCTACACAAACCTCTCATCCCAGAGCATCACTGAGTGGACCGAACGGGACCGATCAGGCCAAAATGCTATGTTGATGTAAGTCAATAGAAATGTAGCAACAATCAATACTTATATAGATTTCACACATTACCCCCACATTACCCCTCTATTTGCGCAATCACCAATTGGTTTGGAATGTTTAGAAACCCAACTGAAGATGACTTTCCTATTTATAATATAATATTAAAAAAAAAAAAAACCTAAGCCATTTATTTGCCCAAGACTTGCATGTTTATATTGATTTATATATTGTCAATAGGCCTTGGGTTTGTTTCTTCACGAAATTACAAAAGACACCATGTATTATTGTTCATAAGTTATGAAAAGGTAGAGTTTCTGACATTCAAGTGCCAAGGATAGCTCTCCATCTCCACACCATCCCAGCTGAATCTTGATCAAGTTAAAGCTTAGATCTGACATTACTCTTGTCATCAAGAACAAGCATCACCTTCCCAACCACTTTCCTATCTTTGATAGCAGAAAAGGCGAGGTTGGCCTGTAATGAACAAGAAATTTAGTTGATCAGAAGTTCAATCAACCAGTATACATTAATCGAAAATTAGATTGTCTAAACTTAACCAAGTGGATCCTTTTAAGCAATATATGCTAGCATGTTGCAAGATACAGCAGCTTGTTCAACTAAGCTGCTGAAGAGCTACTCCAAGGATGTGAAATCTAATATTACTCTTTTTTTTTTTTTTTTTTTTTGATTCATTTTAAGTGGGATGGGGGGATTCAAACCCATCGCCATTACTAAGAAGAAGAAGAAAGAAAGAAAGAAAGACAAGTATTATTGTATCATGATAATTTTACGAATTTGAAGCAACTGGTAAATTATGCTTGCAATAGGAAATGACTTTGTTCCAACTATTGAATCCTTCTCATGACACCCATTCTATACTTCTATGTGTTCACAATTTGGCCCTGGTTCCAAGGAAAGTTCATGAAATTGTATCACACACACTTCAAGGATAACAACCAAGACAAAGGTTGAACATTTCAAAAAGCATTTCTTCTCTGTTCAGAATTGAAAAGAGAATCCAATTCGCAGGATAAGCTCTAGAATAATATTAAATCAATGGACACTTAATTAAAAAAGGTCATAAGTGAATGAAAAATATTCCATCCTGAACCAAGTTATCTGGCCCAACGAATCTAATGAGGCTTGGTAAGGCAACCCACTCAACTGTAAAGCTTTGAGTTGATTAGCAACCTGATAGGCGAACCACACCTAAATTGGAGCTCTAAGTCCTAAAATGAATTTTAAGTTATATTACTTATTAACTGATCAAGGCTATGGTGATGTGCTTTGCTAATTAAAAGAAGGTTTGGTTATTTATTTATTTATTATTTTTTTTGGGAGGGGGATAAGAAGAAGAAAGAGCTTAAGGTTCGTTTGGATCGAGGGAGAGGGAGGGGGAGTAGAGTAGAGTTGGATGGAAATTAGTCTAATTTTTGGCCAACTCAACTCTACTCTACTCCCCCTCCCTCCCCTCTCAATCCAAACAGGCCATTAAGGATTTACTGACCTCAGACAGGTTGTAAGTATGAGAAATGTGGATGGTAATCAAGCCTCTTGCCATCCATGAGAGCAGCTCCCTAACAGAATCTTCAAGAACACGCGGTCGATGAATTTTGTAGCTACCCCAGTAAAGTCCATGCACTGTCCAATTCTGGTAGTTTAAGCAGGATGATGCATTATAAAATTTGATAATGAAACTATATACACATAAAATGCAGAGAATCCTTAAGCACTGAACAGAAATCAGAGCTATGGATAGGTGGAGATTAAAAACTAGTATTTAATTAATGGTTTGATACCTTGACGAGGGCGATGTTAGCAGGGATGACAGGGACCTCACCGCTAGCAAAGCCAATGACAAGAATGTGGGCACCCCAATTCAAAAGCCTCATGGTTTCTTTAGCAAGCTTGCCTCCCACTGGATCGTACAAAACATCAACCCCTTTGAGGTTTCTGGACTTGAGGAAGTCCTTCACACTTTGGGTAACCGTAACGTTTTGAGAGCTCAAGTCAACGACATGATCAGCAACACCCAATGACTTCAAGAAACGGACCTTTTCAGTACCCCTAGCGACGGCAATAACAATGGCTCCGCAAACCTTTCCAATCTGAAGAGCAGCAAGACCAACCCCTCCAGCGGCCCCAAGAACCAACAAGACCTGACCAGAGGAGAGCTGAGCCCTGTGGACAAGAGCCACATGTGAGGTTCCGAAGGCTACAGGAAGTGCACCAGCTCCCACCAAATCACACCCATCTGGAACGAGAAACAGTTGTGACTCCTCGGTAACGATGAACTGAGCATAGGAGCCAAGAGCCGCGAAGGAACAAACCGGGTCTCCCACTTTGAATTGGGAAACCTTGGGACCAACAGCATCGACTACTCCAGAATAATCGGATCCAGGGATGAAGGGCAGAGGAGGCTTCTCCTGATACTTACCCTGTATCTGAAGGTAATTCGCATAGTTCAAGCTCGTCGCTTTCACCCTCACTCTCACCGCCGTTGGAGACTCAAATGCTGGGATTGCCTCCTCCTTGCTCAATACTATGGGCGATGATTCCCAATCTCTTGTCGTCGGATCACCCAATTTCCTCACCACTAGTGCTTCCATTTTTTCTTCTTTCTTTCTCAAAAAATTGTCCTCTTTTTTCTTTGGCTTTTATTCATAAACAAAAAGATTAGATGACCCTTTTTTAGGTAACTCCAGCTGGAGTTCCTAAAATTCTATTTTCTATTTTCTAGATTTTTTTTTTAATTTTTTTGAAAATTATTTTCTAGATTTTTTTTTTTTTTTTTTTTGGAAGGCAAAGAATTTAATCATTCATTGATATGTAAAGAGTCATAGTACAAAGCATCCGTTGCAGGCGGTGGAGTATCTTCAATCCAATACATATCCTCAAGTAAATTCCTAGCATGTTTCACTAATGAGTGATCCACTATGTTTCCACATCTTTTTACCCAATTGAAGGATAGAACCTGCATTCCCCTAAGGTTGCACTTGATGTCATCATAAATATGGCCAAGCAGTGATCTGTTCTCCGTAGGATCAGATAGAGCTCTCATAACATTCAGACTATCTCTTTCAATGATCAACCTAGAGAATCCTGCATCCTTGGAGAATTCAATAGCTCTTCGACACGCCATGACCTTAGCCTCTTCACTGCTGTGCGCATAGGGACCCTTAGTTGACATTCCCGCCATAACCTCACCATTTGAGTTCCTAATAATTGCTCCAAAACTCGAGCATTGTAGGTCTAAGAAAATAGCTGCATCAAAATTCAGTTTATACTCCTCTAAAGGTGGAGCTCGCCATACACATCTACTTGCTGGTGTGTTCGTAATCATTAGAGTATCTTGCGCTTTCTTATACTCATTGAGGAATTCTTTAGCTCTCCTATTCAGCCAGCTCGGTTCCTTCAATTGTCCACCATGTACCACTGCATTTCTTTGGTTCCATATAATCCATGCTTGCACAAGAAAATGCTCCAGCTCTTCCCTCGGTAATCTGTTCATCAAGCACTCAAATAAATGCCTGAAATTAAGGCAATTCGTAGGCCATTTTTGCAGCGAAGTAATGCTTCCAGCCCAGACATCCTACGCAGCTCCGCATTCCCAAATAGCATGGATGGCAGTCTCGGCAATTCTTTTGCAGCAGTGGCACCTGTCATCAGCTAGTATTTTTCGTTTTGCCAAGTTCACCCTAGTCGGAAGGATTTCATGGCAAGCTCTCCAACCAAAAACCTTTAACTTGTTAGGAACTTTCAATCTCCATAGTGCTTTCCACGTCTACTGCCCCTCTGCACTTCTTGAACTTTCTGCCCAATTCTTAGTTGTCACCACTTTCCTAGCAATGTGATAGCTTGATCGAACTGAATATGCACCATTTTTAGTGTGCAACCAAACCACTCAATTTGCTACCCTCCTTCAGCTTAATGGAATTTTGCAAATAGCATTTGCATCATCTCTCTAAAAGCTCGCCATGATTATGTCTCGCCTTCAACAATGTAAATCCGGGTCTATAAGTTCTGAAACCACCCATTCCCCCCTTTCCTCAACCACCGGGTGCAGCACCTTATTGGAGGGATAATTTGGGATCCATTTATCCTTCCTTACTCGAATATCTTCACCATTACCCACTCTCTAATAGCAGCCACTCTTTAAAATTGGCATGGCAGCCATGATACTCCTCCATACAAAGGAACTGTTGGGAGGAATAGTTGCATCTAGGAATTGGCATTGAGGGATATACTTAAAAAATATACATTAAGATATATAGTATAATTTATATTATATATATATATATATATATATATATGAGTTGATGAGACCCTTTGAAGCAGGGGAAGTACAGTTTGCTCTCAAGCAGATGGATGCAAAAACAGCTTTAGGCTCAGCTGGTTTCCTTCCGCTGTTCTATAAACAACAATGGGATAAGGTCGGAATGGAAGTCTAAAAGGCAGTGCTTACAGCTCTTAATTCAGGTACCATCCTTGCAAACCTCAACCATACTTTTCTAAATCTCATTCCAAAAGTACAAAGCCCACGATGAGTCACTGATTTTAAACCTATTAGCTTGAGCAATGTGCTGTATAAATTGATAGCAAAGGTTCTAGCAAATCGCTTGAAACCTCTTCTTCCAAATCTTATCTCTGGGACCAGAGTGCATTCATGTTAGAAAGACTCATCACTGACAACATTCTCATTGCTCATGAAACTCTGCACTACTTGAAATCAAAAAGATCGGGTAAGATGGGGTATATAGCTTTGAAGCTTGACATGAGCACAGCGTATGATCGCATTGAATGGATTTACTTGGAGAAGATTATGCTTAAGATGGGCTTTAACCAGAGGTGGATTAACCTTATTTCTACCTGTATTCGATCGGTTACCTATTCCATTATGCTAAATGGTCAACCTCTTGGTTTCATCTCCCCCACTTGAGGTTTGCGCCAAGGTGACCCTTTGTCGCCCTACTTATTCCTATTGGTCACAAAGGGGCTGCATGCTTCATTCCAGAAAGCTGAAGAAGATGGAGATATAAGGGGAGTTTCTCTATGTCCAGCTGGTCCACAAATTTCTCACTTGTTATTTGCTGACGATAGTCTGGTATTTTGCAAAGCCACCATTTCTGAGTGTGTGAAGATCCAAACAATCCTCCATTGTTATGAACAAGCTTCGGGTTAGAGTATCAATAGGGGAAAGACTAATCTTTTTTTCAGCTCAAATACACGTGCTCAAACTCAAGCAGCTATTCAGAATTTCCTAGGCATCCTAGCAATTCAAAGATACGAGCATTATTTGGGTCTTCCATCTCTAGTGGGTAAGGCAAAAAAGAAGTCTTTTAGTATCATAAAAGTGAGAATTTGGAAAAAGTTAAAGGGTTGGATGAAAAAGCTTTTATCACAAGCTGGCCGGGAGATTCTAATCAAGGCAGTAGTTCAAGCAATTCCTACGTACACCATGTCTTGTTTTAAGCTACCAAAAGGGCTTATACATGACTTCGAAACACTTATTAGGAAATTCTAGTGGGGGTACAAAGGGGAACAAAGAAGAATTCATTGGGTAAGTTGGGAGAAACTATGCCTTCCCAAAGGTGAAGGAGGAATGGGTTTTCGAGAGTTGGGGAAATTTAATGATTCTTTGCTGGCCAAGCAAATCTGGAGGCTTAAAAACAATGAGGAATATCTCTTTCACAAGGTTTTCAAAGCCAAGTTCTTTCCTGATTGTTCTATTTTGGATTGTGAAGCATACAACAAAAGGTCATACGCATGGAAAAGCCTTCTCCAGGCTAAACATGTTGTCAAATTTGGGGCAGTTTGGAGGGTGGGAAATGGTTAGGCTATTAAGATTAGTGGGGATAAATGGCTTCCTAAGGTCTTAGGTTCTAGGATTGTATCTCCAGTTTCAGTCTTGCATCTTGATTCAAAGGTATGTGATTTGATTGATCATGAAAATCATACTTGGAAAAGAGAGCTGATTGCTCAGGAATTTTTGCCTCATGAAGCAAAAACCATTGCTGGACTACCTCTGAATATTCAGGATGTACCTAATAAATTAGTGTGGTTACACTTTCCTCAAGGGGACTATACATCTAGATCAACCTACCAACTGATGGCGAAGACAGAGAGAAGCCAGCAACCGAGTTGTTCATCTGGGGTGAGAAATGGCAAGATGTGGAAGGGAATCTGGAATTTACAGGTCCCCCAAAAAGTTAAACACATGCTTTGGAGAGCAGCAAATGAGGCCATCCCTACTCTTTATAATTTGATGTATAGAAATGTCGTAAAATCTACGTATTGTCCAAATTGTAAGGATGCCTGTGAAGACACCATTCATGCTCTATGGGGTTGTTAGAGGCTTGTTGTGAATTAGGGAGCAGATGAGGAGTTGAAGAGATTGATCAAGTATAAATTTCATGCATTTGCAGATTTTTTGGAGTTGACTTTTATGATGAAGGACCGTATTGATGTTAATCTCCTAGCCATCACTCTTTGGCTTATCTGGAATAAGAGGAACAATGACAGAGTAGGCTCAACATTTTTGGACTTTCATTTGATCCAGGCAAAAGCTGAAATCCTCCTTCAAGATTTCCAATCTGCTTAAGAGAAAAAGAATAGAGTTTCCATAGCCAATGGCAAAGTTGTTAGATGGATTCCTCCCATCTCCCCTCATTATAAACTCAACTTCGATGGGGCAGTTTTCAATGATCAGGGAGCTGCAGGATTAGGCGCCGTGATTCAAGATTGTTTTAATTGTGTGATTGGAGCCTTATCATAGCGAATTCCCATCCCAGTTTCTGCTGCTACAGTTGAAACATTAGCTTATCGGAGCAATGGTCTTTGCAAGGGAGGTTAGTGTTTTCGATGTTGAAGTGGAAGGAGATGCAGAGGTCATTCCAAAAGTGCTCCTAGCAAGTGATTTGAGTCACCCTGAATATGGTCATGTCCTAAGTGATATCTTTGTATTAGTTGCTGAGTTTCGTTTTTGTTGTTTTTCACATATTAAGCATGTTGGCAACTCAGTTACCCATTTCCTTGCCAGAAATTCTAAATTTGGCAATGAGTTGCAGGTGTGGATGGAATCTGTCCTTAAAGATATAGATCCACTTGTACTTGTAATAAGGGATCATGTGTAATTTGTCCCATATTTTTTCAATAAATTTCTTTGGCCGACTAGGCCAGATTCTAAAAAAAAAAAAAAAAAAAAAAGGATATCTAGAGTTATAGTTAGCTTAATTAATAGAATTTATTGTCTACAAATGAGAGAATAAGTTGAAATTCTATGATATCTAAAAATGATAATAAGAAGGCTAAAATGTAAATTACACATTCTAAATTTGATTAAAATTCATTTTAGCTTTCTAACTTTACTTTTATTCAATTGAGTTCCTTAAATTTCAAATTTATTCAATTCAAGGGATGTGGTACTTGTGATCTTCTATTTTTTTCTCCTTCATGTAGGAGTTTTCCTTCTGACATAGTGTCAGCCTTACTTCCTATCTTTTTCTTCCTAAAATGTGGGAAGTCCAAGATTGTGACCACTTAAGAGTTTGCTTGACTAGACTGCAAGGAGACAGGCACTAGCTTTCACCATGGAATTAGAGGTTCTCGAACGTATACCAAACATGAAGCTCACTACAGATGAAGATGAGGCCATGTCAATCCATTCAGTGAAGAGAGAAAAAATATTGGAGGAGTTTTCCCTAAGCCTCATAGGGCGATTCCTCACATCGAAGAAAATAAACATACGGACTGCAAAAAATTTGTTGCGGTCTATGTGGAAGCTAGGAGACGACATGAAGATCATTGAAGTGGGTGACGGGCTATTACAATTCAAGTTCTTGTTGGAAAGTCAAATGATGTGGGTTTGGAACAACGGGCCATGGTGCTTTGACAACCATCTCTTGGCCCTGCGATGATGGGAAAAAGGAATGTCAGTTAGGTCCGTCACATTCTCAAAACAACCATTTTGGATTCAAGTATGGGGTTTGCCGTTCAACCTTATTAACGAGGAGGCAGGAAGTGACATTGGTAGAAGTATAGGGGAATTGGTGGAAGTAGACTATAAGGCATTCAACTCGGACTAATCCAGATTCTTTAGGATATGGGTCGAGGTCCCACTCAATAAACCTCTTCGGTAGGAAGGTCCGATGATCAACCCGGAAGGAGAGACATCTCGGGTGGCCTTCAGGTATGAACTGTTGGTCGGATGGTGCTTCAACTGTGGCTGAATAGGACATGATCAGAAAGAATGCACACTACTAGTTAAAGTTGAGAACAGTGATTGACCTTACAGAGAGTGGCTCAAAGCTGGAATAAAAGGCATACCAACTAAAACGGATGGAGGACAGTACACTGCAAGCCAAAACCAAAGAGCTCCATGTGCACAAACCCAAACTCCGACAACCCTACCACCGCCTGAAACTGATATGCCCATGGAGACCGAAACCAAAATACCGCCGAATCGGGAAACTTTAATGCTAGCCCAAAGATTACGGAGATTCAAGCACGACACAAAAAATCCCATAACGCATCAGTTACGTCACCACAGTTGGACACAGTTAATGTAGCGGTTTCAAAATCAAAACCACAGCAATCAAACACCATAACACCCCAGCCCCATAACGTCCCAATAATATAGCTACACCTAGACATCCTAAATGCGTCAGTTTCAGTCCAAAAACAATCAAAGAACCCATTAACTATCACCGAAAATCAAGGCAGCAACTTATTCTCGGTCCCAATTAGCTACGGCGCAAACCAAACACATCCCCAAACCCTAGACCCACCCTCACGTGACCAACTTAAAAAACCAAAAACAAAACACACGCGAAAAAAAAACCACGCGTTCCCCAGCCACACCTCAAACCAAGTCCTCACAGGCTAGCATATTGAAACTGGGCATGAAGAGACAGAATAAGACCTACAATCATGGGAATGATGAAGCAAAGCAGTTTAAGATAATGGAAAATAAGATACAAACTAGATTATCAACGGTAGAGGTTGATGCTCAACCCTGCCGAGCACAATGATCGTCCTAAGTTGGAACTGCCGGGGGCTTGGGAACCGCTGAAAAGTTGAAGTCCTTTCCGAATTGGTAAGGAAAAAAGCTCCCACAATATTGTTCCTCATGGAAACAAAATTTTCTATTCGAGAGATGGAACTGATTAAAATGGAGTTGGGTTTTTTTGGTATGCTAGCAGCTGTGTCTTGTGAAGGGCATAGGGGATAGCACTGCTTTGGAAGGCAGATGTGATTGTAGACACACAAACCTATTCACCAAACTATATTGATGTGAGCGAACAAGCACAGAACTTATCTCTATGGAGATTAACAGGGATGTATGGCCACCCGGAGCAAGAACTCAAAGCAGAAACATGGAGACTCATGAGACACCTACATGCCCGAGCATCTCTTCCTTGGGTATGCTTAGGTGACTTTAATGAAATCTTGTCCTCAGACGAAAAAAATGGAGGCAACATGAGACCAATGCCTCCAATGGTTGAATTCCGACATACTCTCCTCCATTGTGGACTGGTTGACATGGGATTCAATGGCTATCGATATACATAGAGGAATGGTAGATAGGTAGCGGGTTTTGTTGAAGAAAGATTGGATAGTGCAGTTGCAACAGTGGAGTGGCGTGAGATGTTCTCGAGAACAAAAGTGAGCCATATTTCAGTATCCTTTTCAGACCATGATCCTATTCTGATGGACATGGCTCCACCTATCCAACCCCACAGACGAAGACACAAAATCCAGCGGTTTAAAGAGAAGTGGGTGGCTCACATTGATTGCGAGATAATAATCCAGGAATCATGGAATCAGATTCAACCACACGGTAGCCCCATGTATTGCCTATTTGAGAAAATAAAAAAATGTAGAATGGACCTCATAGCTTGGAGCCCTGTTGCCTTTGGAAATACTAGAACTCGGCTTGAGACTAAACAAGAAGAACTTACCGCACTCATGGAATTAGGGTATGGGCAGAATGTAGAGAGGATTCATGGAGTGAAAAAGGAGATAAATGAGCTCTTATACCATGAGGAGGTATTTTGGAGACAAAGGTCGAGATCCATATCTCTACCGGCGAGGGATAAAAATTCAAAAATTTTCCACCAAAGAGCAAGCCAGCGGAGAAGAAAAAAAAACATTATGGGGTTATATGACAGGGACGTTGAGTGGCACACATATGAGGATACAATAACTAGCATATTTGAGGAGTATAATAAGCAACTCTTTACATCTTCCACTCCATTGGATATGGATGACGTGATTGAATCAGTGGATCGGGTGGTGACAAAGGGTATGACACAATCTTTGACCTGCCCTTATATAAAGGAAGAAGTGAAAACCGCTCTTTTTCAGATGCACCCATCCAAATCACCGGGGCCTAATGGTATGTCGCCTTTCTTTTTTCAAAAATTCTAGCATATTTTTGGACATGATGTTACTACTGCTGTATTATCTGTTTTACACCCAGGGAGATACCTAAGAAAAATGAACTATACACATATTGTTCTTATCCAAAAAAAAAAAAAAGGATCCAGAATATATTATGGAATTTCTGTCCAATTAGTTTGGAAAATGTTGTATCCCAAATTATTTCTAAGGTCCTTGCAAACAGGATAAAGCCCATCTTACCCAATGTAATATCTGACTCACAAAGTGCTTTCATGCCTGATAGAATTATAACAGATAATACTACAATGGCTTTTGAAATGATCCATTGTATGAGAAAAAGGAGAAAATGAAAGAAGGGCCACATGGCGGTCAAACTTGACATCAGCAAGGCATATGACAGAGTGGAGTAGGAGTTCCTCCAAAAGATAATGCTAAAAATTGGCCTACCTGAGCAATGGGCCAACCTAGCCATGGAAATTGTGCGCATTGCATCATACTCGACCCTCATCAATGGAGAACCCAATGGATTCATCAAAACAAGGAGACCCTTTGTCTCCTTACCTATTCTTATTATGTGCATAGGGTCTCTCCTCTCTCATTCGTAGAGCCATGGAAAACCAACATTTGAAAGGTGTGTTGTCTTGTAATGGTGGGGTCAAGCTCTCACACTTATTATTTGTAGATGACAACTTACTATTTTGTGAGGCAACTATTGAATGCTGAAACCTGCTTGAGATACTAGAATTGTATGAGAGAGCATCAGGTCAAGCTATAAACAGACAAAAAACCACACTCTTTTTCAGCCCAAACACAAGACCACAGGTGAAGCTAGCCATTCAAAACATGTTGGGAGCACAGATCATGACCAATTGTGAGAGGTATCTTGGGTTACCTATGGTGGGAGGCAAATCAAAGGTGAGCACCTTCAGGCAAGTACAGGAGCGGGTAACAAAAAGAGTGATGGGATGGAAAGAAAAAAATATCTCAAAGGCAGGAAGAGAGGTGTTAATCAAGACGGTAGCACAAGCGATCCCAACCTACTCCATGAGCATGTTCAAAATACCGAAGAAGATTTGTGAAGACATAAACTCGGCATTAGTAAAATATTGGTGGGGTCAAACACAAGATGAGTAGAAAATTCATTGGATTAAATGGAGCAAGTTGTGTAATCTGAAGGATAGAGGAGGAATGGGGTTTAGAGATATCCATGCATTTAATCTCACCATGCTAGCCAAACAAGCATGGTGGCTGATCCAAGAAAACCACTTTTTTTTTTTTTTTTTAGAATATACAAGGCGCATTACTTTCCTAATTGCTTATATATGGAGGCAGATCTGGGGCACAACCCCTCATTTGTGTGGAGAAGTTTGCTTGAGACTAAGGACCTAATCCGAGCAACCATAGTTTGGAAGGTGGGTGATGGAAGGAGTATCAAGATTGACGACCATAGGTGGTTACCACATCCCTCACAATTCAAACTTGATGCAGATAAAAATATGAGGGTGTGCGACCTCTTCAACCTAAACACAAGGCAATGGCACTTGCAACTACTCCTCAATACCTTCAGGCCCACCACTGTGGCGAATATTCAACTTATCAATCTCGGTACAACAACTAGCTATGATAAACTAATATGGAAGGAGAATAAGAAGGGCATCTTCTCGATCAAAACGGCGTATCGAGTAGTAAGCCGCATGAAGCAAGTAGAACAGGTGGAGCATTCTCGGCACGGGTGGACAAGAAGATGTGGAATTGTATTTGGCAGCTACATGTACCTCCAAAGGTCAGGAACTTTTTCTGGCGGGTGTGCTCTGATATACTCCCAACCCGCACGAACCTATGCCGAAGGAAGGTCCCACTGGACCCAACCTATGAAGTATGCCAATAGCACGACGAGACAGCGACTCATGCTCTCTGGGGATGCCCTATGGCCAAGAATGCATGGGCGATGGTGGTGGGGAAACTGCAGAAATGAAGCTCATATGTAGAGGATATTTATATCTTGGTGTGAGAACTAATGACTGTGCTTTCTACAAAAGAACTGGAAGTGTGGGCTATAGTATCCTGGTCTATCTGGAATGCACGAGATAGGCTCCACTTCGACAAAAAACAAACCCACCCTAGCGACATTCTACGAGGAGCAATGAATCTGCTGTAAGACTACCAGCGGCTCTGCCAATGAATATACGGCAATGTTGTTTATCCATGTTTTATCTGCGAGAGATGTTACGTCTACAACATTTCTACAACATTTTTACAACAAATCACAAGTGGTTAGTTGTTATTGGTTCAAATTTTAAACTAACGCCAAGATTACTTTTTTGCCTTAACAATAACAACTGGTAACAACTTGCCACTTAGGATTTGTTGTAAAAATGTTGTAGAAATGTTGTAAACATATCATTTCTCTTTATCTGCACGTACATACCCGTGCCTAGCCAAGTATTCATATGATGTATTAAGTTGGCTTGGCGTTGTTTTGTACCTCTCTATTTGTATCAATAAAATTCTATCTTTATTGTCAAAAAAAAAAAAAAAAAATTAATTCAATTCAAGCATTTTTATCCAATTTCGTTAAAAAATTACAGTCAAGTATAAAATTAACTAATAAAAAAATATTTTTTGAAAAAAAAAATTTATCACATAAAAAATCTATAAAATATTTTTATTAATTTTATAGTTTTTCTTTGTGAGAAAAAATTGTTTTAATAAAAAATTTTAATTAAATTGGACGGGAGACTTGAATTGAATAAGTTTGAAACTTAAAAACCTAATTAAATGAAAGCAAAATTGGAGGATTGAAATAAATTTCAGTCAAACTTAAAAATGCAATTTACATTTAAGCCTAATAATAATTTCTACCAAATAATAATAATAATAATAATACGAAGGTTGTTTTTAGTTTTTATGTAAATTTTCCGAAATTTGAAATATATGGACTTGTTAAGATAGGATTGGGGAAGTGTGAAGTAGTGTATGAAATAGAGAGAGAAGTGAAAAGAAATGAGGAGCGTGGGAGTGGCCGTGGGGGTGTCCCGGTTTGAGGGCAAATTGAATTTGGTGTTGTCTCCTCATTTTCCCCAATATCGTTGTTCGCAGAAGAAGAAGTTGAATTTGAAGATTCAGGGTTCTCGACTGCTTAAATCTCAGCCTCATGCTGCTTCTTCTTCTTCTCCTCTCACTTCCTCCTCCGGTGCCCAATACTCTGGTATCTTTTTTATTATTTATATTTCATTTACTACGCTGAATCCACACAAGCTGGATTTGGTTCTCAATGGGAACAAAAGGAAAACCTTTAAAATTGATTATCCCTTCTTCGCTTTTCTTGATTCTATTACCAATAATTTTTCAAATGAACGATTAATATGTTGCAGTTTAAAGGCTAATTCTAAGACTACTTTCTGTTTACCTTCAAATATCCAGAGCCATTGTTGGATACAAATACAAATAGAAAGAAGAGAATAGCTGGCATTGATCAAGATGAATTATTGGATCCATCACTTCTTGCTGATCCGGACAGTTGTTTTTGTGAATTTCAAGGTGTGCAGATACACCACAAGATATATGAATTCCAAGCTCCTAACTCTTTACAGAAGAATCACACACTTTCTCAACTTCCGTTGGTTTTACTTCATGGCTTCGGAGCCTCTGTGTTCTCATGGAATCGAGTTATGAAGCCTTTGGCAGAGCTTACCGGTTCCAAAGTTCTTGCTTTTGATAGACCAGCCTTTGGCTTGACATCAAGGCTAAATTTCTCCTCTCATTCATCTCCTGCTACTGAGAATAGAAGACCTCTGAATCCATACTCCATGGCATTTTCAGTGCTAGCAACCTTGTACTTCATTGATTTCTTAGCGGCTGAGAAGGCAATTTTGGTGGGGTATGTACATGTCTCATCTTTCTTTTTTTTTTTTTTTTTCTTTTTTTTGGTTAATTGCATCAATTTTGGTTGGAGCAGCCTACGTTAGGATGCAAATTCCGGCACATAGTCTACCTGGTTTTTGAATTGGATAGGTTGGTATATGGTTACGGTATACGTATATCCCACTTTTTGCTCAAAGATAGACCAATAAACACATCCATAATTAAACTTTTAACTTTTTGCCATATGGATGGTAGCCTAGCCTCCAATTTGGGCTTTTGGATTTTAGGTGCAAGCTGCATCTGCACTTCTTATATGTATAGTTCTTAGGCTATCCTTATTGTCTAGCAGATCAGTAATTACATTGCATCTCTCTGAACCTGTTGAAAGAATGACATGGCAGGCATTCAGCCGGTTCCCTTACAGCAGTTAATTCTTACTTTGAAGCACCAGAACGTGTTGCTGCTCTGATCCTTGTTGCCCCAGCAATTTTGGCCCCACTTATTGTGCATAAGGCTGTTGAAGGAAACCAGTTGGGAAGAGAGAACCGGATGGAAAAAGACAGCTCTGATTCAAGCAGTCTCAGGAATCCATTTCTGAAGCTTTCCAAGATTTTGTTGAAGTTTGCTAAGCATGTTGCACAGGCAATTATGCAAATGGTGAAGGGGATGGCAGTTATGCTGAATTCTCTGTATAAAAAACTATTGTCAGCTATTTTGCGCTCTGCCTTTGCTGTGATGCTGGTAATGGATTTCTTTGCAGATGATTTAACACTGTACTTGGTTAATTTTTTTTTTTCTCTCCATGTTGATTCAATTTGTTCTTTATGTCAGCCAAACCAAAATATCAAACGACTTTCTCTCTAAAATGTTCCAAGTTCTGGCTTGACATCTTTGGACATCACAAGTCACCCTGCCTAATCTTTAAATAATGCATGATAAAATAAAATTTTAACTCAAACTCATTATTGTCTCTCCATCCCAATTTATTTTCAACAGTTTCAGGATTCATGGTGCCCATAATTGTAATCTTATGCAGTATGTAAGATTAAATCTGATTAATCAGATATTTTCTTTTCTTTTTTTCTTTTTGGGAGGGGGGGTGGGGTGGGCACTGAAACTGAAGTTAGGGATGGCTAAATAAACCCACCCTGCTAGCAAATGGGGTGTTGATGGGTGTTAACTCCTTCTCCCGAACCTGCCTGTTTATATTTATAAATTTAGAAAAATTTTAAAAAACTTTTTATAATATTTTAATAGTTCTTTTAAAAAAAATATATAATGAGGCATATTATGTTCTTTAATCTTTAAACTTAAATTTATGATATATTTTGTTGTTGTATTATTGAATTTATATTTTTATGTTTAAGATTTAAATTATTGTATTGTTATGTTTGAATTGTTTTTTAATACTTGAATTATTGTATTTTTATCCTTTTAGAAGGTTTTGTAATGTTACAAGTTACAACATAATCTTTGTGTTTGAATTTATAAAAAAAAACATAATCTTTGTGTTTGATTAGTTTTAGTTTAATCTATGATATATTTTAAATCAAATTTTAATAAATTATAAAACAAAAGGTTGACTGGGACGGGGTGGGGCAGGTACCTGCTAGAACTGTGTGGAAAAAAAAAACCTACCCAAAGTGAGGTGGGGCGGGGAATAGAAAACCCACCCCATACCTGCCCAGTTGCCATTCCTGCCCTGCGTGTGGGGGTGGAAGAGGGGGTTGTTGACTATTGTCTGTTTTTGCCTATGTCAGATACTTTATTTTTGGAATTTAACTGATAATGAAACATTTGGGAGCTACCCCTGATGACCTATTTGATGTTGAAATGCCCTCATTATTCTCAGGTAAGGATGGTAATTGATAAATTTGGTATAGCTGCAATAAGGAATGCATGGTATAACTCAAGTCAGGTCACTGAACATATCCTATATGGTTATACTAAGGTAATTATATTAATATCTCCCTCTCTCTCTCTCTCTCTCTCTTCCCCCCCCCCCCCCAAAAAAAAATTTGGAATGGTTATTGCTCACCTGGATGTTAATATCAAATGCAGCCCTTGAGAACAAAGGGTTGGGACAGGGCACTGGTTGAATATACAGCAGCAATGCTTACAGATACAGAGACTGACTCAAAGCCACCACTGGAAAAAAGACTCCACGAAATCTCATGTCCTGGTAATGCTGCTAACTTTATTGGTTATCCACTTGATGCTGTCCACGGTGGGACTAATGTCATATATCCTTAACTGAAACTACTCTATTGGATAGACAAGGGTGTTGAAATTTAGCCTGTGAGATGAAAGTCAGGAAAGGAATTGGCCATACTAAATAAGATGGGTAGTCTAGATTAAGACAAAATTTGGATCACTAACACAGTTACAAGTGAAGTTGGAACAGGTGTTGATTGCCTAGAAGAAATTGTCTATGAACTAGAGGACTCTTTAATTAGCCCAATTATGATTTTTGCGTAACACTTTTTTTCTTTTTCTTTTTTGTGCTCGTTAGTTCTCTCTCTCTCTCTCTCTCTAGGGTGCTGGCTAAATCATTGATCCAATACATATGTCTAAGTCATGTATCCAATAAAATTTGGTGTTAAATTACCAATTCTCTTAAAAGCTTAAGTTGGGAAATGGTAAATTTAATCATTTAAACACATAAATCTAACACTCCCTCTCACATGTGGGCTCAAACTACCTTTTAATAAGTGAGACTCAACATGTGGGATTTTAAATGGAAGATAAAGTGAAGACAGGAATGGAACTCATAACTTCCTGCTCTAATACAATGTTAAATTACTAACTGGATTGGTAATTTAAAATTTTTGAACATCATGGTTTTCACTTGTTGTTACTTGTTATTCCATGGTATGTCCTATTATTAAGTTGAATAGGAAGAATGTAATATTAATATTAGCATTGTTATCATGAAACACAGTTCTGATTGTCACGGGTGATAGCGACCGAATTGTCCCCTCTTGGAATGCTCAGAGACTTGCACAAGCTATACCTGGATCCCACCTCGAAGTAATTAAGCATTGTGGGCATTTGCCCCATGAAGAAAAAGTGGAAGAGTTTGTTTCAATTGTTGAAAAGTTTGTGCAAAGAGTTTTTGGTGAACCAGAGAAGCAATGTCTGGAAGCTGTAACATGAAATATGTCTCATATACTTTGGAATTTTTCTTTCAAAATGCAGATTAGTGAGTTTGAATTGCAAGACTTAAAATTAGTCATATGTAAAAGTTACTGCTCTTAAACCCCATAATATCATCCATTAGGATACGGAAACATGGCTCAGCCAAGCAATTAAAAGATGCTCATAACGTTACTTCGATGTACAAGATAAGTTGCAATTTCGCATTATACTATAATATTGTTATTGTTGATGATAATGATAATTTTACTATCTATCCTATTAATTCCTAGGCCTTACAATGATAATCATCATGCTCCATACATCTAACTTAATTCGGGTTAATATGTATGAATATATATATATATATATATATATATATATTAAGTTGTCTATATTAATGCTTTAAATTATACTACTAATTTTAGTTTTCTTGTCTAATTTTAATTATTTGATTACTCTCTATTTTATCTTTTACTCCTTTTTTATTTATGATTTTTATCTTTTTATGAAATCTATTTTAGCTTTTACCTAAAAAAAAAAAAAAAAAAAAAACAACAACAACAACAACAACAACAACTTTTATTGTGGATATGTTGTTACAAGTTGCAACTCCCTCTATCCAGGTGTGACTAGTTTAGTGAGCGGAACATTGGCAACTTGGTATTCTAGCCTTCTGATTGCATCATTATGGAAATGGAATGGAAAGAAGCACATTACATATAGAGAACTTGCTGGGAGCATCTTTGGTTGGTATTTTCTAATTTCAATTCCACTTTTTAATGTTAATATTAATATAAGAAAAGAAACAACTGTGAGTGAGTGACATCAACAACAAGAATATTATAAAGAAAAGATAAAAACTTAAAATTGATTCAAGGTCAGCTTTATGTTTATGATAGACCACTACATAAATTTGTTGATTAGGAGAACTCAGATCAGATATCCAAGAATTGAGAAATCTAGAAAAAGAAGGAATTCAGACTTAATTTTTCCCATTTCAGCTGTAATTTAGAATGGCATAACTGACTGGTTTGAGCTTATCATACTTGTACTTGCTTGTTAGATGTCTGCTATTGTAGCTTGAAAGTTTTCTTGTCTTTGATTGTTAGATGCCTGCTATTGTCAGAATATCTGAGAATACTATTATTAATTATCTTCTAGTGGCTACTTGTACAATGTTTACAATTCAAGTCCATTGCCATGGACATGTATATAGGGTGAAGATGAAGTTACTTCTGATGAAAATTGTATACTCCTTTGTCCTTCTAATTTTTCTATATAGAACCTTTGTATTAAAGCTTTGTTGGGTACATTTCTGAGCATTAGAACATTACCACTTGATTCCAAATCCTATTCCCTACCTGAAACGTAAGGCACAGCTTGTTTGAACTTGATACCTACCATTTCTCACTTGATGAGCTATAGTGCTTGTGGTCATTTGTTTTAAATTATGGCAATTATTTTCCTGAGTTACATGTGATGCACTTGTTTTTCCAACTACAGTGCTTACATACAGTTAAAATATCTCGGTATTTAGAATCCGAACCCGTGTTTTAAGTTGGATCTTTTAACTGTTTTAGCTTGTATCGCTTTCTCACCATATGTATTTCTGCTTATTTGACTGGAATTTTTCCCTGATTCTTGAAGGATTCTGGGGTTATTGGTCTGTTGCACTTTTTCAGTAGGTGCCAGTCTTAAAATGATAGATTAATTATGATATGCGTTCCTCCTTATTTCTTATTGTTTATTTCTTTCATTTTTGTGTGGGGGGGGGGGGGGGGGTGTTCTGTTCCATCTATATACGCAGGCAGTTTACAAATACTTTCTTGAGGATGGTTCCTTAACCTTGCAGCATTTCATTATGTTCTTTGGAGCCTTTGAACTTGTTCTCTCTCTCAGCTTCCTGATATCCACTCATTGAGATGGGTAAATGCATTGTGCACTTTCAGCATGATTGGATTTGCAGCTACAACCATTGGTGTGACAATTTATGATATGCGTTCCTCCTTATTTCTTATTGTTTATTTCTTTCATTTTTGTGTGGGGGGGGGGGGGGGGGGGGTGTTCTGTTCCATCTATATACGCAGGCAGTTTACAAATACTTTCTTGAGGATGGTTCCTTAACCTTGCAGCATTTCATTATGTTCTTTGGAGCCTTTGAACTTGTTCTCTCTCAGCTTCCTGATATCCACTCATTGAGATGGGTAAATGCATTGTGCACTTTCAGCATGATTGGATTTGCAGCTACAACCATTGGTGTGACAATTTATGATGGTGGGCTTGTGATATTTTCCTTTGCCTGCTGCATCATAGCTTTATTGCTTGAACCAGTATTTTCCATAAAATTTAGTCTCTTCATAGCTTCATCTCTGGCTTTATTTGACTTCATGTCCTTCTAGGTAAGAAGACTGACAGAAACTCAATAAGTTACAGTTTGCAAGGAAGCTCCTCTCGTAAGACCTTTAGAGCCTTTAATGCTCGGATAATTGCGTTTTCTTTTGGAGATGCAGTGCTTCCTGAAATACAGGTCACATGTCATAAAAGGCATTTTATAAATTCAGGGGTTTTCATTCTTATTCTTATGTTGATTTTTTTTTTTTTTTTTCCATCTATTAAAAGTCAAATTTTATTTTGGGTAAAATGCAAAACTGACCCTCTAAGTTTCTTCAGATTTCATTTCAGTCATCTAACTTTGTTTTTGTTCATTTCAGTCCTATAACTTTCAAGTTTATTCAATTAAGGCTTTTCCATCAAATTTTGTTATGTTGTGGTTATTTATTCAATTTTATAAATTTTTCTTCAAATTTTTTAAATTAAAAAAAGTCTATTAATGATTGACAAATATTTTCCAGAATTTTTTTTTTCAAAAATTTTTAACAAAAGTTAACGGAAAGGCCTTAATTGAAAAAATCTGAAACTTAGAGGACTGAAATGAACGAAAGTAAAGTTAGAGAACTAAAATGAAATCTGAAAAAAGTTAGAGGGTCAGTTTTGCATTTTAGCCTTTTATTTTTGTTTGGCTTTCGTGTACTGGTAGATGAACTAAGGGATAATATTTTTGAACAATACACATTCTTAACAATCAATATGGTGACTATAAACAACCATTTGCTTTCCAGAATACCATGAGAGAACCTGCAAGGAAGAATATGTATAAGGGTGTATCAGCAGCATACAGTGTCATTATCCTGAGTTACTGGCAACTGGCCTCCTGTGGATACTGGGCTTTTGGATCAGAAGTTCAGCCTTACATATTATCTTCTCTAAGCGTTCCTGAATGGACAATTGTTATGGCAAATCTCTTTGCTGTGATACAAATATCTGGATGCTATCAGGTACTCTTTTTAAGGTTTTATAAATAAAGAGTTGCATTTAATGTAACACGCTTGGCCATTATAGGTTTACATGATAGGTCTTTGTTTCTTGCTCTCTTTCTTCTTCTTCATTATTTTTTTCTTGTATTATTTTTATTCTCAGGACAGAAATATAATTTAATTTTAGCTATAAAACGAAAAGAAGGGTGTGTTATAGATTTCAGAATACACTTGATGCAAACATCTGAAAACTTCATTAACACCAATGCAATGTGACAAATCTTTCTCAGTATTAAGTATCTATAAATAAATCCCTAAAAATGAGAAATTTAATAACCAAATATTCTTTGATTTTACACCATAGAAATCAGCAATTTGTGAAGTACAGATCAAATTGCAAAAATAGGAAAATGGAGAATAGCCATATGATCATTCAAATACATGCAGTCTTGAAAAAAGTGAGCAGTCAACAGAACACAAACTTTCTCAATCATGACTTCTTGTACTCTCTCATTTATTCTTTAATGGTCTTGTCTTAAGTGATGCATCACCATTTCATCATAATTTGAATTTCAAACTTCTTTCTTTGTCAAGCAAAATTCTTGCAATGTCATGTTTTTATACTGGCATCTTCCCACATTTTTATGATTACTTCCTCTCTTGGTTCTGCATTAGTCGTGTTTTTAACGATTATGAATTCAATGCCTCTTTTAATTGAATTTTTTCTTTTAGATATATTGCAGGCCAACGTATGCCTACTTTGAGGAAAAAAATGCTGTCCAGCAAAGCTACTGGCCATTTCCCCCTGAGAAAATACCTTGTCCGACTTATTTTCACTTCCATTTACATGGCTCTTATTACTCTTATTGCTGCGGCTGTGCCCTTTTTTGGGGACTGTGTCCATCTGTGGTGCAATTGGGTTCACTCCACTGGATTTTGTCTTCCCTTCTGTGGTATATTCGAAAGTGGGAAGAATGCCCAAGGACGCCAAATTTCGCCTTTCAATGCAGCTCCTTAATTTTGCAATAGCTACCTGGTTCTCTGTCATTGCAGTGTTGGGTTGCATTGGTGCAGTCCAGTTTATCATAGAAGATATCAAAACCTACAAGTTCTTTCATGATATGTAAGCATTTACATTGTTATAATTTATAATTGCTTTGTAATCATTGTATTCTCTTACATTGTTGTTTCTCTAGATGTTTTATGTTTCAATGAGTTATGTAAGTCAAAATAAATATCATAATTTCAAGAATTAACAGTGGAAGAGGAGGGGGAGAGGGGGTGTTTGATATTTTGAATTTCACCACAGTAGCGGAATATGTCTCACTTAGACAAAATACAAATAAAGGGAAAAGAACATTTCCCACTATTCATGCTGTTAAAGACCATGGTAAGTGTTCTTTTCAATTTCAAAAGATCCTTACGAATTATTACTTTCATGGTCCAAAGTAGGATGATATGACTGTGCAAACACAACAAACACTGACATAGGCACGTCATGGGTGACCTACGCCACACAACCATCCTTTGGGCAACAAAACAAAGTACAACCGCTCCTAAATGATCACACAACAGCTTATTCTATCTCTCTTTCAATAGAAAAGAAAAGAAAAAAAATAAAAATATTCCATCTGCTACATAAAATTCTATTACAAAGAGGGTTAGAGACAATTTTGCAGCTACCAGCATGATGTCTTACATTACATCATTCTTGATCTGCTACGGCATAGCCTACTCTGATAATACTTAGCCACCAAACAGTAAGCACTCTTGCATTTCTCAAAATGAGGAGTTGCATTTGGGATGTTGCAATGAAGTACTAAATTGATCAACTGATCTGCCTCCTTAGGTCAAATACTAATTACGTTGTTGCATGCTTCTATGGAAATTGTAGTCATGAACCATCTATTCTATAAAAACCCTGTAATTTAACTGATTAAAGTACCTTCTTCATTACAGTTTAGGCTACGGCCTACTGAGGTTTGAGCTCTTATAATTTGCACATAAACAGACATGGAATCCTTTATGAATGTATAACTAATGTCTCAAATAGGATAATGAGCTTCAAATGAACTGTGTAAATTGGGTTTAAATGAATGGTTACTTCATATTTTTGACGAGATGAGGTTGAAACCACATATCATAATGCTCTAATTTCTAGCAAAGCAAGGTGTGATTGTTAACGTTGCTTTTCCGAATATTGATGCTCTATTACTTTTTTGATAAGCTGATGCTCTAATACTTTAATTTTCCTTTTCATGTGAAACCTCATTTATTTTGTGACACGCACTCTGCTGATTACCTAGACAAATTTGATTGATATCCATATTCTGTTCCAACTAAAATCTTAAAAAATTAATAATAATTATAATAATATAGTGATGTAAGAACATAATCTTTGATAAGTAATGTATTCAATAAGGTAGAAGTGGTTTGTTGTTGAAGTAACATTAATCAAATTTGTTGTTACATCAATATTTTAACTAAATTATTATGTATGGTTGGTGGGGTCCAGTTAGCTCATATGATAAAATTTCTAATAGTTGAATGAGAGATATGTGGTTCAATCTCTGCCTACACCAAAAACAGATTGGTGTCTTGTCTGATGTTAAAGAGCACATGGTTCTCTAAGAGCGGAACTGAGTCCTTCAACCTGATCTTGAATATTACATTAGCATACAAATATGAATACAATGGTGGAATTAGATTTTTTGTTTCGGGTGAATTTAAATTAAAAATAAATAAATAAATTGTGTCTCCGCCTAAGATGTTTGTATTACATATAATTTCTGTTATAAATTACATTTAGGTTCAAGAATGTGTGGTAGTAAAAAGTAACGGCCATATCACATTGGAGTCATGCACATAACACATATGCTAAGGAGAAAACCGAATAGCATATGTAAAAAAATGAAATAAAATTCAAACCCTTTAATAATACTTAGTAGTATTATATTTCTTAGGAAATACATATAATAAAAATTACTTAAGGTGTCTAAAGAGATATTGATAAATTAAAAATAAGGAATAACTAGCAAAGAGAAAATTCAAATATTATTTATGACGTAGTTGAATCTCATCAATCATATTCATTGCTACAATATTTTGTAATGAAACTTGTAAATTGTGGATAAAACTCATAAATATCGTACACATTCCTTATTAGTTCTCACTTAGTATAACCAATCATTGAAATACAAATTTTCAAAATCATGGAAGATGTGCCTGAACCCTGAAACCATTGGTGAAAGTGGATATCCCAGCCTACAAAGCAAAATTGTGTAGGTTCACATTACCTTTGATCTATTTGCAAAAGCATGACTCTTAAGAATTCGGATATAATGCAGAGCAAGTAAAAAGAATCAACAAATAGACATAAGAAAAACGTGCACACAATTTCTGAACTTACCATTCAACCAGTGATATAGGAAATAAATCTAAAGAATAAATGATAAAACTACTAGACAATGTCGAGCATAGAGAAATTTAACGTTGAAAGATGAAATAAATGAGAAACAAAGATGATAAACCCTAGCTAGGCAATCACATTGACAAAGGAGGAAGCAATCACACCCACAAAACTTGAGATGAGAGTAGTTGCTAGAATATATTTTGTTTCACTCTAAATTTTGAAACGTTACATAAATACAATTATATAAGCTACTCCTGATCCTTTCCACCAAAGTCAATATCCCACACAAAAAGACTGGACATAGTAGGAAATAGACTTAAAACAAAGTAGAAAACAAACTCTAAAACATGTGTTAATTAAACTCATAGGTTTATAGAGCAGCAAAAATGAGATTGCGTCATCATTACAATAATATAATATAGAGCCATAAATACACCAAAAAACGAAAACAAAAAAGAACTACCTCTAAAATTACATTTCTCCCCTAAAAAAAAATACGTGCGGAAAAAGAAGAATCCAAAAGAACATGTATAACTCAAATACAAGCTTTGCAAGTAAGACAAGCTATTGTGAATCAAAGATGACAATGGTGCACACCAAACATACCAAAGTGAAATTATGATTGAAAACAACCAAATGAATGATGCTTTACTAAAGAAAATGTATAGCAATATGTTTATTTTCTTATAGAGGTTAAGAAGGCAAAATTTGCTAAACAGTATAATTCCGGAAAAATTTTAGGTGGATGGCATGCGTTCAAAGTTAATTAGTTAGTTGGACTCTTTTTGGAAGTCGAGTACAGCAAAATCGACTTCCTAACAAAATCGTGTTTACTATACTCGACTTCCTACCCAAAATTATTCTGACATGGATTAAAAAAAGAGAGGAAAAAGCCACATAGACTATTGAAAGTCGAGCATAGTAAACTCGACTTCCATTGAAAGTCGAGTATAGCATAGTCGACTTCCAGGGTAGTAAATTTCACCACCTACCCCACCTATCTTAGTTATGTGAGCATGGTAAAAAAAATTTTAAAGGGAACTCGAGTCTATCAAACTCGAGTTCCAATAAATTTTACAACCACCTCAACCGTCTCAGATATAAACACTTTGATACTTTTCACCTCCCAACTCACTCAACTCTCACTTCTCACAGCTCTCTCCCACGCCCAAACTCTCCCTTTCACACACATTGATCATTCTACAAATTAAAAAGCTTTTCTTCTTCTTCAATTTGTAGGTAAATATTCAAACCTTTTTAATTTTTAATTTTTTTTTGGTTAGACCTAGCTAATATATATACTCACTTGGCTAATCATGTAACAACATGGCTAATCAAATCCTTCAGTCTAGTGAAAAATCTCAACCAAGTTAGACACAAAGTCGTAGAATATATGTTTATAGTAATATTCTTATTTTTCTCACATCAAAGTGAGGGTGGAGTTTCTGACTTGTTTGATGTGAGAAGTTTTGAAGTGACTCGGCAAACATTTTTTACTTTTGGTTTCATTTTTTTAATTTTAGTTAAGATAACATTGTAATTACATTAGTTTTGATTCTCATGAGAACTATCCTAACTGTATTGCTGTTATAATTGCCAAGTGAGCTTTGTAATGTGGCAGAAAGCCATTACTGTACCTACTCTTGGTGTTTTGTCCTTGTTCATTTATTTAATCAGTCATCTTATACTCTTTTGGTTAAACTTTTTACAGGTTAATGCTAGTGGACAATTTTGTGGGGCAGCTGAAATGCAAATTACTGGCAGCAAGATAGATGGGGTGGGCAGCAAGAATATGCATCTGGGCATTATAGGAGTTATTTGATTTGTTTAGCAAATTTTCTTAGATTTTGTATTGGAGGATATAGGAGTTACTGGCAATCCAAAGGTGGGGAAAATATGGTGTTGGAATGCTCTATTAGCCATTAGGCTTAACTTATGGTGCATCTTGGATTAGAGTAGTTTAATTTTAAGGTGATTGGCGATGGAATAGGTGGGACAAGTCAATGGGATGTTGTCAGTATCTTCATTGAAGTCTGGCTCTTTTCTTTTGGATATTCGTGTGTGATTCCCGTGTGAGTTGGGGTCTCGGAAGCTTGTTGCAATCTTTTAAATGTGGTCTACTAAAGCATGCCAACTCTTAATATCCAATACCATTTTCTAGTTTTTTCACGAGTGACTGTGTTAGTACCTGGGCAAAGAATAAGAAAAATAATGACCTTGTCAAGACACGGTGTGGTAGAGCCAACCACAAGACTTGACATATACAGTTATACACAATCTTTTGTGATCCTTTCCGTGTAAAAAAATCTAAAGGTGCTATAAAATTTTGAAATTATTGTTGAATGTGATGTGAAGAAATTTTCTCCAGAACTGGCAAAATCTTGCATTAATCCACCAATTGCTTTCATGACCAGGTGAGCAAATAATGTCCCATATATGTTTATCAAGTGTGTTGCCCAATAAATCTAATATCAGATTCTTTATTGTATTGTCTAAGAAAACAGTTATGATGGACCAGATATGGTTATGATTTGCTCTTTAGGAACTAGGACACTTGAAAGGGGACAAAATTGCCTTATGCCCTTTTCACCCAAATTATATAGCCTTATGCCTCATTTCCCAAACTAATTAGGGAAATGTCCCTCTTTTGAAACTCGAGTTTCTCAAAATTGAGTTAAACCCTATAGTGACATTTTTAAGGACCTATAGTGACGTTTTTAAGGAACTATAGTGGTGTTTTGGAAATCGAGTTACAAAACGCCACTATAGGTCCTTAAAAACGTCACTATAGGGCTCCAAAATTTTTTTTTTTTTTAACTCGATTTTGAGAAAATCGAGTTACAAAAGAGGGACATTTCCCTAATTAGTTTGGGAAGGGGGCATAAGGCTATATAATTTGGGTGAAAAGGGCATAAGGCATTTTTGTCCCTTGAAAGGCCACAACAATAAGGTCAATCTTTTCAAATTTACGACCAGTTGATCAAATGATGCAAGTGATTGAAAATATGCATTTTTTTTATATTAAAAAAAATCTTTTATGGGTGAAAACAGCATTTCAAGAATCAAGTATTACCTCAAAAGGTGCTTATAGACACTTATAGTTGAGCTACTAAATACTAAAAATGGCTCTGGTGAAGCCTAACCATTCAGAAGTAAAATAATTGGAAGAAAAACCGTATGATACTAACTAAAAAAGTAAAAATAAACTAAATGCAATCTTGAGACAAATGTCATAAATATAAGACACCAAAGTAATCATATAAAAGTAGGATGAATTTCTAATTGAGCATTAAAACATAGAAATCATATATAGTAGGCAAATGTCTACAGAAAATTGAGTAACAACAACAACACTCTCAAACACGCCTGCATAGTTTCCAATGCTCTTGTGGCTAACTGGCTCCTGCTGCCTAGCATATGGAATCAAATTTCTAATAAAATCATCGTTCCTGAAACAAAGGGAAGAATGGCTGTGAATGTCCGCAAATGGCTGGAAAACAAAAACTTGCCTACATGCCATGATTCAAGAGAAGGCCATGTCACAGACTTGGGGAGTAGCTATAGTAAAGTACCACAACATTGTTCTCGCATAATTTATAGTATTCTTTCATATTGTGGCCTATGAGTGGGAACTGGGGATATTTTTGGATTCCCATTGTACTAAACACAAACACAAGCTAGTTGCATATATATATATATATATATATATATATATTAACTAACAATTATTGCATATTCAAATGATGATGATAGATGTTGTACTCTTTATAAAGACTATTAACTAACAATTCAAACCACTGCTGACTTCTAATAAGTATATCCCAAAAAAAAAAAAAAAAAAAAAATCCCTTGAAAGAGAATCACAAAATTGCATGCATTGCTTACCTAGTTCGGAACATGGCTACTTGTTGATGCGCGAATCACATTTGGACATCTCCTGCGGTTATAGCCCTCTTCATGACACACTCCACATTTTGGCTTGGGTTGACTCTCCCTCCAATCCATCTCATTTCTTATTCTTGTTGACATAGGTCGACCTTTGTCTCGCAACATTTCAGGGTTGAGATACAACTTTAGGCCAGCAACCTCCCGCCATAATGACTTATTCTTAGGCACACGAAAATCATGTGAATAAGTGGCAAGTTGCTGTTGTAAAGTATAACATGGGTCAATATACTTCATTGAATTGACATGTTCCCTAATACAAACTGCAATCACATGTGAACAAGGAATCTTATAGATTTCCCATTTGCCACAAGTACATGTGTTCTCCAGCAACCTTACTTCATGACTATGGTCTCCCCCATCAATCTGTGTGGATTATGCGTTGTGCAAACCTGACATACACCGTTCTGCTAGTTAAATGGCATCACATAGTGTCTTGTTCCTTTTTCGTAATTTGCTTCATAGGTCTCCATGGCATGCTTGCTGAACTCCTGACCATGTTCAATATCACCCAATATTTTAGTGCGCCGATCATTGAAATAGGCGACAAGTTTGCACCAAGTGTAGTCAACCAATGCAAATATGGGTAGTCCACGTGCACCTTTTAGAACTCCATTGAAACACTCGGACATATTGGTAGTCATTGCTCCATAACAGTGTCCACTATCATGTGACAGTGTCCATTTCTCCAGACCCTCCTTCATTAGATAGGAGTACGGCTTCTTTTTTGCTATATTTTAAAAACCCTGGGGCTAAGAAGGATAACTCTTAAAAGCCTAAACAGAAGAAACAACATCTCTGTCATCACTGTGGAGCAGCCGGTCATACTCGACCCAATTGCTATAAGTGGTTAGCCACTCAACAGAGCAACGGCATGATCGCATCGGGAAACTAAAATCAGTTTCCATCCTCTTTTGCTCCTCTTAGAGATCTTCTCAAAGCCCTCATGTTCCTTTCAAACTCGAACGGTTTCATTTCTTCCCCCTCACCACCGGATCAATGGTTTGCTAGACGGAAAGGTTCTTCCAAGGTGTGGAAGGAAAAGGGCACCAAGTGATTCTATCACTGTTTCTCTCTCTCCCTTCTTGTTTTTGTTTGCATTACTTGTGTGTTTTGCTTTTTTTTTTTTTGAGTCAATCTAGTTTTTTTTGCTTTGATTTGTTTAACATGTTTTTGTTTATTTTCAGTTTTGTTTATTTTGTCTTTCATAAAAATTAAAAATAAAATTGAAAAAATCAGAAAAATACAAAAACAGTGTGTGTTATGTGTACATTGGTATTTGTATACCTTGGATGGCCATTGAAACAAAGTTTTCTAAACTTTGTATCTTTTGTAACTTAGATGAGCATCTCTATGCACAACTAAGCAAGTGAGCTTTGTGGCTCGTGTTTGTGATGAGTAAGATTAAGTAATCTCTTGTACTTAACACTCGTATCAATCTTTTTAACGGGAAGGACTAGAAAATCCTAAGAGAAAGGCATAAATAACTATCTCACCACTGTTGCCCGCCAATCATAAAATGACATCTGTATGCTTCGACATAGCAAAAGTGCAATGTCAATGACATCTGTATGTTTCGGCATAGTAAAAGTGCAATGTCAAAAGTTTAACATCATTGGGTATTTCTTTTCTATCTCTTATATGCCCATGCATGGTTTGCTTAAAAGAAAAATATGCAAAGAAAAATAAAAAGTAAAAAGAAGAAAATGCTTTAAATATGATTGCAAGTATGTCTTCTAGGAGATGTGGGAGTTATAGGATGTACCTCAAAGATGATAGTCCCCATTAAACAGTTATGATTGTGTGTGAGTTAAAGTGATTTTCTTATATCTCAAATTGTCATAACTTATACAAACTCATGCAATCTTGCGATATTTCTCACACACAACACGCAATATTCTTTGTTACTCTTGATACATGTGCAGGTACAATGTGATTTGGCTATCACAAGGTTTACATGTGTTAATGTATGCTCACTAAACTATCTTGACTTGTTTTTTAAAATATAAAATTGGTTAGACTTGTTTAGTGTGTGTGTGTGTGTTTTGGGATCAAAATGCTTGACATTTTTCTTGTTGAGAGATGTTTTTGAGAGGTTAAAATGTTGTTTGAATCCTTGGTTGAGTTGCTTGTTTGATTGCATTCATATATGTGTTTTTTCCTTCTTGAAAAACTGTTTTTAAGCAATCTCAACACCTCCTCGACACCTCTCAACACCTGGCTTATCTATCGAGATTTTCAAATGTTTTTTATTGCAATCTCGACACCTCTTAACAACTATGTGGATCGATCGACAAACTTTCTGGATCCTGGATAGCTCCTCGACAGCTAGGTGGATCGATCGAGCTTCTTTATAAACTTTTCTGTTGAATTGTTCCTCGACAGAACCTCGATGGATGGCTCGATAGCTGGACACGCGTTTAAACCTTAACACCTCCTCGACACATCCTGATCGATCGAGATTTATGAGGTTCCTATTTAAGCGATGTTTGCGATTTCTTCTCACTTTTCTCGATCTCTCTCTCGATAGAACCGTTTCCTCACCTTCCAAACACTCACTTCTCTCTCAAAACCTTCAAACCCACGTGATTTTCGGCCTTTCCTTGCTTCAAATCACTTGGTATGGTCTCTTTTTCTCTCATTATTCATGCATTTCATGCATTTAGACCTAGGTTTTGGGGTTTTTCAAAATTGTTGAGTTTTTATTGAAATTTTGGGATGGGTCTTTGTTTAAATGATCTTTAAACCTCATGCATTGCATCACATGAGCATTATAACAGTATTATCATGCATTTAGATGTGTGCAATTGATTGTGTGCTGGTAGGATTGGATTGGGCTGAGCCCATGATGCTTTTTATATTGCATGTCACATGTTCATGCATTCCCATGCATACGTTCTTTCCCTTCAATATATCTTGATAAATTTGAATTGTTTTTGGGATTTTTCTGATTGTCTCTCTCTCTCTCTCTTCTGTTTGCGTTAGTCTATGTCTATGGCACCCAAACGCAAGTCTACTCCGTTCCAGAACCCTCTTTGTTCCGGGGCATCCACTTCATTTGATCCTACTCCTTCATCTGTTCGGTTCCGTGATGAGGATGCCCGAAAGGCCTTCTCGAAGAAATTTTCTTGACGAGGCATTCATTCTGAACACCAAGTCATCCTGGCGGACTTCGCCGACATAGACCTACCCACTGTCATTCACAGTCGAGGTTGGGAGTCATTGTGTGACATCCCGATCACATGTCCATCCGTGCTAATCCAGGAGTTTTACTCCAACATGCATGGATTTGATTTTTTAGTACCTCATTTCATCACTCGCGTTTGAGGTACGCGCATTGCTGTCACACCGCAGATTGTTGCGGATGTGCTCCGTGTCCTTAGGGTAGAGTTTCCTGACTACCCTGGTTGTGAGCGTCTGAGGACTATGTCCAAAGATGAGCTTATGTCTGCTTTCTGTGAGCGCCCTTCTGATTGGGGTGAGCGTCAGTTCACTTATTGTTCGAGCTTTGCAAAAGGCCCTCGGTTTTTGAACATGGTCATGACTTTTGTTCTTCACCCTCTATCTCACTATAACTCTATCATAGAGCCTTGTGCTCGATTTTTGTTGTCCTTTCTTGATCATCTTACTATAGATTTTCCTTCTCACTTTATTTTTTCTATCATAGATGTTTATAGGGATACGGCGTCCCGTGATAAGCTCATCTTCCCTTCCGCTATCACGAGGATCTTACGCCACTTTTCTATTCCCTTTCCAACATCCGACCACTTTACCTACATGTGTGCCATAGACACCGCTACCGTTAAACGGAGCGAGGCATAGTTTAGGTCGAGGCAGTCTGGGTCAGCAATCCCGATCTGCTCCATCCACATCTGCTCCCTCCTCTTCTTCGAGTGATGTGACTCTCGGGGACATCATGACATAGTTTCAGCGCATGGATGCTCGCTTTGATACACTCTCTACTAAGCTATATTAGGTGAACATCTGTGTCGATTGTATTGCACGACGTCAGGCGGTCATGGGTGGCTTCGTTTCTGAGACTTCTCCTCTACCTACTCCAGAGGCTTCTGAGGCTGAGGATGAGGATGATGATGATGATGATGATGATGATGATGGTGCTACTGCTTCCGAGGATAATGATGATGGAGATGTTAGCTCTTCCGGTACAGATGAGATGTTTACTTGACACTCTTACCCTTTGTCACTCGTGACAAAAAAGAGATGAGTAGTTTTGGATATGAGAGTAGTCATACTTAGGGGGAGAGTTAGTATAAGACCATTTTGTTAGGGGGAGTGTTGATAATTGAGAGATGTAGTGAGGATTACTTGTATCTTTTTATTTCCTCCTTTTTAGATACATTTATTCTTGTACATGGGTCTTGTGACCATTATTGACATATATTGTAATTATTTTCTTTATATGTTGATGTATGTTGATGTATGTTTCTTTCACCTACGTTTACATGTGTTGTTTCTTTTCTCTCTTTATGCACATGCTTCTTATTACTTGTATGTAATCTATTATTTCTGTTTCATACAAAGATGTCTTGATGAGTTTTGTTTAAAGTGTTTCAGAAATACAGGTTGTCAAAGTCTACTTGCCATAAACGACCTTGCAAAGTTTTTCAAGAGTTTGTGTTAGGATAGATTTTATTGTATTCAACAAATGAGTATGAGTTGAGTGATTTATGACTGCTCTCATATGTTTATTTGTTTGTTGTGGTTTTGTCACGGATTGCCAAAGGGGGAGATTGTTAGGACATATGTGATTTACTTGTTAGGAACATATGTCACTAATTTATGTAATTGGCTAATCCTTTGACAAAACGCACTTTACTTGTAATTGGGTAGATCTAAGATGTGTTTAATACTTCAAGAAACTTAGTTTTAAGTCCAAGTGTTAAAGCCATATAAGTCTGTTCAAGATTCAAGCTGAGAAAGTACCTGTTATTAAAGCTCGACAACTAGCATCTATCGAGCTTTAAGAGCTATTCCAGCCCCGTGGCTTGACAGCAGCTCTATTTGTCGAGGTTTATGAAAAATAGAGTTTCAGATTTGTTTTGACTTTAATCCGTGATTATGTGTTTGAGATTTCTTTTCTCACAACCCTAGACATATAAAAGGATTATTTTAAGGGCTGTAAAAGGTGACACAAGTTGCACAAGTGTTGAGCAAAGTTTGTTCAAGCAAATTGTGACCGGAGACAGAATTTGCCCTAGTTCATCTAGAAGTTGCTGTATTTGTACACCGTAGGGTTTTGTGACTAAGCATCTTCTCGATCTTCATCGTCTGGATGAACTTAAGAACTTTGCAGCCAACAACCTTCTCTAGTTGGTGATTGAAGTCGCGTACTGGGATCTATGCAATTGGTTAGTCACGTACTGGGAGCCATGCATCAAAAGGAGAGATTGTCACTACAGAATAAGTCCAATTGGGTATTGCGGTAAGGGTTCAACTGTAAGTTAGTATAAGGTACTGGGATTCCTTTACTTGTAACCGCTTGTTTTGATAATAGTGGATTCTCGGGAGTGGTGACCTTAAAATCACCCGTTGGGGTTTTTATCGTGTTGGTTTTCCCCATTCGTAAATAAATCACCGTGTCAATTTAATTTTCGCTGTACTTAGTTTAATTGGTGATTTGTTTGTGCTACCACGCATTTGCATGTTAATATGATTAATTAATAAACTTGGCTAATTAATCAATTAATTCTTCACAATGGGTCAATTCGTTTTTGGCTTATCAAAATTGAAGAAGAAGAAAAGTTTTTTAATTTGTAGAATGATCATTATGTGTTAAAGGGAGAGTTTGGGCGTTGGAGAGAGCTGTGAGAAGTGAGAGTTGAGTGAGTTGGGAGGTGAAAAGTATCAAAGTGTTTATATCTAAGACGGTTGAGGTGGTTGTAAAATTTATTGGAACTCGAGTTTGATAGAATCGAGTTCCATTTAAAATTTTTTTCACTGTGCTCGAATAATTGAGATAGGTGGGGTAGGTGGTGAAATTTACTACCCTGGAAGTCGACTATGCTATACTCGACTTTCAGTGGAAGTCGAGTTTACTATGCTCGATTTTCAATAGTCTACGTGGCTTTTTCCTCTCTTTTTTAATCCATGTCAGAATAATTTTGGGTAGGAAGTCGAGTATAGTAAACTCGATTTTGTTAGGAAGTCGATTTTGCTGTACTCGACTTCCAAAAAGAGTCCAACTAACTAATTAACTTTGAACGCATGCCATCTGCCTAAAATATTTCCAGAATTATACTGTTTGGCAAATTTTGCCAGGTTAAGAATGTTTACATTATCAAATATTGGAAAGTTGCAACATAGTAGCACGTATAGGATAACGCCGCAACTTCAAACATCTACGTGAGGCCCCTTATAGAATTCTCCCAAAAGTACCTAAACAAATAAATAGAGATAGTAACTCATGAGATTGAGATCATGAAAAATTTACCTAAATTTTCTATTAAAAAAGCCACAGATCCATAACTCTGGGGCAACATAGTTTGGACTTCCACACATTGTATTAAACCCTTGACCATCAGTCATTATATTGCATAAACTAAAATCAGTAATCTTCACATTCCATTCGGAATCCAAAAGCAAATTGTCAGGGTTAAGGTCTCTATGAACCATCATATTCTCAAAACAATACTCCACACTAGAGATTATCTGTTTCAAGACACAGGAATTAGAAATTAAAGTAACTAAGAGTTGGAGGAAACTGAAAAATATTTGCGAATCCTACCTGCTGAAAAATTTTACAAGCTTCTTCCTCCTGCAATTTTCTAATATATCTAAACAGATCTCCATACTTGGCATACTCCATCACAAGATAGATTTCTGTTGGGGTGTCTATAATCTCATAAAGTCTAATTATATGAGTATGCCTCAGCAATCTCAATATTTTGATTTCTCTACTTACTACACCAATTTAAAGGAATTAAAAATAAATGAATGAAAATTTTAAGGTAAAATGAAAAGAATAAGCAAACATTTTATATCTATAGGCAAAACTAAAGTAACCATAAGCATGGAGAAACAAAATTAGAAAACCTTTAATTAAACCCTTGGAATAAGGATAAAATGTTTGCTTTTCAAATTTTAGAAATACTCTCTAAATCCATTAATATTCTTATCTGTTGAAATCATCGAGGACAAGAATGTAAATATGATTGCGATTCAATACAATACCCCAGATTATAAACTAAGTTATTTGAAAGAATAAATGATCTGGCCCAATTGTAAATACACTCAGATAGATCACATAATCATGCAGGAATCCAAACAAGTAATACAAGCCTCTTTCTTCCATTTTCTTTGTCTTCATCGTCTCATGGTCAAGGATCTTTACAGCAACCTCACACTTAGTCTGGATATCTGTTGCAATTTTCACCTTACCATAGGCACTAGAGCCAATTTTTTTTCCAATCTTATATTTTTCTCCAATAATTGAGCCTTCCATTTCCTATATAATAAGCGCCATTGAAAAGTAAGACAACATAGAAATTTAGAAAAATTTACCTACACACAAGATATAAAGTTTTAGGATTAGGAGCATTATTAGTCTAAATTATTCTGAAGCAATTTATGAGAAATTTTCGTTTCACTTAGTTTATTGTTACAAACTTACAATCAAGATAGTAATATACAAACAATTTGAGGATTTTAATAACAGAGACATTTTATGTTGGCTAAGATAGAATCCAACAAACTTGATGAGAAAGTAGAAAAGTGATAACTACTTAATTATATAATTTATATGGAGCAAAATTTGTATAGTTAGCTAATATGTAAATGGTTTGTGCATGATTCTAACATAGATGCTGAAACAATATGCTTACATCACATAATGTATGTTAAAATAATAAAAATCACCCAAAAAGAAAAACTTTCTCTGTGGAAAAATCACAGCAAGACAAATAAATAAATTAGAGGGCCAAGCAACATGATCAAACAAACCCATCTGCAAATTATATATAATTTCGAACACATTCAACTTAAAAGTTAAAACATATTTATATGCTTATATCTAACTAGTTAATAAGATTAACAAAACTACATACAAATATCACTTAGTGTAATTAAAAGTAATAAAAATCACCAAAAAGGAAAAACCTTCTTGGTGGGGAAAATCACAGAAAGTCAAACAAATTACAGGGAACATAACATCAAACTGCAAATCAGAATTTCAGAAACAACCTACTATGATATTTCACTTAAAACATGAGTAGCCATTTAATTAACAAAAACTAAATTCAAACCATGTAAGTAATAATATATATATATATATATATATATATATATATATATATATAAACACACACACTACAACAAAAAATGTTTATTATAACGAACAACATTGTTGCAATAACATAAAAATCATTGCAATAGTTTATGCAAAGTGTTGCAATAAAATTTTAGGTAATAAGTTTGTATTACAAAAAATCTCCTTGCAATAAATTTTAAATATTTTAATGACAATTTTGATGTAATAATATATTTGCTGTTGCAATAATCAATTTACTACTTCGAATATCTTGTAGCAATAGACTATTATTTCATGAATTTTATTGCAATAGATTGCTAACAATTGACACAAATAATTTTGTTCAACTTATTGCAACAATATATTCATTGTAATAGATAATTGGTTCATATTTTTCATTACAATAGATTGTAAAATAATTGGTATTAGATTATTGTAATAATGTATTCGTTGCAACTTTATGTTTGTCATTGCAATAAATTGTGAAATAATTGATATTTAGTTATTGCAATGATATATTTGTTGCAATAAGCTGACACTTTGAAATTTCTATTATAATAGATTGCAAAATAATTGATATTAAGTTATTACAACAATTTCTTCAATTTAAGTTATTGCAAAAAAAAAAAAAAAAAAAAAAAAAATCTTAATGCAATTTAGTATTAATATAATAATTTACCACTTTTAAGTTATTATTGCAACGACTTTTAATTTGTAAATGTAATATTATGTCTAATACTACTATACTAATTTTGTTGTATTAATACTTGATATAATAGACTTATTTTGATGTAGTAATATATATATATATATATATTGTTTAAAATTATCATAAAGACAAATAAATTAGAGGGTTCTCCAAATATTAGCAAAGCCCCAAATCTCCTTTTAACATATTCCAAATCCAAAACAAAAAAACAAAAACAAAACAAATCTGTATCATACAATTATTTTGTCCTTTTTGTGTGCATCCACGAATGTCATTTCCTTAACTCCAGGCTCTTGCTCCTACTCTTGCTCCAATTAATTCCAATGGCAACTGTAGGGGTAAGGGCCCAAGATCATATATTGGGCCTTGGGCTTTATCTGAGGATATAGATAGGTCCGAGGAGGAGCAAATAATTATTAGATATTCCCGGTTCAGGTCCCATAAGTAGGGAGCAAATGAAAGGTTGTCTGAGGAGTAGCTCCTCCTCGGACTTGATGAATATAGTTCAAAGTAAGTAATTCAGTAATTAGAGTGATCTTCCAAGAAGCTCCAATGATAGGGACATGCCTCATGAACATACAAGAAGGAAGGAGACCTAAAAATATCTAAGGGAAAGCTGCCACCACCACATTAAATGCACTGCAGCTACTTTTCTGGCTGCATTTATGTGGAGAAGACCTCTGAACAGTGCTACCTTGGCTATCACAACTCACAGAGAACCAGAGAGGGTGTCTGATGGGACAGGTACTTAAGTAAAGGCTCGGATGATCAACAGGTGTAGGATGAGGATGATTCGGAGAAGGATATATAATGTGAAGGACTCTTCGTAAAGAAGGGGATCAGAAAAATAGAGAGAAAACACTGTAGCAATCTAAATTGTCTCTGTATCCAACTGTGATCAATATATATAATTGTGACCTCCTCAAACTGAAAGTCCATTGATATCAATATCTCTTATTTGTGCTTGATTGTCATTTAATTCAATACTAGCCGTTGTTCAACTCATTAGGGCCTAGTTCTTTGACCCACTCTTTACAAATTTATTGTATTGCGCTCATTGGGCCGAGATCCCATACACTTTGGGTTTGAGCCACAAATCAGGACCCTACAGCAACCATTAGTATCTCTCTCTAATTTTTCTATTATGTACTGTCATTCTTTTTTATTGCAAGTTATGTTTTGGGGGAAGATATAGTAAAGCTACAGGCTAAATGTGTGGTTAAAAAGAAAGTAGCTTTTTATGTGCTGTACAGCACTTCAAAAATGTGGCGGAAGGTGAATTGATGTTTGTGTATTTGCTTATTGTAAGGACACAATTTTTAACGACCCAAGGATGGGCTCGTATGTAAAAGGGGCCCGAACAATACAATTTGTAGAGAGTGGGTTTGGAAAGGCTGGACTTTGGTCGTTGGGCGACGGTTCAGTCGGGATTTTCATGGAAGCCCATATGAAGGTGGGTTCGGCCTGTATGGCTAAGCCTTACACAGATATGGTGTGAGGATCTATCTCCTCGGAATTAGTCCGAGGAGTGTCTCGTCCTTGTCATCCCTTTTCTTTATGAGTTCCTTCTTCTCCTTTCTCCTGGTTTCTGGGCACCTCCTCTTTGTCAATGCTACGAGCTTCCCTTTTATACTAATATTTCCTTCCCATTCTTCACCTACGTGTCCGTTTCTCCTTGGTCGGGGTGGTTACGCGTCTTGTCAATCCTCACATCAGAGTGGTTGGGAAAAGCTGGATAGCATGGTATGAGTATGGGTTTGTCAGGCGATGGGCTCCACATTATGGTGTTGACAGCTTTCTCGTTTGTACCGCTCTTGTACTGAGTTTGTCCTTTTCTTCAGGCGCTTTGTGAGGCATTGAGCGTGAGATCGTCCTCGGCCACATTCTTGGGCCACTAAGGGGCTTTCATCATACGTCCTCGGCAGTAGGACTCCTCGGCCTGGGCTTTGGGCCCTCAACACAAAGTGGGCCGGGATGCCAAATTTCAGGCCCCACACTTATAATATATTATTATGTTATATATAAAAATGGTATGGTTGAGTTTATAAATTAAATAATAATAATAATATAGTGTTGTATATACTGAGTGATGTATTTATATTTTGTATTATTATCTTGCTTCAAACTTTATTTGGTTTTATTTGGTTAGCATTTTTTGATGTGTCCATTACATCTAAAACTCGAATTTTTCTTTTCCCATTTTAAGTATCAAAATTATCAACAAAAAAAAAACACGTGAATGACTCGTTTATAATTTATAAATGACTTGTTTTTAATTTTTATGACATAAATTACTTGTTTGGGGTCTTCCATTTAAATTAAAAAAAAAAACTTTAAGAATTTTGTTACATTTAGCTTGGCCCCCCTACAAAAAGTTCCTAGCTCTGCCACTGCTAAATGGTCTAAGGATTCTAAGAATAGTTACCTGCAACTTTCTTAGCCTTACGCTTACTCCCTATTCTGTTTGTGTGTCTCTCAGTCTTAGTCTCGCTTGCTCACTCTCTCTCTCTCTCTCTCTGACAATGAAACTTTTTTTTTTTTTTTGAGTCTGTGTATGAATGATGGCTCTGCTGTTTGTATAGAGATGGATATGTTAGTGAGGGTAAATTAGGATGTGTGTCTTTCTATTCTAAGAAACTTGGGATTCAAGACATTAACAAACCGATTGGAAGCACAACTATGATTCGAATTAGGAATTCCTATTCCTACTTTCAATTGTTTTTTGGCCCATAGTCAGCACAAAAGGCTATCCTTACAATGATCTATGCTTCCACGTAAGACTTCCAAATGCAACATTGTGAGCTATGGCAGGTCTAATCCACCATCTTGGGTTAAAAAAAAATTCAACCTAACCCAATTCATGTGGATTGGGTTGGACAGATTTTTTTTAATTACTATTATTAATATTAAATTGAAAATTAGAACAACACTACCACAAATAAGACAAATTTATAACCAAATAATTTTAAGCATAACACTGAACTAATCAAATTATATGAGGAGAACTTAGGGTTTAAGTTTTATTTAGAAAGATGGGTAAAAATGTAAATAACGAATTATATAATATATTTTAAATATACTTTTTAAAATTTAAATATATATTAAATATAGGTGAGTCGGTCATGTTAAGTAGATTTGTATTCTTATAACCCGAACCAAACCCGACCTACTGTAAAAATAAATTTCACAATCCAACGAAACCCCAACCCCTAAAAACTGACCCAACCAGACGGGTTGAACATTTATGTCTATTTACATTAAGAAAAAACAAATATGTATTTTTAAAATTTAATACTCAATTAGAATAATTAACTTAAAAAAAACGATTTTCTTCCAAAAAAAAGAAAATAAAAGAAAAAAAATATATAGAAACATAATTTTTTAGAAGAAGAAAAAAATAGTGTGTGTTAAAAAATAAAATAAAATAAAAGTGATAGTTGTGAAAGGGGGTATAATCATTTTTCAAAAAAAAGGAAAGGCATATGATAATTTTTATCATCCAAGTTTGTATAAAAAAAAGAGACATCCAGTGTAGCGCTACGATACTTGTGCGTACTTTAGTTTGTTCAATCCACACGGTTATACTTGCCTTCTTCTACTTTATCTATACTACTATTTAAGGGCTTCCTCTGTTTGGGATCGTTATTTTATTTGTTCAAAATGCTTCTACACCCCTATGTTTAAGTAAAGACAAAACTAAAGGACAGTCTAGTAAAAATACAACTCTAACTCCTTCTAAAACATTGCCTAAAAAATAGGGTCACTCGCCTGTTGATTTTCAAATTACTTTATCTACCTATAAATTAGATTCTCAAAATGAAAATTATGTATAAAAAATATAGACACAGTTTTTGTTTTTGTTTTTTTGTTTTTTGGTTCTAAAATATGACCACTAAGCACAACGTTTTCATTTTTTTTTCTTCTCTTTTTTCTCATTTATCAAGACTTAAACATTTCTCTCTCTCTCTCTCTCTCTCTCTCTCCCCTTTCTTCTAAATTGTAATCCAACGTTTTTTTTTTTTTTTTTTTTTTTTTTTTTTTTTTTTTCCAAATCTCTTCTTCTTCATTTTTGAATTATTAAAAAAAAAAAAAATCATTTTTAATGTACTCCATTTTTTTTTTCTTTTTAATGATTTATTTATTTATTTATGTTGGTGTTTGACTTGTTTTCTCTTCACATCTGTTTATACTGCCTTTTTTTTTCATTTTAATGAATGTGTTTTCTATGTTTAAAATAAAAATTACTATGCATGTAGTTTAATTGGATAGAAAAGAGAAATGTCTCAAATTGAGATGAATGGAAAATTATAAAACTAAACCAGAAAAAGCCTCATCGCATACGCAAAGTGCGTGTGATGAGGCTAGTTTTTTTTTTTTTTTGAACTTGCTTATATAATAATAAAAAAATATTAACACAATAAATTGCCACAATATTTTCACAATTGTTGAGGTTTTAATTCCTTATATGTCAAAATAAAATAATAAAATATCATATTGGAACCAACCACAACTAAAAATAAAGGTATAGTGAAAAAAAAAAGTTCTTCATCTACAACATTTTCATAATACATCTTTGGTGATAAATTGTTATTCTAATTTAAACTTACCAATGAAATTACTTTTTTACTCACCAATAACCAAGGGCAGAGCTAGAAATTTTTGTTTGGGGGGGCCAAGTTACAACACTAATATATTTATCAAGATAACTCTCCACACACACATATCTACACACACTTTTTTATTTGATAAGTTGTATATATACACACACCCAAAAAAAAAAAAAAACTTATTATTTTCAATCACAATTATGTTTGATGGCAATCTTTCATAAAATAAAATTCAGTTTTACCATTTTTATAGTAAAATTCTTAAAAAGTTTCATTTTTGATACAAATTATCAAATTTTATATTAAAGTAAGTAAAAAATCTTTCAATTGAACTAATAAAATTTTCAAAAAAATGAATGATCCAAAACTTGGAGGATGAAGTTAAGTTTCAAACATATTTGAAGCTGTCTTGCTCTAACCCATTATGTGGCAACTAAAAAGACATTTCATGTGTAGCTTTAGTGACAATATTTTTTTAATGAATCAATGACTTGTTAATTGCCACATAGTAGGTTGAAAAAGATATACATTCAAACATGTTTGGTGCCAAATTTTATCAAATATTTAACAGATATAAGAGTACATTTTACAATAAAAAATAGAATTGCAAAAAATAATGTTGTCTCTATAACTATTAGGCCAATTATTTTTTTTAAGATCATCATTGGACTAAATCAAATATTTGGGGGGGCCAACTCTTATTTTTGTAGACTAAATTTTGAAAACATTAAAATAATTATATATATTTTTAAAATTTTCAAATTTTTTGGGGGAGGGGGGGCTATGACCCCCCACCCTTACACATAGCTACGCCCCTGCCAATAACAATCCATAACAACCTACTTATGATTTGTAATGAAAATGCAATGGACATAGCATTTATCTAGTGAAAATGTTAAAATATTTTATTGTCGTCACAATATTTTCACAACTGCTGAGGTGTCAATTATTTACAAATCAAAGTAAAATATAACAAAGTTATAAAGATATTATGAAACTGTTGTGCCATTCTTTGTGTTTCTAGAATTTTTTTAATTAGTTAATTTTTGTTGAGCCAAAATTCACTGTTTCATGTGCAATTTTCTTGAGTTTAATTTTTGTATTTGGTTTTGTATTTTTCTTTCTTTATGCAAAATTTTAAGTAAAAACACATAGTTTTACAAAAAAAAAAAAAAAAAAAAAAAAAAAAAAAAAAAAAACACTTAGGATTAAAACATTTTTCGTCCTTTATGTTTGGAGTAGTTCACAATTATTCCTTAAACTTTAAAATCAAGCAATTTCCCCCTTAATATTTTGGAAAAAAGCAAATATGTTGTATTGTAAGTCTCTCAATTAAACGCTAATGAAAGTTTAGGATTCTTAAAATATTCAATTGTGTAGGATTCTTCACGTATTTTGAGTTTTAGATGATAGTAATGCTCAGAAGTTATAAGGTGTTTTATTTGTTACCTAGAGAATATTGATTTTTTAAGTTTAAATCTTCAAAACTTATAATATATCTAATGGAAAATTTGATGACACGTGCCTTTTATATATATATATATATATATATTTTTTTTTGCCTAAAAAATGGTGTTCACTAAAAATTAATTAAGCTAAAGGTTGCACCTAAACTCATGTAAAATGATAAATAAGAAAGTATGAATGACAAAATGTTCATTGTGTACAGTTGAAGGTATTTGATGAAGAATTTCAATTGTAGCATATAACATCATTTATTGTGAAAATTTAAATATTGTAACAAGGTTTTAGCAAAACTCAATTGTTTATTGTTGGAAGATGATGATATTCATTATCGTTCTTAGAAATTTTTAATGAGTAGATATTACATTTAGTAAATAGGTATCAAAATTCTTATACGAATGAAATTAACTTTATATGACATATATTTTTTTATTTATATAATTTCGTACTTTTTCAAATAAAAATTCTATTTTAATTTTCTTACTCAGGATATATATAGCACGTGCCTCATAAAAAATATAGTAAAATGAAATAGCATGGACATGCATGGGAGTGGGAAGGCAAGATGGTAGGTCTAGAAATAGGAATAGGTGGTAGTTGCCAACTGGCAAATCAAATCCGAAATTGAAGATGAAGAGACGTGGGACACGTGAGAGTAGGGGTGTGCAGCCAACCCGCCAAACCTGACCCGACCTGACCTAAGCCAACCCGTCGAGTTGGGTTGATTTTTAGGGCTTGGTGGGTTGGGTTGGGTTACAAAATTTTTTTGATAGCGGGTCGGATTGGGTTCGGGTCATAAAATTCCAAACCCGCCAAACCCAACCAACCTGACCCACCCATATATTTAATATATATTTAAAATATATTATATAATTAATAAATTTTTTTAAATAACCAGTTCTTCCTATCCTATATAAAGCCAATTAGTTCACACAAACCCTAGAACCTTTTCTCGTAATGTGCCGCCTCCCACTCCCCTCTCCCACTTCACTCCCTTTTGAACCCTAACCTTCTCTCCCTCTACTGAGCCACTACTGTCCATTAGCTATCATCACTGCCTCGGCGACAATTCTATCTTTCTAGTGGTAGCTCTCTCTTTCGGTGTTAGGTAAAGTTTCTCAACGCTCTCTCTCTCTCTCTCTCTCTCTCTCTCTCTCTCTCTCTCTCTCATCGTGGTGGATCAGTATTTATTTTTTGCTTTGTTGATTTCTTAGTTTTCTTTTTATTGATTTTTAAATAATTTTGCATTGTCTCAACCACATGTCTCTTTCTTACTCTGGTGGTTCTCTTTTCCGATGTTAGCAAGGGCGTTATTAAATGTTTTTTAAGGGGTTCAAATGAAACCCCAAACTTGAAAATAAAAATATTATATATAATTTTTTTTTATTAGCTTACTTTACTTTAAAAAAAAAAAAAAAAAAAAAATTGAACACCCTGACTTAAATTTTGCACACCCTAATCACAGATAAGTCCAACTCAAAACAAAATAACAACAAAAGCCAACCCAGTCTAAAACTAAAACAACATAGATCAAATCATCCTAAAACTAAACAACAACACAGATCATATAGATCTCTCTCTCATGAATCTCATCTCATCTCAGTTAATTATCTGACTATCTTGGTATTTTCAACTCTAAGAATAAATTGTGAATATTTGTGAGTTGCGAGTGTCTATTTTATTATAAATTTATATTATATGTGTGAGTGTGTTTTATACTGTTTATGAATAATTTTTTTGTGTGAATTGCGATGTGTGCGAATGTATGCATGCATAATATAAACATGATATAACTTTATAAAATTTAATTTTTAGGAAATACAGAGGGTTTTTAATGATTCAAAATATGAAAACTCATAAAAAGAAATTGTGAAACTTTATGCATTTACATGTTTTTCTATTGGTAACTCAATATGGTCAAGTTTTATTTTAATTAAATTTTTTTTTAACTTATATTTCTTAATGAACCCTTTGGATAAAATTTCTAGAGCTGCTACTGGGTGTTAGGTGCAGGTACTTAGGTTTCTTTCTCTTGCTCTATTTCTCTTTTTCTGGCTTCTCTCTCTCCTCTCTCTTGCTCTATCTACTTATCTCTCTTGCCGTGGTGGATTAATGTTTAGCTTTTGCTTTGTTGATTTCTTAGTTTTCTTTTGGCCGATTTTTAAATGTTTTTGCTTTGTCTCAACTTACAAGTCTATTTCTTACTCTACAATATTTTCTCTTGTCGACTTGCTGTGTCCCTTTCTCTCTATCTTGCTTTGCTAGATTGTTTCTGTCTCTATGCAATGGAGCCCAAGAAACGTCTGTATTGCGACGGCAAAGAGCAAGCCATACATGACCCGGCAGCGGTGGGGTGTAATCACCAGGAATTTTTGGGAAATGAGCATGGGTATCATACCAAGGATCTATAAGAGAAGCGCACTCACTATCAGGGGCACGCCATGCTTCCTCCTCGTTGGAATGGTCCGATTCGAAATACACGGCCTCTTCGCCTACATCGCACGCAACGGGAGCATCGGAGACAATCTCTTTTCCCTTATGCCGAGAAGAACTTTGGCCTTTCGCTGGCATCATGGTGCAGTGGTTGATCAGAGTAAATGGATGAAAGTGTTTGAGAAGGAGAACATGGTGAAGAAAGGGAAATGGAGAAAGTGTTTGTGTTGGAAAGAGAGAAAATGTTTGTGTTTGGAATGCGAAGGGAATTTCTCTTAAATACTGTTGTCATTAACGCTGACACGAAAGGATGTGATGGGTTAGCCATCGGATGAGGGATGGAATTAATGAAGCGATGGCTGCATTTCAGAATAGCAGCTAAACTGGGAAATTCGAAGAGACAACACTGTTCATGGCAAGAAAAATATATACATATGTATAAGTTAGGGTCCACTATTCAAAAAAGCCTGCGAAGGAAAAGAAGAAGGAAAGACAGAAAGGACAGTGAAGTCTTTTATTCGCATATGAACCGCAGGAACGCTTCATATGCTTAGGGGGCTAAATGTTATTCTCATTTTGGGAAGCCTAGTAAAAGGAGGAAGCCCAGCAACATGGGCATAAAAGAGTTAACAAGTGGATGGAAAAACCATTAAGCCCAAGTGGCAAGAATAATGGATCATGGGCCCATAAAGTAAACAAATGGGGCTTGAGGAAGCAAACGGGCCTAAAGGGGTTGGTTTGGGTTGAATTTTTTTTAACCCACCATAGTGGGTTGGGTCAAAAAATCCCCTTAACCCGACCCATGCACACCCCTACGTGGGTGTATTAAGTCCGTACCACTAACAACACCAACACCAACACCAACATGTCATTTCAGTTTTTGTACTACTCCCTAGTTTTAAGTATTTCTTCTTCTTTGGCGCGCTGCTTCATTTTATCCTCATTTCATTTCATAAATCATATATGATGTTTTTCTTCTTCTTCTTTTTTTTGAAAAAAGTTAATAATTTGTATCCATTATAATTTGAGATTACTATATTTCTAACCACAAAATACTTAGAGATGTGAAGAAAAAAATATTTCATCCACAAACGCATAAAAAATATTTTTTAGCACATTTTTGAATAATTATTAATCTTTTGTTTGGTATATTAGAGGTACATCACATGCAAACACTTATAATGAATGCAAATTATTAACTAAGTATTTTACTGTTTTTATGTCACATATTTAGGTTTTTTTTTTTTTTTTTTTTTTTTTTGAGTAAATGTCACACGTTTAGTTATGTTTACATTCACTCACCGTTTGATTTCCTCTCCCTCTCTCTCTTAATTAATTAATGGATATGTATTTAATTTTTACTGTATCTTTCTGGATTCTGCTGTTTATTCACTTTTTTTTTTCCACACTTTAAATTTCTGGACACATTTATTCTCTCGACTATTTTTATCGAAATCCTTTTTCTTTTGAAAGTTTCTTTTCATTTTATCTATTATTATTTGTGTGTACTTGTGTTTATATGCATAATGATTTTTCATGCGGTTCCAGGCCATCCTGAACTTGATCCTGTGATTGATGCTGTTGTTTATGCCGCTAACTCTGGAAATCTCGTACCCCTCAAGAGTATAATAATAATAATCTCTCCTGCTTTTTCCCAAAAAAAAAAAACTCTCTCTGCATACTTTATATTACTTTCCATGTTTCTTTTCTTTCAATTCTCACTCTAAACACTTATTACTTCCTTTTTACAGTTTAACAATCTTTGTGTTGCTTTCCAAGCATCATTTCTTAAAGACTTGTTATTTTACAGTTCCAACAATGATTTAGTATTGTGTTCTCACAATCTTGCTTCATTTCCTTGGCATGTTCTAGCAGGTTTGGATAAAGGGTTGCTGAAAATGGCAGCGTGTATTCAGGATTCGGAGGGTCGAACCCTTTTCCATTATGCAGCTGCTACAGGAAATACCCATGTGTCCAAGTATTTTATGGAGCAAGTGAAAGTTGATGATGTCAATATGAAAGATGGGCGGGGTATTATCACTGCCCTTATTCTGCAAATTTATTTGAATGCAATACAAACAAAGAGATCATTGAAGTTTTTAAAGCTATGAAAGTTTTTTCAGGATGAAAAGAACACACACACACGCATATATAATGGGATCTTAATTACTTTGATATTGAGGTGATTTAAGATGAAAAAAGAATACAAGTATGTGAACAACGGGTTTCGTGTAGTCCTTACTTTAATTCAATTGGTGTTTGGTGCAAGCCCCTAAGTCTGCCTAGGGGTACATAAATTTGGGGGAGTGCCTAAATGATTGGTCTATATGTATTTAGGGCTCTGCTACCTTTTGGTTTGGTTTAAGGTCATATTATCTGCCCCAACATTCTGCTCATGCACTGTGATTTTGTTCTTACTACATACTTTTATTAATGGTTCAATCATAGTATCTTGATACCTAAGAGTCTGTTTATTACTTGCATAGAGATGGTTTTTTTTTTAGTAAAACTAAAAAAATTCCACGTAAATAGTTTGATTTGTGTGATACATAGACTATAGGATTATGTCATAAGTAGTGAAATTTTGCAACATTTTATTAGGACCTCCTTGTAGTTGCAGAACTAAGAACATTTCCACATAATGATTCAAATGTGTTAAGGTAGGTTTTGTCGAAGTGTGTACTTTCATCTTGGACAATGTACTTGCTCTAGGCGTATTATATGTACAATGTGATACTTATTACCTCATTTGGTGGCAGAATGTATTATATGGTGCATGGTAAGCTATATTCAGGAAATAGTAGGAATTTGTTTGAATGCGGTTTATAGTTTTTGAAGTATCATAAATTTTAATCTTAGAACTTTGATTATTTTTGTTTGAAATATGAAAATGGGGTGTTTTGTTACCCCCAAGGCCGGTAATTGATTGAGGTGATTTTGCTTTGTCAGTTTTAGTTTAAATGATGTCATTAGCTATTTGTGTTTTATGTACAGGCATTTTAAAGCTTATAAATGGTGTGTGGGAAACATATCTGGATTGCTCAAATACACCTTAAATTATTAACAATATTCAGTTTTCTTGTGATGCGTCTGATTGCTGTGTTCATTGTTGGTTGCAATTATTGCTAAAATTCCTGAGACCTCTCATTTAGCTCTGTTTATAAGTAACGCGGAGCTTGGCAATTTTTTCTCACCTAAATATGCTGTGGATGGTATAGTGAAAGATGCATTATGGCAATGGGCTCTTTACAGGTCAAACTCCTTGACACCATGCAATTCTAGGACACTATTATCAAACTGCTGCTTATCTTCTTGAGAACGGTGCGGATCCTAACGCAGCAAATGAAAATGGGGATACTTCTCTGCATTATGCTGCATGTACAGGTTAGCTATATCTCTTTGCAAAAAGGAAAACTGGTCTCCTTCACCCTCAAAAAATTTTCTCTTAGTCAGTTTTGGATCCAGATGTCAATCAGTTAATGAGTATTAGAATTTATACATTTCTGTTTTGCTTGGCTATAATAGAAAAATTAATTTGGATGCTTGTTGAATGTTGATCAGATGTAATGAGCTTTAGCTCAAATGGCATTTATCCTGTAAGAATGGGTGGAGGTTGCAATCATGGATTCACAACCCACTGGGTGTGTATGTAACTTACCAATAAATAAATAAAAAATTATATCCACAACTCTTTAGTATATTCACTTGTTAATTTGCATGAGTATACAAAAAAGAATTCAAAAACTATTAGTTTACATAAAATAACATGTTTGGAAGGATGATAGGTTTGGGACAAAAGTTTAACTAGAAACTGGATATTGCATTTGCATTTGGTTATTGCTTTTCCTGGGGACCTAGAACTTCCATGTCAATTTATATAAGCAATTGTAGTTATTGTGGCTCTACCATTATGGTCGCCAAGTGCAGTTTTTTTTCTCCCTTAAATTGTCGTAAGTGTTTTGATTTGTTCATTTGATGGGACCTCTAATGCAGAAATTGCTTATTGTCATTCAAATTTCTTTCTAATGGCCAAGAACCTAGTAGCTCAATTGGCACCTCATGTTTCTAACAAAGACATCGAGGGTTCAAATCCCCCCTCCCCATTGTAAATATTGAATTGTCAAAAAAGAAAAAAAAATATTCTAATGCTACCTGAATAATTAATATGTTAAGGGAATTTACAAAATTTCAACTGCCTCATTATAAATTACTTTTTGTGGAGCTTCTTCAATGTTAAATAATTACAAGGTGCTGCCTAAAATTATGAATAAGAATAATACCTTCAACAAATTCAGTATTATGTTGCATAACAAGTATCTACAAATTTAATGAAATGGTTTCCTCTGGTGATGGAAACCAGACTGCAATATGAGGAAAAAATTCAAAGTAATAAATAAATAATGGGAAGATAAATAGATTGAATAGATGGATTAATAAAGATGCAGGATGGTCAGTAGAGAGTGTTAAAAGTATGTGAGGGAGAAAGAGGAGCTTTATTTTTCAGATTAAGCTATAATCAGAGAGATGGTGCATAGGGTAATTCTTGTCACTATTTATCATTCTGCCTAATATGGAAATCTCATTGATTGTATTCCGACTATTCTCCTTGTTTCTATATATAGCTTTTGGTTTATTTATGCTTTTTTATCACTTTTATAGTTACACGGTTGCAGGGATTAAGAGAATTTTACGCCTTCTGATTTCAAAAGGTGGCAAAGTGGACGCGATTTCTAATTGTGGCACACCATTACATAATGCAGCAGCTCACGGCAAGAAAGATTCTGTCAGAATTTTGTTAGAAAATCATGCCAACGTGAGCAAGATTTTTTTTAAAAAAATTTGGAAGAACTATTAATTATATAACCTGTGTGTTGTTGGTGGGACTCCAAAAAAGGATGGATTGGAAAAATATTATGTAAAACCTAGCATATAACTCTTGTCCTAACCTTGACAATCTATGAGAATACTTGTTAGCTTCCAAATGTTGGCAGTTACAGTAAAAATATCATGAGAAAGTTGATGTCAGTATTAAATTAGGATTGGATAACCACTATTAGAAATAATATTTCCCATTTGTGTTAAATAAATTGCATATGCTATCAATCCATAGGTAGTAGCAAATTCTCAAGTAAGTTTAAGTGCTGGCCTTTATTTTCTGTAATTCAATTTTGGTGTTGCATTGTTTTGTTTTTGTTGTGTGTCATTTATGATGTACACTTCTTATTTTTTGAGTCGTACTGAAGATTCTATCTTTTGTCACAGTATGGTTTGACACCAATAGAAATTGCAGCATTGCAATGTGATTATCAGGGTGTCGTGATTCTCTTTCCAGTTACCTCTCGTATTCCAGCTATTCCAGACTGGAGTACTGTTGGAATAATGAAGTATATTCACTCTGAAGAAGCTACACGACAGGTAATTAAATGTAATCCACCATAAGATCATGAGATTTTGAGGGAAATCTTTTAGGATTAGATGAAAACATACTGAAGGCAACCAAGAGTTATTAAACCCATGGTTGCTCTCCATTATTTTGACCGTACGCAATCTTGTATGATTGATAGAAAACACACTTTGTAGAATTCTCATTTGGATGCCTTCCCTGTAGTTATTTATGTCATCTTCATTTTTTTTTTTTTTTTTTGGGTGTAATGTGATTATTACAATGGTCTGTATAAGATCTTTGGTTGAATAGGCTATTATGAGGGTAAAGTCTACTTGGCCATAGGCAATCAAAATCAGTTAAAATTATTATGTGCATTGCTCGACTCCTATACTAAACTTTTATGTCCAACTTTTTTTTTCTTGACTTTCACTTGATTTCTTGCAGATGAACCGAAAGTTAAAGGAGAACTTTTTGACCTCAAAATCCAAGGGAGAAGATGCTTTTAAGAGAAAGGATTATCTTGGTGCGATTTGTTGGTATACAGAGGTGAGCAGAGACCTGTACTTAATTTAAAGGGAAACAATAAAATAATAGATTTCCAATTGATCTCTTGGAAAATTGTAGGCAATAAACGCAGACCCCTCTGATGCTATTGTGTTGTCGAACCGAAGTTTGTGTTGGACTTGCCTGAATGAAGGAAGTCGTGATTTATCTGATGCTGAGGCTTGTATTGCATTAAGGCCGGACCGGCCAAAGGCATACTACAGGGAAGGTGTAGCATACAAATTATTAAAAGTATGTGAATATTTTCTTTTTTGTTAATTCCAAGTTTATCCTACTCAAAATTGATATTTCATGATCTGATGATGAGTGTCATTTTACGATGTTGCAGGATTTTGTCAAATCTGCATATTCGTTTAATGAGGCATTAGGGCTGGATCCCAAGAATGAGGAGCTTCAAAAGGCTTTCTGGTATTGGATTCTATCTGCAATCCTGGTTTATCTTATGGCCTATAAGAAGTATTTGAATATTTGGGGGTTTGTCTATAAACTTTTTAAAAAAATTATGACCAAATAAAATATATATATATATATATATATATATATATATATATATATATATGGATGTATATAAAGTTTGAGGGGACCATGGTGCACCCTCAAACCACATATTGAGCCCTGCCTCTGTTATGGGCCCAAAGCTTGCAATGATGTTGTAGCAATTGTAAATGAGTATGATGTGATGTGAATTTCATGGTGAATAGAGTCAGTCATTAGATTATTATTATATGGTATATGACCATCTTCTTTGGTTCAATACATTCTTTTGGGTTAGTTCTGTAAACTCAAGTATCATAAAAAATTTTCAAAATTTTTCAAAGTATATTTTTTCAAAGAACTCAAGTTTAAAAAAAGTGGTAGATCCCTGTATATTTCCAGAACAGTAGTAAATTGCTAATTTTTTTGCTAAATAGTGGTAGTGGACCATTTTCGCCTCTAAAAGCTACTTGAATGCTGACTGTTTTGTTCTTTCCGTTCTTGAAACAGGGAAGCTGTTGGGTTTGTGATTAGGTAAAGTATGTGTATGTGGGGGGAGGAAATTACACAGTTCGAGTTTTGGTATGTTCTGCTAAAATTCCACATTGGGTTGTGATGAAGTGGGAGAGCTCTCGCAGTAGGAAATTATCTTTTTCTTTTCTTTTTTGGTGGTGTGTGTGTCTGTCGGGGGGGGGGGGGGGGGGGGGGGGGGGTGTGTTGGGGTGTTGGGTATACAAATGCTAGCAGCTAATTCAGTAACTTAAAGATGTGTTTTTGTTGCCTCGAGCAAAACCCTCTTTAATTAATCAATCAATATAAACACTATATATATTACATTTAGAATCTCACTTGAGCTTGACAGTAAACAAAGTAGTTTACCACATTGCTCAATTATCCATCCTACATCTATGATTTAACTCTCTTTTTATTTTATTTTGTTCAGTGTTGGTGTATTTTAATATTAAAAATGATAAATAAAGTGAAACTAAAAGGCACTGTCATGAGAGATTAGTAGGGTTTGATAAATAAATACGTGAGTTTTAATTTGTTAAATGGAGAGTGAGTGGCTTGTATTTTAACTCCCAATCTTTAATTTTACAAACTCACTGCATAGCTATATATGATATTTATATGACCAAAAATAAGTTATAATTCCAATCACAAAGGTACTGTCTTGAAAGAACATAAGGAAAAAGTATAATCTGAAATGACAAAGTCATTGATTGGCAAGACCATACCTACTTATAAAAAAAAATTAAAAAAACCTATAGAATATAGGGACATATTACTATACAACTACAAAAGTAAGTTCTATATACCATTTTCAATAGAAAATTATTGAAGGAATCGTTCATAATTCCACATTTGAAGCATTCTCTAGAAGAAGAAGAGGTAGATTTCTAAATGTTAAATTCATAAAACAACTCCAACTAGGGTTCATATCATTAATCAAGGGAAAGGCAGAGTACCAACATCCACATATAAGAACCAATTCAGTCAATTGGCTCATACCAAGCAAGCATTGCCTTATAATAAAAGAGTAGGAAGAATAACAAAATAAAAAAGAAAAAAACTGGTTATATAATTAAATACAAGGATTACGAGACCAAAAATATTAAACATTAAATATCCAATAATGGATTGTTAATCATTCCTTCATGAGGACTAGGGACACCTAGAATCAACCTGCACTTCATGCTCTGGTTCCCACCTCGAAGTAATTAAGCATTGTGGGCATTTGCCCCATGAAGAAAAAGTGGAAGAGTTTGTTTCAGTTGTTGAAAAGTTTGTGCAAAGAGTTTTTAGTGAACCAGAGAAGCAATGTCTGGAATCTGTAACATGAAATATGTCTCATATACTTTGGAATTTTTCTTTCAAAATGCAGATTAGTGAGTTTGAAATGCAAGACTTAAAATTAGTCATATGTAAAATTTACTGCTCTTAAACCCCATAATATCACCCATTAGGATACGGAAACATGGCTCAGCCAAGCAATTAAAAGATGCTCATCAGTCATAACATTACTTCGATGTACAAGATAAGTTGGATATCCAAGGGTTGTAATACACTTATACTAATAAATCTGACCCGCAATTAGTGTCTCTTCAGGGATATTTGATTAAATTGGGACTATTGTAGTTTTTTCCAGAGGAGTGCAATATTTAGATAGAATATGACAGGCAGTGAGATGTTTCATGTGTTCTGAGATGTGTTTTCACAGGCTAATGAACCAAAACATATAGAATTATTCTCTGTTATTGGGAGAAACGTTTCAGCAATAAATAAAGTAGTTGAACAATACAGAACAGAAGAATTAAATCACTGCATTTGAAGTTTTAAACATATTACAGAAGTTTCTGCTTGTCAGAACGGAGGATCGGTTGATATAATAAGACTAGCATCTTGGAAACCTCCTCCAGGAACATCAAATCCTGACATAAAGTCATCGCCAAAGATCACGGCACCTGCTGCCAGTGCTCCTGCACCTAGGCCCATTCCAAAACCAGGTCCCCCACCACGACCACGACCAGATGGTGGCATATTTATGTAAGACTGATCAGTTCTAGGGAGAAAAGTGGGTATGTAACCAACATTAGAAGGTGGGGGAGGCGGTGGAGGAGTTCTAGGTGGTCGGTAGCTTGGTCCAACTGCTGCCGGTGGATAGCTTGGTCCATCTACAGATACATATGGATTGGAATAGTTTGGAGGAAATGGCATTGGATTTGGATGGGTGTATGGGAAATTTGTCTGTAAATGATTTCCTGGTCGATGGGATGGAACTATAGCTGGTTTCGGTCTATCTTCAGTAGCCAAGGTGATATTGTTGTTGCGATCTGTGAGCATAAATCCTTCCTCATTACCTACCCAAAAGAAAAAAGATATTTGAAACTTGGTTCAATTAAATCCATTATATTTTTTTTTATATATATAATGATTAATGAATATACCTTACCTATATATGAACTTGAACTTGGTTCTTCCCTTTCCTCAGAAATTCGAATTGAAATATCAACAAATCCTTGAGGTTTGCTGGAATTCTTTTTCCGCAATTGATAGCTCCCTACTTCTTCTTGTTCTACAGTTACTGACATTGAAGTTGAACCCTCCCCATTATTAATATTATTCTTGGCTTGCTTAGCCAAAAATTCTTTCAAGACGACGCTTGCTGTGCCCTGAAGCCTTTCTCTAAGGAAAATGGGCTCTCTACTGTAAACTTCAACGTGCAAGGTGGGCTGTGACTGTGAGTCATCGACCAAGACAGCAAACTTGGTTTTCCAGACGGGATTTGCATTGCCGGAAGCATCGATCTTGGTGCAATATTTATTATTAGGATCAATCCACCCAACAGCAAACCATTGGAGCTTCCACAGTGAAGAAGAACGCCGGAGACCCCTAGCAGATATCAGGCAGACTTCAACCCAAAATTTCCCCATAATACTATACTTTACTATTCAACTGATGAGATGAAAAAGGGAGATGGTGATGCTGAGTGATATTTGTCTACCATCTGAAAGAAAGTCTTTCCCTGTTTAAAGTGGAAATGGGAAAAAAAGGAAAAAGGTAAAAGAAGCTGTTAAGCATTATCTATGACTATGATTGTAAGGCTACTTTACTTTTGATAGAAGAAAATTCCTATACCTCAGAACCATTTCAGGGTCATCTATTGCCACCTTTTCCCCACTAAAGTGCATCACAGAATGGTAGGAATCTCATCTGCCTGGCCAAACCGCCAAAGTCTCAAAATCCCACAACTAGGCTTCCTAATTCTCGTCTATCTATAATTCTATATCTATATAATATCCAATATAATATCCAAAAGTTAAAATGTAGTATTTAGTGTTGTTACGCCGCTGTTAAATCATCGGCCAAATCACTATTTTTTTTATTGATTTGTTCTTCTAATTTTTTGAAGCAAGAGTGGTGAAGAAAAAAAAATTGTAGAAGGAGTTCTTTCAAAATTTAAGTAAATGTATGTGTAAAGGCAAAGTATATGTGCATGGCAAATTATATGTAAAGCCAATCGATTAAAGGAACAAATCAATAAATTAAAAAAATGGTGATATGGCCAATTATTCGGTCCAATTTAGTCCATTTGTTCCTCTTCGGTTCATTTAGTCTGCTTCAGTCCGTTCAGCCTATTTCAATCCATTATGGTTCAATTCGGTTAATTTGGTCCATTTTAATCCAATATGGTCCATTTTAGTGCACTTAATTAAAAATGGAAAAAAGACAAGTTTGGTTTGAGAGTACCTATTCTAAATCCAAAATTATTAAATATATAGTTGATAAAAATTAATATTAATATTTTTAATTTTTTAATTTAAAATTTAAAATTTAAAATTTGTGGTATTATATTTCGTTAGTATTTTAGTTTTTTAGTGAATTATACAATTTATTGTTTTGATATAATATAATTTGAATTTGAAGTCCAACTGAGGATTTTTTTAAATAAAGGGATAAGAAATTTAAAGATTTATGATATTAAGTTCAGTATCAATTCTTCGATTAATTTGATACTAATATGAAGTTGCACCAAATATAGCCTTTTAGCCGTTGAAAATCCTTGCTGAATGAAAGGTAATATCCAAGCCTGCAGATATGGAAAGCATAATATATCAAAGTGTATTGAGCAATTTTTGGACATGTTGGACCAAATTTAGATATAGGTATAAAAGAAATTATTAAAATAATTAATGAATTTGCAATACAAATGATGAACTAGAAAAAAAATTGTTATTGTTATTTTTTTTTAATTAGTATACATTACGCAATTTTATTTTAAGTTTGAAAGTTTCCTTTGAAATATATATATATATTTTTTTTAGAGAGATAATTACAACATGCTGCTAACCCTGCAGCTCGAACCCTTTCCCCCCTAGACCCCCAAGCACTTTGTGCATGGAGAGGTGCCAATTCAGCTACAAGGCCTTTGTGACATTATTTTGTGTTATGCTTTTCCATTCAGCTGTTTGTGACATTATTGTATTATATATTGTTTGAGTTTTTATAATTCAATTACTAAACGTATATAGATATGGATATATGATTTTGTAGCAAGTTTTAAAGGTATTCTATAGTTGCACAAAAAATTTCTTCCCTATATATATGATTAAAAAAAAATTAAAATTATGTTTCATATGAAGGTTGTAGATTGAAATGTTAACAAATATCTATTTGTTAGTGTGGGGGACGAAGAGAGGGCACCCTTGACAAGACCAATCGAGAAGTAATTAGGCCCAACTGGTTATCAAACTAGCTAGGCCTAGCCCAATCGGGACAGTTGAAGTACCTGACAGATTGGAAGAATCGAGGGTTACAATTCCACCGAGGAGGTCAAGCAACAGTTGCCTGTGGAAAGGCTAGAAGGAGTCCACAAGAGTTACAAGATTGGAAGCCGAAGAGGACTATGGTGACGTACAGACAAAAGAGGGAAGAAACTTCTAGTTAAATCAAGCATCACATTTGCATTAAATGCTCTGCAACAACTTAGCCTACCACATTAATGGCAGAATGACCCCTAAACAATGCTCTCACAGCCTGTATCCTACTCTACCACCACCAGCAAAGCAGTGATGGGACAAGTATCCAAGGAAAGATTAACAACCCTCCAAGTGGAAGGCTGAGATGTAAATCAAATGGCTATAGAAGGAGGAAGAACCCCCCTCCCCCCCCCCCCCCAATGGAGGGGGATCGAAAAAAGGAGAGAGAAAAGAAATAAGGTCTAGAAGTTGTAACTCTTGTATGAAATCATTCCTCGGTTAGCCCGAGGAGGCATAAACAAGAATCTTTATCCTACTTGACACTTCTTTTTCTCGGCAAAATAAAGGCGATTTGTCCTTTCTTTGTCCTTGATCCAAATTGTATATTTTTGAAGTCCAAAGTGTTGGCCCGCACATTCATATCTACAAATAGGCTGCAATGGGCCCAAGAACTGGTCATCGAGGCTGTTTTTAAGCCCTTACAGTTAGTATTTTTTTTTTTTCTTACCACAAAGAAATATATAATCATTTTATTAAAATCTTAGGACACAGATATGCCCATGACACTAGAAGAGCCCACAATGAGGTCATGTCAAAAATTCTCATGTTTTGTTGTTAAACACAACTCATAACAAGGCATAATTTTTTTGAATAAAAAATATGTTGGATAATACTCAAAGTAACGCTAATGATTATGTTCAAAATGCACATCATTTCAATCATATGATACAAGCTCTACAAAACATGCATTTCATTTAAATAAATTTACTTATCTTTAATGGAACAATTAGAAATGCAAAAGTGACATGCAATCATAAAATAGAATGTAGAATATTATTGCAAACTAAATTTTTATGATTTTATTTTTATTTGGTTTTCTATAACCCTATAGCCCTTTGCATATCTTTTTTCCCCTATAGAATTCATCCTACTACAAACTCAATGGTTAATATCTTCACATTTGAGCAACTTACTTTATATGGTGGACAAAGAATTTCTATCTTGATGAAATTTTGTAGTGGCTAATATTATTCATTTTACTTTAGTTTTATTTTAATAAGATATAGATAAACATGATCAATCAAATGAAACTCTGCAAGGTTTTCAAACGATAATGTTAGCATCGCACGCCAATTAAGAGATAAAGATGGACATTTATGTCACGGAGATTTCAATCGTAGCAAAAAAAAAAAAAACATCAAATCCAAATAAACAACTAACTACTTGATAATTTACTTTGCTTAATATCAGTAAATAGTAAGTAGGCACAAAAGTTTAGTAACGTCTATAGGGGGCTATGGGTGTAATGGGGGGAGTATGCCTCGGCCAAATGGACCGTGGCGGAGAAAAAAATGGAGTCGTCACTTAGATTAGGTCTTGGAACCATATATGTAGTGCCTTTCGTGGAAGGATTGATCTTACTACCAGAGCATGTGTCCAAAGTTTAGGTATGGGGATGGTAAAGTGTTAGGCACCCAACCCCACCTGACCCGTGGGTTAGCTTCCACTCATTGTGTCTTACGTCTTAATCTCATTACAAGCATATTCAATATTGTTATTCTAGACTCACACACACACACTAGCATACATCGAGTAATCAACATGACATTTTCATCTCAAAACCCTAACATACATCTATCATGTAATTCATCACATCTCAAACTCTAGCATGCTCTTATCACACATCTCATCACATATGGCATCATATCATGGTCAAGGCAGAACATAGACATGACAAAAATCAAACATGGGTTATAGGCATCTAGACATTAAGAACTCATCATTCAACCAAGCATGTCCACATTTATCATTGAAAGCATGTTCCAAACAAATGCATGTTCATATGAATGCATGACTTACCTTACTGCACCACAGCACCTATGCATCAATACATGGTTATATCACATGCATGTTCATGGCATATTAATCAAAGATAAGAAAAGAAACCCTAATCTAACATGTGAAGGACAAACAACAAACAAACATGGAAGGCAGAGACTTATAGGCATGAAAACAAGGCAAAACAGAAGCATATTGTGTAAACAAAATAAAGAAACAGAAGCAAAACGGGTCGAATTAAGATTTCTGGTCATTAGTATGCATGCGTATACATAGGCTTGCATGCGCAATCCAGCTGTATGCGTACGCATACTTTGAGTATGCACGCACATGCAGAAAGCATGCATACACATACATGCCCTAACCCTAACCCAAAAAACAAGAACGCAGCAAACAAAAACTCTAAATCTAACAACCTACCATGCTTAAAACAATAAAATAAAGAAAACCAAAACTAAACAAACATGTTATAACATAAACAAACAAGAAAAACAAAAGAAACAGAAAGATTAAAGCAAGGAAAGAAAGGAAAAGGACTTAGAGCATATACCTCAAAACACAAAGCTCCTTAGCTTCATTTTGACCGTTTCCTTCAGTCAAATCTATTCACAATCAAACAAGGAAGTGATTAGTAATCTTAAAACTCCAAGATAAAGGCCAAAAAAGGCCTTAATCAGAAAAATATTAACTTAAGGATATTTTGTGAAAAACTCCCTCTTTGATTCACTATTTCTAGTAAATCTTATGTTTTCCCTTAGGATTTTCTATGTGTTTTGAAAATGTACCGTGTATGGCTTTTTATAGTTCTAAAATAGGGGTTTGGAACGGATCCTAGATGATGTGAGATTTGTTCCAAAACTCAAACTTTAATACAGAAAACTTGTCTTTCATAGTTTCTGGAACCCTAACATGCGTATGCATGCCCGTGTATGCTTATGCATGCATGAAGCATGTGTACACAGAGCTTGAGCATGCATGCGCGTACGCGTGTATGCGTACACATGTCCTAGGGTTTCCGTAGTCTTTATTTTTCAAAAATAGCTTATTTTATTCATAAAAAGAGTTTCATTTTTCCTAAAACATTTTCCTCAAGTTAATTTTAATCTGATTGGGCCCTAGACCAACCTTGGGCTTTAGAATTTCAACATCATTGGGGAACGAAGGCCTGAGTCGTAAATGGTATAAAATGCGGTGTCTACAAGGGCCTTTTTTGTGTTAATGGGCTAGGGCCTGTTCTACTATGCTCAAGCCCGTTGGGTTGTGGATCGGAGAGCTGGGGCTGGCCTAATACCTTAGCAGGACCTTGCTATAGGCTAGTTTGTGCGCAGGCCGAGCGTTCCCAATATGCAAACAAAGCAAAGAGCGCTACAACAAACCAGGTGTCACAGCAAACGCAACAAATGTACGGCAGAATCACTGCCACTATAGGAACAAATAATACAACAAATATGAAAGATACCACAGCAGAAACAATGGATACAGCAAATATGAAAGATACCATAGCAAAAACAATTGATACAGCAAATAACTGATACAACAAATATAATAAAGGATGCCACAACAGAAGCAAATATAAATAAAAGATGCTCCAACAAAATGACTAATACAGTCATAATAAATAAAAGATGCCACGGCAAAATAGCGATTGCAATTTCTAGCAAATGAGATTACGTGTATTCACGATCAAGATCATGGGTCAAATCTTTCAGCAAAAAATGAACCAAGAAGGAACCCAAACCCCAACTTGAACAACCTTGTCATAGGTTTCTACCATCAAAGTTGTGCATTTTGGAGAGAGGGCCTAAATGGCTATTTCGTTACAACTTGTGAGATTCTAAATAGCGAGTTTGTCAAGAAGGAGGGAAAAGATGGTCTATTGATGCATGCCTTTTCCTACTGTGTTGTCCTTCTTCTTTCTTTCTTTTTCTTAGTCTTTTTTCTTTCCTAGTCTTTTCTTGCTGTTATCTCACCCTCCTCCCCTTTCATTTATGGTTTCTGCCCCTCTTTATAGTGGGGTAATTTCATGGAATTTCTCCCTTTTACCCTTGGGGCTTCACTAACTTTTTTTGGTTTATTATGGGCATCCTTTCAGGACTGCCCATCAACCCATTAGTTGCACCACTGGGCAAGCCCAATGCATTCTCTTTCTTCCACTACCCATCCCACGAAAAAATCTTTGTTTGTTTATTCTTACTATAAGCCTCGCCCTCTTTGCCTGAATGGATAAGGACTTGGATCTCTCTCTACCTACTTCTATGGCATGCATCAGGTGGCCCAGCCGTCTGCTACTTCTTTTGGGCAAAATGCCATCCCAGCAAGGCATTTTCCCTAAAAGGATTTACAGTTGGAAAACCAAAATAGACTTTTTTCCCCTTACCACCAAACCACACCCTCTAAATCCCTTGACCGTAGGCCTACCTCTCCTGTATTGGCTGGGTACAAGTGGGTGGTGCTCCGGCCCTTGTGTGTTCATTCCACTATTCTTTATATTTGTTTTCTTTCATTCCCACATTGTTTTTGCCATGTCTCACTTTGCTGCGTGTCTCTTTTGTTTGTGCTTATCTTCCACGAAGTGAAGGGTATAGACTTCTGGGCTTGTATTATTTCTTCTTATTCCCTCATGGACTTGCATATTGGCTTGATATAAGTTCTTGCCCAACCAACTCGTTGGGCTTTTGTCCTCTTTTCTTATTTCCTCAAGCCCACTGGCCCATTTTCTCTTCTTTTGTGTCTATGGGCCTGCTAGCTATTATTTCCTACCACATTAGCCCATGGGGTGTTTACCTCTCTTATTGGACTTTCATAGCCCATTTACTTTACCTTTTACCTTCTATTGTACCTATGGACCTACTGGTTGCTACTCCTACCACATTAGCCTCGTTGGGTTTTTTACCTCTTTTCTTGGGCTTTCATAGCCCATTTACCTTACTTTTACCTCTTGTTATGCCAATGGGCCTACTGGCTGTTATTCCTACCATGTTGGCCCATTGGGTTTTTTTACTTCTTTCTTTGGGCTTTCATAGCCCGTTTACTTTACTTTACTTTTACCTTTTGTTGTGCCCATGGGCCTGCTGGCTGCTATTCCTACTACGTTGGCTCATTTGGTCATTTTACCTCTTTTCTTGGGCTTTCGTAGCCCATTTGCTTTCATCATGTTTCTTCCATTCTTTTCATCTTTCATCTTTCTTAACTATTGGGCTTTTTTGCTATTGGGCTCTTTGTCAAAAATGGGTATCAACAATGTCTTTTAGATTGCTCCAACAAGTGATGATAATAGGTTTTAAAATCATACAATGTAGCTTATTTATACATGATATAACTAAAAATCTTTTCTTTATATAAAAATGTAAGTTTCATATAATTGTGAAATAAAGAATATGAAAAACAAATTTATAAGATGATTTGCATACTTGAATACATGGATTTCCCAAAATTTTGAAGTTCCTAGTTTTATTTAACTAAATATCATTTTAATTTCACGTCTTTCACAATTTCAGCCAATGATTCACTAATTGGCTTCTTAGAATGGGGAAACAAGTTTAAGTTAAATAAAAATTACGAGGTTGCTATAATTGTGATTTTCTTAAACTTTTAAATAATTCACCTAAGCAAATGAAAGCCTTTTTCTATTGACATGTGAAGCTCATCTTGAAATGTATAAGTTGTTCAACATACCATGGTAGAAATTCCTTTATAATTAAATAAATTTATTGTTCTCTCTATTCTCTAATAAAAATGATCCTATTTATTTTAGTACAACCACTCAAAATAGTTAATACAACAAAACAAGGTTGTACAAAGCAAGTTTTTTATATTAATGACTCTGTTGTGTGGTTGAAAGAAGTACCAAATTTTTTACTAAACAAAAATAAATATCGACACAAAAAATTTTAATTATCCTACACATTGCATAAGCTTGCGACTAGTAATATCTAAAGAAAAAGAATAAAATTTATTGTTGTTATATTCCTATTGAACCACATCAATATAACATTTCAGTCCAATTCAATCTATTCAATCCAGTTCAGTCCATTTCAATGATGCTTTGGGAGTAGAAAATAGAGCTACTTCATTAACAATTATGTCACATTTTCAGCGTAATGTTAGTAAGTTCTTAATAAAATGACATTGTTCTTTAAAGTCTTTTTTTTTTTTTTTTTTTCCTAATAAGTAATGAATTTACTTATATCTACTTCCTCTTTAGGTCATTCAAGACGTATTGGAGAATCAACCATTTGTAAGGAGTATTATAAATAAATTTCAACCACACATTATATTATTTACAAAATATCTTGCATTATATAATAATTGAATGTAAAATGCATTATGTTTCCTTGAAAAAAACTAACAAAATTTAAAACATTTTCAAATAACAAATACAGATAACTTAATTTAGAAATTTTAATATATTGGATCAACTATAATTTTTTTAAAAAAATAATCACATAATTTTAAGAAGGGTTTGGAATTAATACTTGTAAGACTTACCTACTAACTTCATTTTTCACTTAACAAAAAAACAAATCATCAAATTTTTCTGCGCATCGTACATGTTTGCAACTAGTAATATCTAAAAGTTAAAGCGCAACATTTATTATTGCTATACTCCTATTGAGTCACATCAACGCAATATTTTGGTCCATCCAGTTCACCTGGTCCAGTTCAGTGGTGCTTTTGGTGGAGGTTTATATAGAAAGATTAATATCTGAAAGTTAAAGCGTAGCATTTATTGTTGCTATACTCCTATTAAGTCACATCAACACAGTATTTCGGTCCATCCAGTCCGCTTGTCCAATTCGGTGGTGCTTTTGGAGGAGAGGTTTATATAGAAAGATGAGTGGTTTATGCGGTGTTGAGACCTATTTTTTACAAAAGGCCCAATGGTAGAAAAAAGCCCAACAATAAGGAAAATGAGAGAAAATGAGTAAAGGTAAAGTAAATGGGCTGGGGAAGCCCAAGGATAAAGGTAGTAAACCCAATGGGCCAACATGGCAGGAATGGCAGCCAACAGGCCCATGGGATTAATAAGAGGTAGAGGTAAAGATAAAGTAAATTGGCCGAGGAAGCCTAAGAGTTGAGGTAGTAAACCCAATAGGCCAAAATGGCAGGAATGACAGCCAGCAAGCCCATGAGATTAATAAGAGGTAAAGGTAAAGTAAATGAGTCGAGGAAGCCCAAAGATAGAGGTAGTAAACCCAATGGGCCAACATGGCAAGAATGGTAGCCAACAGGCCCATGGGATTAATAAGATGTAAAGGTAAAGTAAATGGGCCAAGAAAGCCTAAGGAAAGAGGTAGTAAACCCTATGGGCCAACGTGGTAGAAATGACAGCCAGCAGGCCCATAGGCGTGGAGAGGAATAGCAGAAATAGAAGTCCAGTGGGCTAGACGGGCAGGAACTTCTACCCAAACAGTACCCAGCCCCTAGGGCAACGAAGGGAGGCAGTGCAAGCCCAAAAGCCCACACATCCTCTATGTCGTGGAAGATAGGCACAAACCCAGTACACATAGCAGAACAAGACAATGTAAGAATGGCAGGAATGGCGTGGGAGTAAAAGAAGACAAATCAAAGGGTAGTGGAACTCACACAAAGGCCAGGACACCACCTACTTGTACCCAACCAATATAGGAAAGGTAGGCCCTTGGTTAAGGGATTCAGAGGGTGTGTGGTTTAGCGGTGGGGAGAAAAGAGGTCTATTATGAGGTTCTTGCCGAGGCTTCTTTTGGAGAAATGCCTTGCTGGGATGGTATTTCGCCCAAAAGAGATAAGCATGGCCGGGGCCACTTAATGCATGCCATAGGGGTAGGTATAGAGAAAGCCTCCAATCCTTATCCATGGGAGGTAAGGCAAAAATTGGGAGAGGGGAGAAACAAAACAAGAAATTTTATCTCGGAATGGAGAGTGGTGCAGCAAGCACACTCTGAGCAGAGGTAGTGGCTAGGCAACCAATGGGTTAGTGGGCAAGCTTGGAGAGATGCCCACAAGGAACCAAAAATGGTTGGTGAAGCCCTAAGGACAAAAGGGAGAAATCCCATAGAATTAAGAGGTATAAAAAGGAGGAGAGGTAGCCAGGAAGGGACAACAACAGAGAGGGGAGACAAAGAGAAGAGTACAGAAGAAACTAAGAACTAGAGAACAGAAAGAAAACTAAGAGGTAAAAAAAAGAAGGAAGAGAGAAAACACGGCAGAAGTAGAGGCATGCATCAGTAGACCACTTTTTCTCTCCCTCATGACATTCCCACCCTCTAAGACACTGTGAATCAGAACCCAAAACCATTTAGGCCCTTTCTCTAGCACAAGTAACTTCAATGGCAGAAATCTATTACAATGTTATCCGTATTGGGGTTTGGTTCCCTTTTTGGACCCGTTCCTACTAAACGAATCAACCCAGTGTTGGGAAAGCAAGCCATTTCCATTACAGTTACTTAGAACTGTTGTTACTACTCGGCGGTGGTGATTTTTAATTTCTTTAACACTTTCATTGTTATTCTTTTCCTTTTTATGTTGTAGAGTTTTATATTATTAACCATTCTGCTGTGATATCTTTTGCTCATTTTGTTGTATCAGTTGCTCTGTTGTAACCCTCTTTTATTTAATCTGCGGTATTAGTTATTCTATTGTACTAGTTATTTTATCTGCGGTATTAGTTATTTTCTGCTGTATCAGATATTCTGGTGTAATCCTTTCACTTAGCATATTTAATTGTAGAAGTCATTCTGCTGTAGAATCCCTCGCTGTGCCAGACAATTACTCTGTCACAACCATATCTACCGTGCCCAGCCTGTCACACCCTTCTCGAGCTGTCTCAACATTGGGCATGCTTGGCTTGCGCACAAGTTGGCCTGCGGTATAACTCCCAAGGGGCCAGTCCCGACTCCCTTACCCATCAACTCACAGGCCTTGGTGTAGCAGACAGGCCCAAGCCCATCAACGTAGAAAGGCCCCCACATGCGGAAAGAGGAGTCATTTCGTTGGCAATTATGTCATATTTTCAGTATAATGTTGATATATTTTTATAAAATTACATTGTTCTTATGTTATTAAAATCTTGTATTTTTTTCTCTATAATATAAGTGATGGATTTACTTATATATCCTTCATCTTTAGGTTATTTAAGACGTATGGAGAATAAACCATTTGTAAGGATCACTAGAAACAAATTCCAATCACACACTACATTATTTACAAAATATCTCACCTTATATAATAATTAAATATAAAATGCATTATGATTCCTTAAAAAAAATAAAAATAAAAACCTTACAAAATTTAAAACACTTTCTGATAACAAATACAAATAGCTTAATTTAGAAAATAATCAAAATATAAATAATGTACCAAATATACTTTGTTAGAAAATAATGACATCATTTGAGAAGGATTTGGGATTAACACTAATTAGAAAATAATCACATCATATAATAAGTCTAGTCTGCTATTTTTTTATAGGATACTATTTTCATTTTTTACTCAACAAAAAAAACAAATCCTTAAATTTTTTGTACATCATCCAGGTCTGCGACTAGTGTAATTAATTTTTATAGGAGCCCCAACTCCCAAGCACATTAAGAAAAAGAATACTTGCTCATTCTCAAGTTCTAGCAGTCATAATAATAGAAATGAATACAATTCGATACAAATTCCCGAGTACTTTAATTTGATAACTTGAACTTGATTTTTAACAAATATACTTTGTTAGAAAATAATCACATCATATAATAAGTCTAGTCTGCTATTTTTTAACATGAACTTGATTGTATCAAATATACTTTGTTAGAGAATAATCACATCATATAATAAGTCTAGTCTACTATTTTTATTTTTTTATAGGATACTATTTTCATTTTTTACTTAACAAAAAAAAATTCCTTAAATTTTTTGTACATCATCCAGGTCTGCGACTAGTGTAATTAATTTTTATGGAAGCCCCAACTCCCAAGCACATTAAGAAAAAGAATACTTGCTTATTCTCAAGTTCGAGTAGTCATAATAATAGAAATGAATACAATTCGATACAAATTCCCGAGTACTTTAATTTGATAACATGAACTTGATTTTTAACAATCTGACACATGAACTTTGTTTCAACAATTTCATGCACGAGCTTAATTTCTAACAAATATTTTGTTTGACTTTGTGAATTTGACAAGGCAGATCTCTCAAGTCTAAATTAACAAACAGAACATTCACATTCAGACTCTTTCAGTATTTCTAACATATCCGACAAAACTCTCGTCATCTATGCGTACTAATGCATGAACTGAGGCTAGAGTGTGGCTTGACTTCATGAATTCTTAGCCTTCAGAGATGCAGAGGTTTCTTTAAGCACTGGAGCTAACAGGAGCTTTCGACCTGCACGTATAACTAGTTGATCGCCTTCATCATAAGTTGAAACCTTCCTTGAATACATCATTGTAGTGGAGCCCAATATGTCATCTCCAAATCCACATGCTTTGAAAAACATCCTGACAAAAAATTTCAGGAAATCACCAACACCAGCCAAAAGTTTTTAAGTTCCATGTCAAAGTAGAACTATGTAATATCATGTGTATTTTTATTCCTTTCTTAACTTCTATACAGCACATTCCCAGTGGCATTATGGATATGGAAGTGACCTACAGCCTGAGAGGGATACTGCCCAAGTTCAACATGACATGGTAACCTCACCATTTCCTATGTCAACTTCATTTTTCTAACTTTCAAGATATAACAAATTTTCTTAATACCTTTTTTTTTGGATAAGTCAATTTTCTAACTACTTACTGCTTGTAGTAGGTAACAAGCGGCAAGATTGACATAGATAACAAAAATACTTCCAATTATTGCACTGGTGATAAATTATGATTTAATTATAGTTAACAATGGAAATGAATATATGTCAATAGTCCTAATTAGTTGATGAGATCCATAGTCGACCCAAATTTAATCAGGATTTAGGCTTAATTGAGTCAACCTGATTAAATAACCCAAATGCTTAAATCAATGTCAAAATTTGAGGATGGTCGTAACCTTCACACTTGGGCTTTTATTAATTTTTTTCCGTCCATCCAAGAGAGAGAGAGGGTGGAGAAGAGAGAAAAATAAGGAAAGGTTTTTTGTTGATAATTTGATAGTTGGGGGAGAAGGGATTCAAACCCTAAATGTCTTTATTGTAAACATCAAGAAATGCCAATTGAGTTATAAGGCACTTGGCAAAAAAATAAAAATAAAAATAAAAATGAGGGCCATAATTAAAAAGAAATTTCCACTTTCATCAATTAATCTTGTAAATTCTTTATAACAAACTTCTCTAATTTATTTGGGTATGCGTGGATAAGTCAGAGAATCTAAAAGATAAAAATTGATAAGATTTCTAAAGGACACTATGATATTCAATCCGATATTAAGGGGAAGTTTATAAAATTAAAAAGGGTAAATTTTGACCCAAGCCTTGAGATCTTAAAATTCAAGCAGAGTAGTATATAAGTACCTCTCTTTCTCTGAGCAAACTGCTGCTATGTCATATATGTCTCTACTTGCAAGCATCCTAGAAGAAGGTGAACGTTACACTTAGAGATATTATATTTTATAAATAAAGATCATACAATTATATGAATTGGATCCTCCAGCAATCACTGGTATAAAGATCACCAAAAGTTGGATGAACTGGATTAAAGTAACTTACCAAATAAATGATTAGGAAGGAAAGAAAAGAAACTCACAAGAGATCAAAATTCCTCCTTTTTTATTTTTTTGATAAATAATATCACAAGAGTTCAGAGTACTATTAACTCAATGTGAGAAGTGTGATATCAAATGAAGCAAATCAGAATGTTTACTAACCCCAAATTTGCCGGTTAGTAGGCTACCTTAAAACTATGATCAGTTATGGGAAATTGTACTGACTAACCTTACAATTCTTTTAAGAATCATTCTGCCTATTCCCATTCCTCGTAATGAAGGGATAACCTGGGAAACACTGAAGCACAATTATAAATATATATACATGCTCACTATCTAGTTAAGGTAAAAATGATTATTGAAAAGCAGAGAAGAATAATATCTTCGTAACTAAAACAAAAAGAAACTGATAGTTATATTTTTTCAGTTCAGTAGAGATGTAATGACCATCCTGAAAGATACTAACACAGCATTTCAGTAGCTTAACCAGTTAACCCCATGTAGTCATTGTGGAAATTGAATAAAGTCAGCCAAAAAACATGTGCATGCAATGTGACTTTTAACACTTGAATTATACGAGCCTAGAAAATTCATGTTTCACAGCAATTCAAGGACTATGACAATCTTGTCCCTCGCACTTTGCAGACGACTGGTGGACCAATTTCCCAAGTGTGGGTCTTATTGTGTGTACCAAAGCAAATGGAACTAAAAAAAAAATGAAAAAAATATCCATGACTGAAAAAAAAAGGCCTAGAATTATCTCCAGAAAAGACAGGATTTGAGGTAGAGCATTCCAGTCCAGTGAGCATGATTGGAAAAACATGATGAGGAAGTAAGTAAATTTAATTTTGAACTTCTTAATATGTGACTTTGGTTACTAAACTTGGAAGATCCTCAGAGTGGAATGCATCATCACTCTGGTTTAGTAATTGAATCCACCGACATATGGATGGAGAGATGCAGTCGTTGGTCCTAATGACTAGCAATTCTAAGCTATTAAAAATAAAATTGGCCCCATTTAATTTATGTAATCTTGTTAAAGTAGACATTAAATAAATCCACCTATATTCATTATTAAAAAAATTCCATAAATAATAAGATGGGGCAATTCAAGAATGGCATCCGTCATCACAAAAATGTTTGGAAGGCAATCTGCTACACCCCTACACGTACACGTACACCACATAATAATAACAAAGAACAATAATTCAAAGATGAGGTAAGGATATGCGACTTATTAAAAAGGTACTGACATAATAGATGATATGAAACAGTAGAAATGGATAGAGTAGAGTGTGGTGGATGAGGATATACGTATACCATGACATCGTAGATGGAAGCAGTCAATCCAAAATCGGAAACGGCGCGGCCAAAACCCACCAACTGGGCGTTGAATGGCGTGACAGGCATGAGTTGCTGGAACAAATCTTTAAGACCCAGACCCAGACCCTGAATCTGAATCTGAATCTGAATATTCTCATTACTAGTAGTATTAATCTCTGATGAAGATTTAGTGGTAAATAATAAAACATCAGTGGGTTTGCAGAAGACGGAGACGACGAGAGAGCTGTGGGAGAGAGCAGTGCGGAGCTTGTGAATATCGACCGCTTCCACAACATCAGTATCACAGTCCAGATACTTAGGGAATCGGTGGCAAGAGTGATTGCAGGCACTATAGAGGCCTCTCAGCTCCTCGGAATTTATGTGGGATGGGTTTGTGGATATGTATATTGGCACTTTTTCTTTTTTATTCTTTACCGACACTCTATTTTCCTTGTCCCCTTTGGCTTTGCTTCTAATATTTCTGCTTACCCATCTTAATTCCATGCACTTCCCTGGATAACCCCCTAGAATCTGTCGCGTGCTACCGCCAACAACAGCAACCTCCATCTCTCTCTGCACAGTCCATCCTTGTAGATAAATTAAAATATATAAATAATAATAATAATAATAAACAGAGGAAAGGCAGGATTCTCAATTCTGTGTGTCGTAAACACTTTTTTTTTTTTTTCTTTTCTTAAAAAAAATGGCAATTTCTAATTAAACCAATTATTCATCAATCATGACACATCAACAATTATATATATATATATAACAAAAAAAAATTATAAAAAGTTTCGTGTCAAACACAAACCTATTGATTTGTTTTTAAAAAGAGAAAGTTAAAAACGTCACGTGACAACTAAAACAAAAACAAAAAATCAAAATAAGTTAAAAATGGCTAAATAATAAAAGAGAGAAAAAAGGGAAATTATAATTATTAAATAATAAATGCCAGGACTATAACTTTTAATTCATTCAATATTCAAAGTTGAGCTTGAATAGTTGGAGAGCTGAGGTATTTTAAAAATAAAATAATAAAAATACATTATCGGCCCTTAAATTAAAGTTTGCATACTAAATATTTTTGGTTCTTAAAGTTTGTTCTAAGGGAAATAGGCATCAATGTGCTTACTAGTGGAGGTCAAGGAAATTTAAATCCAAGACCAAAGTCTTGCTAGCCCAAGACTTGGCCACTAGACCACTTGCCATGTCGACTGGTTCTTGAAGTTTCAACTTCCAAATAAGTGTTATTAATCCTTTAAGTTAAAAAAATGAAGCATTGTCAAAGGTCTTGTAGCTGAATTGACACATCCTCATGTATAAAGTACTTTGGAGTCTAAGGGAGAAATGGTTCGAGCTGCGGAGTTAATAAAATGTTGTAATTATTTCTCAAAAAAATAAAAATAAAGCATTGATGTGACAACTTTCTTATTATTAAAAAATTACGCAATATATTTTACACATTTTGAGTTTTTCCCCAAATCAAATTTGTGGAGAATATATACCGCATATTGAGCATATGTATTAATTCTCTCATAAGATAAATGTGTATATATTAGGGAGTCCTCATATTTTATGAGATAAATTTTACATACATTAGATATAGAAGATAATTATTAGAGCAGTTGTTAATAGTAATTACTCATTATCAAACAATTTTAATTTTTAAACGAAAAATTAGCCGTATCATTTTTTTTTTTCTCTACAAGCTCTTGGCAACCTAGTTGATGTATATCAAATTCCCATTATAGTTTTCTAGTCATATTTATATTTACACCTTGGTTATTTGAGTTTGGGTCTTATTATAATATGAGATAGGTGGTAGGGATTTAATATGTGATCCATAATGAGTAGCTATTGCTGGGTAATTTTAAATTCTTATTGTGAAATTTAATTGGATTTTCCTATTGATGAAAGAAAAATTCATTTGATTAACCTTTAGGAATTTTTCTTATAAAATAAGTAATTAGGATTCCTTGTCAAAAAAAAAGTGCATTTCTTGCTCAAAAAGAAATACAAAAATTAAGGTTTTATAAATAAACAGTGTTGCAAAAGATTTGATGGCTTTGGCCCAGGGGCCTCCCCTGAGGGGAGAAGAGAAGAATTTCAAAATTAAGGGTGATACCAAGAGAGAAAAATAAAGGAATTTTCTCTATTTTTATATGGTGAATATATTAAGAAGAATTTGTGTGGCTTGGATTAATGTTGTGAAGTAAGAAAAAGAGAGAGTGTAATCTATGTATAAAGAAAAAGATAGTGTAACAATGTGAGCACAATGCTAAGAAAAACAAGGTACAATACGTGTGTGTGTATAAAAAAGCAAGGGGTATTTTCTTCTCATAAGGAAACTAAAAATAGGGTTTTATCTAGGAAGAGGTTGTTTGGGTGCTACTACCACAAAGAATTATTATGGTCAGAGTAAGTGAAGAACTCATCTGAATATGAATTCCTAGAAAGAAAATATTATTATAGTTGGTATGAATGTTAAGTTAGACATAAACTTGAGAAAGTATCATGATTGATTTAATAATATTGGATTTAACAACAAATTCAACAATGGTTGAGTAGTACCCCAATATCTGAAATGATTATACCATTGAAATTTCTGAAATACCCCAATATCTACATCCATACATTTCTAAGAATTGAGTATGGTGATCGATATGATTTTTCAGTGGTAACTCATAACTGAAGGTAGGGGTGGCAATTCATGTTCGCGGGTCGGGTTCGTGTCGCATCAAGCCATGAGTATTAAGCTAAATGGTTTGACTCAAACCCGACTTGTTTAGTAAACGTGTCAAGAATTCTCAACCCGACTCGACACATTTAACTCGATTAATTGACAAGCCATGTAAAAGTCAATACAAATAATCCGTTTAATAATCTATTTGATTAATAGGTCATACCTAACCTATATAAATATAGTAATAAACATATAAAAACAACCATAAATTAAGCAATAATAAATATAAATAAATAAATAAACTAATAACTTAATAAACTAAACAGGTCAGATGGGTTCGCATGTTGAACATAAACCCGACCCATTTATTAAACGAGTTAGCCGTGTCAACTCGAATATGACTCGAATCCGTTTTGCCTCAACCCATGACCTGTTTATAAACAAGTTAGTCGTGTCGGGTTTGTAGGTCGTGTCAGATTTTGCCACCCCTAACTGAAGGTAACTTATAAAAGAGAGCATATATCTTGTTGGGTTCGGAGGTTATGTAATGCCGCAGCTCATGAGGGTACTAAATTTGCACTACTCTCCTAGCAGTCTTTTTTTTTTAATAATGGTAATCTCACACCAGTGTAAGGCAAATTACCCTCCCTGTGTTCTCTTTGTTGTTTAATGTCATTGCAGCTTATCAAAAAATAAATAAAAATAAAAGAGAACATCTTAATTGTTTAATTGTCAACTTGTTTTCAAAATAATGGTTCAAAAGGGCTACATAATCCTCAACATGTTTTGCAAATTGAGCTAATGACTTCATCTATCCATCTCTCTCTCCGTAATTACTAAGAATTTTTTTTTTTTTTTTCATCTCTTAATGAATCACTCTGTCTTTAGTATCGTGATTTTTTCCTCTTTAAGTTAATCATTTATTTATACAAGCATTAGAAGAAGGATTAGCACTGTCTTTGTGTAAGACGAGACTCCCAAACCCGAAGAATACGAGATAAAGTAAATACTAAATAGATGAAAGAAGTAGATTGGGAATATGTACAAATACATCGATCCATTGCGTGCACTAGAAAGCAGAGACAGCAAGAGTTTCACTTTGCCTAGCTAGTACTATTAGAAAGGAAAGTTGTTAAAATTGGAGGAAAAGAAGAGATAGGCGAGGCCTATATATAAGTGTTATTCATTGGTGGAAGTTAAATCCTTTTGATGAGGATATGAACACCGTTTCCGGGCTCTACAATCATTTTATAAGCAGGAGAATGTTGGTACGTGGGAGATAGGGAGAAAGCAAAGTTGGAGACAATGAGAGAGAGGAGAACCTTCAATTGAACCATAGCAAAGTTTTTCCCCAAGCACAAGCGAGGACCCAGTCCAAAGGGGATATAGGCTTGGGGAAATTTGCAAGCCTTGGAGACTCCGTCGGTGAATCTGTCTGGTCTGAAATCGTTGACGTCCGGTCCCCAAATATTGGGATCCCTGTGCAGTGTTGGAATGAGAGTCCACAAGCATACACCCTTGGGGATGACAATGTTTCCAACTTGGGTCTCTTCAAGGGCCTCTCTTGACACGAAGGCTGCTGGTGGGTATAAACGCAACACTTCTTGAATCACAATAGTCACCTGTACAGTACGTACGTACGTTGAAATTAAATTTTCCTTATATAGATATACTTATAAGCTAGATAGAGAGATTATTATTACTTATTAAACTGTAAACTAATGTGTATATATATATATATATACCGTCTTCAAGTTCACGACTGAATTTACATCTGGCAGGCCATTTGGGCAAACTTGAGCGACCTCCTTCCTTATACGATCTTGCCACTCTGGATGTATAGCCAGTAGCAGCAAACACCAGGAGGCCGCAACAGCAGTGGATTCGTGCCCGGCAAAGTATATGTTCTTGCAATTATCAACTATGAAGCGCTTGGACTTGGCTGAATCCTTGCCCAGACTTTGATCAGTCATGGCTGCCTCCATTATCAACTGCAATAGATCCTTTTCAGATGAACATGTCTCTAAGCATTCTTGTTCTCGTTCTTTCACCACCTTCCAGATCAATGACTCGATCTCTCTCTCCAAATTGCTAATCTCCTTTTGCTTCCCCGTTTGAAGAAACCTGCCACTTCATTAATTGTCAAGTCTCTTGCCAAGATCCATTGAATTACACGTTTTTTTTTTTCCTTAATATTATGAATCTGCATCTATAGATGGGAAAGGAGCCTACACTACAAGTCTTATAATTGCATCGTTACAACACATATATTCAATTGTCATATTTTGTTAACTCTTAACTCAAAATCAACTGTACGTACGGATGATAAGCATGTACAAAAGATTTGTGAATAACATATTTTTAATGAATTATTAATAAGAGGACCATATGTATATTCATATTTATAACCTACCCGAAACTCGTGACCCCCAAAAGAAAGCCTTGCTGGGAAATAGCTTTCTGAAGGCTTCTAAGCTTTAAGAAAATTTCTTTGCCTTTGAAATAAGAGCTCCCAAAACAAGCCCTTGAGATCACATCTGCTGATACACTCTTTAAATCCTCATCCACTTGAATGTCTGCTGTCACACCACCTTGATCTTCGATGTAGTCTTCCCATTTTCTTAACAATGGTTGTGCCGATTCAAGCATAAGCCCCACCATACCCTGCCAATATTTAATGTTATCACTTGTCCTAAAAGTTATGATGGTGATACTGGGAATTCGAATAATTGTACATCTTTTATTACAATTTTCATGAAATGGATCACGCTTGTTAAAGAGAAGTTTGGTCTCATTAAAAGTAAAGAGAGTGTTAGAATAATGGTAAAATGCTCGATCAACCTTTTAGAACTGACAATGATTTATCATTATACATCATAAATGTGCATACGGGAAAATTATATTTTGTGCTGACTCAACGCTCTCAAGCGTTATTTAGCCCCACCATTCCCTACGGCCAGTAAATATTAATTAACGATCCCGACTAGATCCTATTAGATTAATTTAAATTTAAAGTATGGAGAAACCCCACATAAATTGAGAGATCTTGTTCCACTACCTTAACTTTGTCCATGAAGAACTCTGGTGCAACAATTTTCCTTTGTTGTGCCCAAATAAGGCCGTTGGACCTCAAAATGCCATTGCCGAGCATGGGTGCAAGTCGCTTTGTCACATAATAAGGCTTACCTAAGGCCAAAGTGATACACTGGTTCATTTCCTTCACTAGCTCCGGCTGGTTTACATACAAGTGTTGCCTCATCCCCGTCGAATAAGTATATATCAGACCTGCATGCACCGTAAATATATAACAAATCAAATTTGATGATAGGCAAAAGGCCACCAATTGAAGCGAGTGGCAATAAATCAAGAATCCAAAATTTAACAGACCACAACCAATCCTTCTAGTTTTGGACTTGAGCCCAATCATTGCCAGCTCCATACCAGGCCCACTTTCTATAAAAATTATAATAATAATAAAAAATACAGCATATTTCGTTTGGGTTTTTAATTATATGACTTATAATTCATACCCTTCATGTACAAATATTTAGAAGTTTAAGGGAGAAAGAGTTAAAACGGTGGGTTAGCAACATATTATAATTATCTAAAAAAAAATTTAAGATCATATTCAAGGATTTTAATTGCTACTATTTTATTATGATATTTATTCTGATATATATTATATAATGACTATTGATCTTTGACCTAAAAAAGAAAACAAGTATTGATCTTTCAATAAACTACTAAGTTGTTATAAAAAAATAATAATAATAATAAACTACTACATTTATTGTGTTACACAATATTATAGTTGAAAAATATAGTTTAAAAATATTAGTCATTGTCAGTCTATTAAAAAAATTACTATAAGAGAATTCCGGTGCAAATTGCCGACTTTAATTAATATAATATTTGAAATCACTGGAGGGTGAGGATGAGGATGTACCCAAAATTGTTGCTTTTGCTAATGGTAATTGTCGAACTCGACAAGTCGATGGCATCTGCATTCTAAATCTAAAATAATAATTAAAAAAAAAAAAAATTGTATTTCGAATGATAATGGCCCGTTTCCTCGGGGGTCGGGGCCTAGAGGCTAGAAGTTAGAAGTGAGCTGGGGAGGGCCGGGCCAGCCAGAGTGGACTTCCCCCTTAAAATCTGATTCTGATAGATGGTAAACAAAACTGAACTTCAACAAATTTATAAAAGTTGGAATCAGCACCAAACTAGTTCCAGATACAACAAAAACAGTTAATTTTCTTCTTCTGTCAAGATCTTAGAAAAAATAAATAAAATAAAAGCACCAAACTACACTTCAACTGGCTGGAACTGGAACACGTTAATTGTTTTTGTTGGGTTTTGACTTGGAACTGTATCCTCTTTAGCATTTCAATTTCACAAGGACTATCAAAAATGAAAAGGAAATAAAAGCGAAGAATGGCATTTGCCCTTTTACAAGGAATGCTTAATTTACTAATCAATTACCTTTTATTACCTGTGCTGAGCTGAGATATATATACATATACAGGTAAAATTATAGTGAAACCAATTAACAAACTGATTAGTACCATATATGGATTTAAACTTTAAACTACAGTGTAAAGAACACAAATCAAGTGAGCTTTCGATATGTCTTAAGCTAGTATATCAATAATATATCATGCCATGAATCATGAATGGTATTATATATAATTTATTACAGAGGTGGACCGACGGAAAGAAAATTAGAAAGTGGAAAAGAAAGAAGTACATATTTATTCATACCGTATTCTTTTCTCCAATGTTCAAAATATGGGAAGAGGGTAGAAGTGTAGTCGTGGGCTAGAATCTGATCAGCATGATTTGAGGCTGCTTTGGTGGCCTGGAATTGGATCTTGTGCATCTCAGTAAGATTCCCATGTAAGAAAGAAGGTGGAGGCCCTTTGATACCTTGCATTTGTAGCTTCTTCCTGATCTTTTTAGACTTAAGCCACACACGGTTGAAAAGATGAAATAACAAGCCAGACAATCCCATAAGAGCTACCCAAAAAATGGTCCTCAAAACAAGGGGAACGACCTTCATCATCTCCTCCATTCTTTCCATTCGATCACACTCCTCTCTCTTCGACTTATTTTTATTGTGTGGATGCCACTTGCAACTATATGTGCATATATATATATTGGTAAGAGAGGTCCCAGGTGATGACATACGAACTATTTGGGAAAGAGAGAGAGAAAAAACCCAGGTGATGGATAGAAATATATAATTAAGAATATAAGTTTTTTTTTTTTAAAGAATTAAGAATATAAGTTTTTAAGGTTAATTATAAACTGTCCACTATATTTTATGGAGTCATTTATAATGTTCATTTCAAACAATTAAATTTTGAATTAAACATCATAATTCATCCCCTCAAAAAAAAAAAAAAAAATCATAATTCAAGTTACTTCTGAGTGGAATTGTGATGTGTCTTTGTTTTAGAACCATTTTCCCTCTCTCTCTTATGTGTGTTTGTTTCTTTAAAAAAAAAAAAAAAAAAGTTAAATGTGTAATGTTTCTCAACCAAAAAAAAAAATTAAATTAAATGTGTAATGTGCATCTCACCAAATACCCCAATTAGTAATTAGAGTCAAAATTAACAAATTAGTAGAGGTAGGATGGCGTTAAAATTATTTACTAAGGGGGAAAAAAAAAAAAAAGGATGGAGTGAGTCAGTGAACATATATTCAACATTGTAAATTAATATGAATATGCATCAATCTTTTAATATTGACATATCAATGCATCCCACGGCCGAATGTACCCATTGATTTGTTAATGTTGACATTAATTTAGACGGTGCAAATTAATCTCGAATTACGCTTTAGATTCCACATATTTATAATCTAAAGAGGACATTACAAATGACGTCATAGTTTCTACCGAACATGCAATTAACCTATATGTTGGTTGTTTCTCCAAAAAAAAAAAAAAAACCTATATGTTGGTGATGGTGGGGCATCTTCAATTTTCCTGTATATAATTTGTAATAAGATAAACAGCACCCACACATCAAAAAAAAAAAAAACTGCACCCACACCCTCTATGGTTTAATATAATTTTTGTGCTCATCAAAAAAATATATATAATATTTGTGACAGAATGCTTAATATAATTTTTAGGATAAATTACAAAGTATTCTCCTAAAGTTTGGGATTGTTTGAATTTTACACACTCAAGTTTACCTCTGTTAGCAAAAGTAACATCTCCATTAATGGACTCGCCTACATGATGGCCGTTAAGCGACATGCTGGCATCTGATGTATAATTTTTTTGCCATGTACGCAGGGTACTTTTGCTAGTAGAGGTAAACTTTAAGATGTAAAATCCAAGCAAACTCAAACTTTAGGCCTCATTTGGGAGGAGGGAATGAAATGGAATGGAAATGAATAAAAAGAATAATTTTAGAATATTATTCCATTCTCTTATTTGGGAGTTTTAATGGAAAGAATGAAAAGTTCATTCCCTTATTTGGAAGTTTAAGTAGGAGGGAATGGAATGAGTAAGAGAGAACACTCATTCCTTTCTATTCCCTTAAAACCTAAAATTTTCATTCTCCTTAAAATTAGAAGGAATGGGAGGGAAGAGAATTAAATTTAATGAATTTTTTACTAAAACTTCCAAAATACCCCTATATAGTCAACCATTTATTTTAAAATAGAGGTCTAATAGTAATATTTTCATAAAATGATTCCATTCCATTCCATTCCCTCCATGTTACTCCCAAACAAGATTACTTACATTCCATTCATTTTATTCATTTCCATTCCTTTATTTTAAAACATCCAATCAAGGTTACTTAATTCCATTCCATTACATTCTTTTCCATTCCTTTCACTTACTTAAATACATTCCATTCCATTCTTTTCCATTCTCTTATGATTATTCCATTTTATTCCCTTATAAACTCCCAAACAAATTAGGGATATACTTTGCAACTTACCATTTAGGGTCCGTTTGGATACAACTTATTTTTGTTGAAACTGAAAACTGAAAACACTGTAGCAAAATAATTTTTAAATACATTCCATTCCATTCTTTTCCATTCTCTTATGATTATTCCATTTTATTCCCTTATAAACTCCCAAACAAATTAGGGATATACTTTGCAACTTACCATTTAGGATCCGTTTGGATACAACTTATTTTTGTTGAAACTGAAAACTGAAAACACTGTAGCAAAATAATTTTTAAATACGTGAATAGTACCGTGGGACCCATTTTTAATATTTTTTAACTCGTGAACAGTGCTAAACAGTGCATGAACAATACTAAACAGTACTCTTGTCCCCTAAAGCAGAAACGCGTGCAAGGAAAAAAAAAAAAAAAAGGTAAAACGTAAAACATGCATTTCATCCGGATCCAAACACTCATTTAAAGTACAAAAAACTTGAAATTACACATGAGATAGATATTGATATTTGATAGTATTAAAATTTTGCATGCATGAAAAGTACAAGGAGAGAATGTAATTCTATATTGAATTTTTCAAAAAAAAAGATTATTGAGTTGTGTAATGTTGCAAAAAATTAACCCAGGTTTAACTTAAATTTCATGTTGATTTGTTGAAATATTCCTTAAAGAAAAAAAAAATGAATGATGTAACATTAACACATAAAAGATTAGACCAAATGTAACTTAAATTTATCATTTTTCCCATAAAGTGTAAATTACAAAGTACACTCCTAAAGTTTGAGACTATTTAGATTTTATACCCTAAAATTTGCCTCCGTTTGTAAAAGCAACCCCTCCGTTAGTGGACTCACTTACATGGTCATCAAGTGACACGCTAGCTTCTAAAGTGTCTTTTTTTTTGCCATGTAGGTGAGTCCACTAGCGAAAAGGGTTGCTTTTGCTAATGGAGGTAGCACAAAATGTACACCCTTTATGTTTTAATGCAATTGTAACAAGATAGTGGTAGAAGCTATAACCCCTTCTTCTCTCCCCTATTTGTTTTGTTTCTATAAAAATAAAAAATAAAATAAAAAAAATATCTCCTTGCTTTTAAAATTTCTAATTACCAACACACACCCTTGGTGCGATGATCACTCCACAAATATAAGTGCTTGTGGGGTGTGGGGGGCAAAGATCGAGGTTCAAGTCTCTAGGAGGGAACTTCACACACATATACACTTAGATTAAACTAGAGTAGAATTTCTATCTTGTATTGAAAAAAAAAATATATAATTAAACTCTTTATTGTATCTGATTGTCATAAACAATTACTTCTATCCACTTTCAATTTGAATCATTAATAAAATTTAAGTCACATTAGAGCATTCTCATTTGATTTTTCATATCTCATCAAAATACAAAATAGATGATACTTTTCACTAAAATTGCACAAAAAAAACTCCCCACATCCAGTGTGGCCTTTTACACAAGCAAAATAGCAACATATATATATATATATATATATATATGTATATTTTATTCTCTCTCTCTCTCTCTCTCATCGGGTTGCAGCGTGTTGGTTGTGGGTTGCAATGGTCACAAATCGATGCGTTGGTTTTGGGCCTTGTTGTTGTTGGTGGCAATTATGTATCGGACTGGGACGATTGAGTTTTGTGATGTTGGTGGTGGTTGAGTGGCTAGTTTTGGCCGTTGAATTTGGTGGTTGTTGTGGCCGGATTTTGGCTGTGGGTTTTGGTAATGTGGGTTTAATAGATTATTTTAATGGGGTATGTGAAAGTTATTGTGTGATTGTGTGTGATGATTGAATGATGAACAAAAGCATGAAAGAGAGAACACACATAAAGGTTTACATGGTTCGGCCTACGTCCACTATGAGAAAGCCCTTGACGTTTACATATTATATTAATAATTGTGTTACAATTTACCCAATATAAAGTTTATATACTAGAGAATATTTTACTAACCCTAGACTAACCTAAGGTTAATATGCTTATGATTCAAAATTACATGAGCCTATAATTGGTTTGTGCCACTTTGGCCATAATGTGTCTAACATGATGAATTGTAAAATAAAGGTTGGGATGTGGGGTGTATTCTCAAGTGGGAATGTACAAAAAAAAAAAAAAAATTGGGGAGTTAAATGGTGTTTTAAGGAGGCAAAATGTATATTTTTTGCATTCATGGATGTGAATGCTCTAAGGTACTCTTGAAATTGAACATATGAAGTCAACATTTAGTGGTAAGAATCACTATTAGTTTGGAGTGATGCACAAGTATGGGATTCAAAAGGGGTTAGCTTAGTGATTCCTAAAACTTCATGGTATTTATAAAATATTGGATTTGAAACCTCTTGACAACATCTTGAGGCTATCCTCGAGAAATTTCTCCCTGTAATAATATGGTGTATATGGGACAAAGGGACTGTATACACTTAGGTTGAATAGTCAAATACTTGAAAAGATCTAAATACCCTTATTTTAAAAAAATTGATTAAAAAAACACTTGTATCCCTGTTGAACTGCCCTAGTAAAAGGTATTCATAAAAAATTAGAATTAATAAATCCTTATTCTTTTAACATTAAGAAAAAAAAAACTGTTCAATAATAAATGTTTGTTATTTATTATTAGAATTAATTTTAATTATCAACCAATGATAATCTTTTTTTTTTTTTTTTAGAATACTAAGTATTTTTAATACACACACACAGGGAGAGGGGAGAAGGTTTTTTTAAAAAACTTACAGTGGTGTATATCCAAAAAGGCCTAACTCTTGGATACATAACACATGCTTTAAACCTCTTTTACTCACACTCATTTTCCAATGTGGGATTAACCCACTATTTTTTCTTTTGAGAATACTAAATATTTTTAACACACACACGTCACACTCATTTTCCAATGTGGGATTAGTGGGTTGGTGGGTTAGGGCACTGGCAGAACGCAATTCACGTCTCATGAATTTACCATGGAGGTGAGGTGATGGCTCCCTATTTTAAACAGGATGGAGAAAGGGAGCAAGTTGATGATAAGAAAGTGAATTTGGAATGAAAAATAAATACCATTCATTAGAGCATGCCAATAGAATAGCAATGTATCATTTTATCTAAATTTTGGAGAGTGACACCCTAAAATTCATCCCCAACATATTAACATATTAAGGGTATGTTTGGTTCACTGAATGTAAATTATACTAAGAATAATAATCTTTATTACTAGGAATAAAAGACATTGTAATGGAATAACTATTACTATCCATAAGTTTAGTTGTTACATATGGAAATCTTATAAAAGATGATGTATAAAAAAATATTATATTTTGGAAATATATTAATTCCAAAACCTATTATATGCACTAAAATTCATCCCCAACATATTAACATATTAAGGGTACGTTTTGTTCACTGAATGTAAATTATACTAAGAATAATAATCTTTATTACTGGGAATAGAAAACATTGTAATAAAATAACTATTACTATCCATAAATTTAGTTATTACATATGGAAATAATATAAAAGATGGTGTATAAAGAAATATTATATTTTGGAAATATATTAATTTTAAAACCTATTATATGCACTAAGGAATAGCTGTTACATTCATTTTGAAGAGGAATAGCTATTCTTCAATTTAAAGAATAGTTATTCCAATGTAATAACTAATTCATGTAATAAAAATGCAACTAAATGATCAAATTGTTATTACACATGAATAACTATTTTAGTACAGAAGCTATTACAGCATACCAAACATACCTTAAGTATATGTTTGAGATTTGCTTTAAAATTTTTGTTTTTAGTTTCTGTCTTAGGTTTTTGGCAAATAATATAATTTTTAGTTTTTTTGTGATAAAAGTTTTGTTTTTTCCTTTCACTCTAAATAAATTAATTTTTAGTTTTTTTTTTATATAAACTAATTTTTAGGTTTTTGTATCAAAATTAACATAAAAGTTACCATAAAATATATATTTTGATAAACATTATGCAATAAACTACAAAAAATAAGCAAAAGTAAACAACACTAAGTATTCTATTTGGGTTTTATAGATTGGACAGGGTGTGAGCAAAGAGAGAGAGAGAGAGATGCGAAAATGAGTTTACTAATAACTAAATATTTTATCAAGTTGTCTCAATTATTTATTTGGACAAAATTTAATGCTCATCTAAGTGACAAAATTATATTCACAGGACTCTTCACACCTAGAATGTCACTTAGCTGAGCATTAAATTTTGTCCAAATAAATAATTGAGACAACTTGATAAAATATTTAGTTATTAGTAAACTCATTTCCGCATCTCTCTCTCTCTCTCTCATATATATATATATATATATATATATATATATATATATATATTCATAGGACTCTTCACACCTAGAATGTCACTTAGATGAGCATTAAATTTTGTCCAAATAAATAATTGAGACAACTTGATAAAATATTTAGTTATTAGTAAACTCATTTTCGCATCTCTCTCCAGTAGATTGGACGGGGTGTGAGCGAAGAGAGAGAGAGATGCGAAAATTTGTTTACTAATAACTAAATATTTTATCAAGTTGTCTCAATTATTTATTTGGACAAAATTTAATGCTCATCTAAGTGACAAAATTATATTCACAGGACTCTTCACACCTAGAATGTCACTTAGATGAGCATTAAATTTTGTCCAAATAAATAATTGAGACAAATTGATAAAATATTTAGTTATTAGTAAACTCATTTTCGCATCTCTCTCTCTCTCTCTCTCTCTCTCTCTCATATATATATATATATATATATATATATATATATTCACAGGACTCTTCACACCTAGAATGTCACTTAGATGAGCATTAAATTTTGTCCAAATAAATAATTGAGACAACTTGATAAAATATTTAGTTATTAGTAAACTCATTTTCGCATCTCTCTCTCTCTCTCTCTCTTTGCTCACACCCCATCCAATCAACTGTTCACACTCGGCCCTAAACAAGCCTCTATTTGCTGCTTTTGTCTCCTCAATCCTCACCATTCAATATAACGTATTTAAGCTCTCGTGACTTTCTTAATAGGTCTTTATTCGACTCAACCACCAGTATGAGTCGTGTATGCTAACAATTTTTGAGAACCTATCTGCTTGAGATTCGCAAGCATATTTGAGAAAGGCAATGTCTAAGTAGTACATTTTAGTGTATTTAGTGTGCGTTTGACTTCAAATTAAAAAATTAGCTTATTTTACTATTCAGCTTATTTTTTCTACTATTTATAGACCCCACTGCACTTTTTGGTACTATTAATTAGTCCTCATTTATATATATATATGTATATATATTATGAACTAAAAAATGGGTAGAGAGTGGCAACTTGAGTTGGCGTCTTCCACCTAAGCATGACTATAGTGACACTCTACCTGCTAGGTCCGGGCCTGCAGGAGCAGGGAATCCGAGTGAGAATTTAGAAGCTTAGGTAGATAAAAAGTGTGATTTTAAAAGCTTAGGTATATTTATTTAAAGCTTAGGTAGATAGAAAGTGTGATTTTAGATAAAATTCGAGTGAGAATTTGGAGATGTTGTAAGAAAAATCCATGTAAAGCATATACATCTCACTCTATAAATCATCATTTTAGTTAAGTTACAATTAGTCACATCCAAAATTGCTTCTACAGCTAGTCACTCTTTCAATCTCTTTTTTTTCCCCCACTAATATTCTACCTCAGCTCTACCCAACAGATTTAAACAAAAACAAAAACAAACAAACAAACGAACAAAGAAAACAACAACAACAACAACACAATTACTAATTTAAAAAATCCTCTCCCCATCTCTACTTCTCTCTTCGTCTTATCTTCATCTCAACTCCAATAAGTTCTTAAACGCTCAAAACAACATCATAGCAATGGAGCTCATGAATAGATGGGTGTAGCTCAGATGATAGAATTGTGAGCGAGTCTAAAGTCCAAAATGAAGTAATTTCTAATTTTTCTAAAGTAGTCAATAAAATTAAAAAGCAAAACAAAAAATTTACTTTATGTCGGCTTAAAATATTTAAATTATAAAATAGACATTTATCCCTAATTAATGTGCCAAATTTTATTTACTAAGCTAAGGCAAAAGGGGGAGGGTATTTGGTGTATAATCTCTTTAAAAAATCAAGGCTCACATAGAATTTTGTAAATTTTTAAATATATTATCATACTCTTAATATTTCTTTTTTTTTTCTCTCTCTCATTTTACTCTTGAGTTATATATCTTCTTATAATAATAATAATAATAATAATAATAATAATAATAATATATTTACTTGTTTACTTGTTTGAAACATATGTAATTAGTAACTCAAAATTATGAAGTATTTTGAGCATAACAATAATTATATTAAATTTCAATTCTAACACTATGCACCAAAAATTATATTAATAGTTATAATATACATTCATATTATATTTTCTATGTCAATTTTTTTATTTTTTACTTGCAGCACAATCTATTTTTTAATTAATTTTGTCATCAAATTTTTTTTTTTTGAATTTTTTGCCTTGAACTAAAATTCGTTTTTTTTTTCTTATATATATATATATAAACTAGTCTTTCATGTTAGTCTCCACGGGTAATCACTCTCTTACCCTTTTATTAATAAAAGAATATATTGATTAACAAAATAATATTCCTAAAAAAAGGAGAATAATAAAAACTAGTACTTAATATATAAAATAATCCATCTCAAAAAAGAAAATATATAAAAAATAAAACTTGTACCTAAAATTAAAATAAATAAATAAAACTCTTAAAACAAGTCAAAATGAACACAGTTATAAGATAAATAAAAACATACATATCTGTTAACCAAAAATTAAAAAAATAAAATAAAAACATACATATCTATGCTAAGTAATAGTGGAGTGCAGAAGTCTTCCACATGGGAATTGGCAACTCAATGCCGACAAGTCGGGTCAAAAGTCTTTTAGGTGATGTCAGTTTTAACGGGATCGGCCGATTGGGTTTTTCTCTCTTTCTCTCTCACACGAATTTAGGAGTGGTCCCTGGCCTCCTGGCCTAGAGTAGCACAGTAAAAAAGAAAATTAAAAAAAAAGGAAAGGAAAGATGCTGGGATGAGACCCTCTGAGTCTGGGGTGAGTCAATAATAAAAGATTTAAAAATGGCATGCTGGCGTGGCTAGTTGTTAAATTAAGGAGTGAGGACCACCTCTATGTTCCTCCCTCTCAAGAAGAAAAGGATAGCTAGCTGTTTTTGAACTGTCAGGATATATGATGAGTTTGGGCTGGGCGCGACCATGGGCCATGGGTGTGGACTGGTGAGCATAAGATCAAAGTACGGAGGAGTTGAAGACCACTGAAAACATATCAAATACTTTGTAGCAAATCAAATAAAGTTTTTTTTTTTTTTTTTTTTTGATAAAGTTTAGACCGAGTACACTTCTAGCTAGGCTCTCTCCCTCGGTAGCCCTATCATGCTTCCTGCTAAACACAACAAACTATGCTCATATAATTGGGTGTACCACAAAAGTGACCGCGCCGTCCTTTAGCCATACCACACCCGCGTGCTTCTTTTAAGTTTTCTTTACATAATGCAACCCAAGAATCCCTTTTGTCATTAGCTGTGTACAGCTTTTAAAGCCTCGCCTTTTCAATGAGCCTTTTTTTTTTTTTTTTTTTTTAGCAAATCTTCTACCAACAATTATTATTAGTAACAAGTCAATTAAATTGGTGCCAAACGGACATAAAATTGTCATCTCTTTCGCTTGCTTTAAGTTTTGAAATTCCAAGTTTTAGTGTCAAAACTCTTAAATGAATTATTTCAATGGCTGATGGAGTATTAAATTTAGGTCTAGTAACTTAGATGTGGCACATTAAACTTTTTAATTAAAGTCAAGAATTTTTGAACTCAACTCCCTCCCCTAACTATCAATTTATCCACAAAGAAAAAAAAAAGCACTTCAAATACTTTATTGTATTAACCAATAAAACACAAATATTATTATTTTTTTTCAATGACAATTAAATTCAAAATAATTAATTGTTTATAAATTCAATTGGGAAATCCTATGTATTGCATTTACCCGTTAATAAAACAACATAAATGTGCTTGTTTATTTTTCAAAATAACACCTAAATGAGTGAAATAGAGAGAGTGTGTAATAATAATAACAAAAATAACACAACTATTGATCATTAATTAAAGTTAGATTCTTTTCTTTTTTTGTTTTTAATTTGATAGTTGGGATGAAATGTTTTGAGCCCTAACTGTTTCCGCTGAAAACATTAGAAGACACCAATCAATTGAGGTATAAAGTTTTTCTCAAAAAAAAAAAGTGAGCTATAAAACACTTGAAAATTAAATTAATTAGATTCAATTATGAAAAGTATGAAACATCTTTATTATGTCATATTTTGTCATCCCTTGTGTCGGGGTACGAGGATCCAAAACAGTAATAAAGTGGGCAAGGTTGTTTCCGAGGAGGGGAATTTTACGAGGAGTCTTTGGAGAAGAACTATTTTTCTAATAAAGGAGTTCAGGATATTGCCGTTGAGAAAAAATACCGAGGACCGAGGACTCCATATTAACCTCGGAAGGTCGAGAATCAGGCATGCAGGGAGCATGGTGCAATCCCAAGGGAGATAAAGGTAACTTGATATAAAACAAGGAAGAGAAGAAAAAGGATTGACAAGGCAGCCATTTCCTCCACATTAAATGCACTACAACCATTTAGCTGGCCACATTAATGGGGAAATGACCCTGAACAGTGTCCCACACAACTCATGTTCTAGTTTAAAAACCTTCTAGTAAGGCCTTAATGAGACAATTGTCAGGAGAGTTTAATCATAGCCCTCTAAATCTAAGATCCAGATGCATTCTTGCTGAGTTATATAAAGCCAAGAAGCGCCTGGATCAAAGGGGGTGAGTAAGATTTTAGTAGAAGAAAAAAAGGAGAGAGAACAGCCATTGTATCTTCTTCCTCGGACAAAACCTGAGGACTAACACTTAGTCATTCTCAATCTATTTAGTTAATTGTCAAGCTCCAGGATTGTCATCTTTTGTTACAAAAAAGGGTATTTAACGTTGACCTTACATCCCATCTCTAAAAATTTATTATGTGGGTAGGATAGTTGCCTTCTTTTCTTTTTCCGCCCGCCACAATTGGCACCGTCTATGGGAATCGTCTTCTGAAGTACCTTTACAAATCTCATAGCTATGGCTAGTTCTAGGCGTACTGGATCACTGGAGTCTGTTGGTTCTCAGTGCAAAGATCATTTCATTAACCTTGAACATAGGACGGATAGAGATGTGGCTCACACTCGTAGTCAAGGAGCACCTTCCTTTCATTCTAAACAAACCGGGCAACATGAGGAGAGCAATCATTCACGCGATGAGGAGGTCCATAGCTTAGAGAAAAAAGTGGAGCGGTTACGTCGACGTCTTCATCGCCGAACTCGAATAAGGGAAGATAGAACCCCTTCTCCAAACCAATATTCAAGTACTGGAAGTGATAAGAGTTACCGGCCTAGGAGCAGGACTCCACCAAGTGAATCGTTTACATCGTCATCTCGTCATTCTTCGGGGCAAGACCATTATCATAAGAAGTCTAGAACACCACCAAGGAGAGGCTAGAGGCATGACGCTATGGGAAAGGCTCTCCTTCAAATATTCTCGTTGTCTGTTTTCTCGACGTATTGAGCAGGCCGAGCTCCCTCGTCGCTTTAACCAACCCACCTTCACCATCTATAATGGTAAAACCGACCCAGTAAAGCACTCGAGTCATTTTAATCAGAGGATGACTATTCACTAAAAAAATAAAGCCTTAATGTGTAAGGTTTTCCCTTCAAACCTTTGGGCCGGTTGCTATGAGGTGGTTTGACAGTCTTGAAGAAGGATCAATACATTCTTATGAGGAGCTAACTAAGGCCTTCAGGGCAAGATTTGTGACTTGTAGCCAAGTCCCTAAACCCTTAGATTCTTTACTCTTAATGTCTATGAGAGAATGTGAGACCTTGAAGAATTATTTTGATAGAAACTAGGAGATCTATAATTAAATTGATGGGGATTTTGAGGACGTCGCCGTACGAACCTTTAAAGTGGGTCTTCCTACACATTCTGACCTATAGAAATCACTTACCATGAAACCACCTCGAGGCATGCATCAACTCATGGACCGTATTGAGGAGCATAAAAGGGTCGAGGACAATCAGAGTATTAGCAAGGGTAAAGCTAAGGCTTTCGTACCTGATCGAAGGGATAGCTCGACAGGCTGATTGACGTCTTCCCAATCGAGGAGGAAGTTTTACAATCAAACATCCTATACCGTCAATGGTCCTCAGGCGGTGAACTTGGTGTTTAAGGAGCCGATATATCAAGTGTTAGAAAAAATTAAGCACGAGCCCTATTTTAAATGGCCAAATAAGATGGGTGGAGACCCAACTAAGAGAAATCAGAATTTGTATTATCAATATCATCAAGACCGAGGTCATACAACCGAGGAATGTAGAACTTTGCAGGCTTTTCTTGATCAGTTGATTAAAGCTAGTAAATTGAAGCAGTTTTTGCAGCAACCTGATAGTCAAGGAAATCGGCTTGCGACGAGACCCTAAGAAGCGAGGCACCTCGGTCATCATTGGGAACAATAAATGTCATTTTTGCAACCTCGAGAAGAGAGTTTCACCCACTTAGCAGAGTGATGTTAGTATCACCACAAATGGCAGGGTCTGAAGAGGAGGCACCATGTAAGAAGGCCAGAGTTTTGGAGCAACCTATTATAGGATTTTCCGAGGAAGACAAGTTGGGAACAATTCAGCCACACAATGACGCCCTAGTGGTAACCTTGCGTATAGCAAGATTCGATGTTAAGAGAGTAATGGTTGATCAAGGCAGTGGGGCAAAGATTATGTACCCCAACTTGTTTAAAAGCCTAGGTCTCAAACTTGAGGATTTGGACCAGTATGATACTCCATTGATAGGGTTCGATGGAAACACTACTATCCTGAAGGGGATGATTTGATTACCAGTACAGACTAGGGATAGGGTGGTAAGCGTAAATTTTATAGTGATAGATTCGTTTTCGCCATTACTGCCATCTTAGCCAGACCATGGCTCCATGCCATGGGGCGGTCTCATCAACGTTGCATGTTAAAGTGAAATATCCTACTAATGAGGGAGTGGTCGAGTTGGTCGGATGCCAGTTGATGGCTAGGCAATGCATTGGGGTGGAAATTGATCATCGTGTTGCTTAAATCGGCTCTTTGAAAGTGGCGCCGGCGTTATAGCAACCACAGCTTGGGCAACCTATATCCTCGGATGGTCTAGTATCTTGTGAGGAGTTGGAAAGGGTTGTCATTGGCGAGGACATAAATACTTTCAAGTTGGGATTCAACTCCCAGTTGAGGATAAAAAGCAGCTGGTGGACTTTTTGAAGGGAAACATGGATGTTTTTCCGTAAAGTGCATACGAAGCACCCGGGGTTGACCTCGAGTTCATCAGCCACCACTTGAATGTTAACCCCAAGGTTATCCCGAAGAAACAACTACCTCGATGTTCGTCTAAAGAACATGCTGAGGCTGTAAAAGATGAGGTTCGTAAGCTTAAACAGGCCGGGGCAATTAAAGAGGTTTTATACCCAGAATGGTTGGCTAATATTCTGGTGGTGAGGAAAAAATCGGGGAAGTGGAGAGTGTGCGTGGATTTTATAGATCTTAATAAAGCCTGTCCTAAAGATCCGTTTCCTGTCCCAAGAATAGATCAATTAGTTGACACAACGTATGGACACCCTAGGATGAGTTTCCTAGACACTTTTCAAGGCTACCATCAAATTCCGCTGGCATTGCCCGATTAAGAGAAAACAGACTTCCTTACCCCGACAGGAAATTATCACTATAGAGTAATGCCATTTGGACTAAAGAATGCAGGGTCCATATATCAAAGAATGGTGACTAGAATGTTTGAGAACCAGCTGGGAAAGAATGTAGAGGCGTACATCGATGATATGGTAGTTAAGAGTAAAGAAAAATCCCGGCATTTGTTTGATCTTGATAAAATTTTGCAATTTTACGAAAGTAAAAGCTGCGCTTAACACTTCCAAGTGTTCTTTTGGAGTGGGGTCGGGAAAGGTTTTAGGCTACATGATCACCCATCGGGGGATTGAAGTTAATCCTGACCAGATTAAGGCTATCCATGGGTTGCATCCACCTCGGAATCCAAAGGAAGTTTAACGTCTTACTGGAATGACAGCAGCTTTGAACCGTTTCATATCAATGTCCGCAAAGCGATGTAGACTGTTCTTTCAACTATTGCATAAATGGAAAGATTTTTCCTGGTTAGAGGAATGTGATAGGGCTTTTGACGAATTGAAGTCGTATTTAGCTCATCCGTCGGTCTTATCTAGGCCAGAGAAAGAGGAGGTTCTGTATGCATATGTGGCTGTTACCCAACACGTAGTGAGTTTGGTTCTGATAAGGGTGGATTAAGGAATTCAGAAATCGGTGTATTACGTTAGCAAATCCCTCCAGGAGGCCGAGGTCAAGTATCTTCCCTTGGAGAAGGTAATTCTTGCTATCATCCATGCCACTAAGAAGTTGCCCCATTATTTCCAAGCCCATACCGTGATCGTATTAACCTAATTGCCTTTGCAAGCATTGCTTCGAAAGTCAGATTATACAGGAAGAATAACAAAATGGGGAACTGTGCTCGGTGCTTTTGATATTAAGTATTTGCCTCGAATGACTATAAAAGGCCAGGTTCTAGCAGACTTGATAGCAGAATTTACTGAAGAGTTAGGTGACTTAAAGGAGGGAATAAAGCTCGAGGAAACATTGAGAGTGAATACAGTGGAAAGTCAGCAAGTGTGGCAATTATTTGTGGATGGTGCGACCAACCAAAGAGGATCAGGGATAGGAATCGTGATGATCTCACCAGATGGAATTACTTTGGAAAAGTCCCTAAGGCTTGGATTTTCAGCAATAAATAACAAGGCAGAATATAAGGCTCTACTGGCAGGGGTAACTACTATGCAGAAACTTGGAGGTAGGGTTGTCAGGGCATACTGTGATTCAAGACTCATAGTGGGACAAGTTTGGGGTGATTTTGAGGCTAAAGACCCGAGGATGATCTAGTACTTGAATTAGGTTAAGCGCTTGTTGGGGGGCTTTCTTTCTTTTATGCTTGAACAGGTTCCCCGAAGCAAAAATTCCCACGCTAATTCGCTTGTAACTCTCGCTACTACGAGTAGGGAAAGTCTTCCTAAGATTATACTTGTGGAAGATTATGCATTACCTGCTTACAACGTACCGGCACTTGTGGGAGTTCAATTTACACAAGTGGGCCCTAGTTGGATGGATCCATTGTTTACGTTCCTTAGGAATGGAATGTTGCCCGAGGACAAGACCAAGGCAAAGAAAATTCGTAGGAAGGCGTCGAGGTTTTGGTTATCTAAGGACCAGAAACTATACAAACGCTCATACTCGAGACCATATCTCCTATGTATCCATCTTAAGGCAGTGGAAATATTGTTAGAGGAGTTGCATGAGCAAATTTGTGGCAGTTATACGGGGGGAAGGTCACTTGCCCATAGGGCTTTAATGCAAAGTTATTGGTGGCCGAGCATGCAGAAGTCCTCCCAGGAATATGTTAAGAAATAATCAGTGTTAGAGATATGCTCCTAATATCCATCAACCAGGGGGGGTGCTGAACCCATTAAGTAGCCCCTGGCCTTTTGCACAATGGGGGCTAGATATCATGGGGTCTTTTCCCAAGGCTATAGGGAATTGAAGATACTTCCTTGTTGCTATTGATTATTTCACCAAGTGGGTCGAGGCTGAACCATTAGCTAACATTCGAGATCAAGATGTCAAAAGATTCGTTTGGCGAAATATTGTGACGAGGTTTGGGGTTCCGAACACCCTCATCTCAGATAATGGGCTCCAATTTGACAACAAGTCATTTCAGAGATATTGTTGTGACTTAGGGATAAAGAACAAGTATTCCACTCCATCGTACCTGCAGAGTAATGGACCAGCTAAGGCCACAAATAAAGTCATTCTGGATGGTCTAAAGAAAAGATTGGAAGAAGCCAAGGGAAAGTGGGTGGACGAACTGCCCATGTTTTGTGGACATATCGCACAACTCCTAGGAGGTCTTCCATGACTTATGGATCTGAAGCAGTTATCCCTACGGAAACAGGCTTCCCAACATTAAGGTCCAGCCAACTCCTCGGAGGTAGCAATGACTAACTACTATCCCTAGACCTCGACTTAGCTGAAGAACGAAGGGAAATAGTTACGGTCAGATTAACGCAGTACCAACAAAAGCTTAGGCAAGGATTTGATAAGGGGATAAAAGTCAGGATATTCATTCCAGGAGATCTTGTTCTGCGAAGGGTGGTCGAGAGTATAAAGAATCCCTCTTGGGGAAAGCTAGGTCCTAACTGGGAGGGACCATATCAGGTGACTTCTGTAGCTAGAATAAGGGCCTATCGGCTGGGAGATTTAGATGGGGTTGTAGTTCCCCGACCATGGAATGTGAATAATTTACGGAAATATTATTTCTAATTTAAAATTATGTAAATGATTATCTGTTTATATGTAATCGAATGTATTAATCAACTTTGTTGTTGTCATTTTGATTAAAAGTGCACCTAACTTAATATCATGGGTTAAACAGAACCTCGGCCAGGTTAGATTCCTTGGGTCATCTGCCTTAGGTATATTAATGTTTACCTTGTTATGCGGGGTCTAGGTAAATGAAATTCCTAAGACCTACTACTTGGTATAAAATGACAGGTAGTTTCTTCTAAGTCAAGTTCATTGAAATTTAGATTGGACCTACCACTCTAGTCAACCAACTGTAGAAATACTTATCCTTTGGTAAACATTAAGCTTAGGAGAGCTCAGCGTTAAGGGCTGCAGAATGATAAGTTATTTAGGTAGATTAAATATGGTGAAATAAAGAAAAAATGTATTCGCCAAAGTTAAGGAAGGATCACATAGTTCAGGATATGTATTAAGACAAGGGTAAAAGAATTGTAAATTATCAAGTAAGAAAAACTACATAAGGCTAGAGATAAGTAAAAATCTTTTCATTCATAAGTTTGGAAACTAATGAAGCACATAACAAAACGAGGATTGAAGCTTCAACTAGTTAGAGTGTTCACCAACTTCATCAAAAAAAAAAAATAGTAATAACAGGTCCTCGACCTAACATCTACTTTTTCCCTTGGCCCTCGGGATCCTTTTCTTTTTCTGCCCCGTCCGATGTCTGATCCTCGGTTGTAGATTGGGATATAAGGGGAGTAGCTTCAGTTGTTGGAAAGACTCCACCTTGGGGGTGAGTCTCATCTACCACTACAGAGACCGTTGGGGCAGCCTTGTTAGGTTCCAGGGTTGGATCCTCAATTCGGGTAGGCTGCGCGGAAATGGCAGAGCTGGTCAGAGGAGGAGCAAATGCTTGTGCCCTTATGGCTGGGGGGTAGAACACCTTCTCTGGATTTCTTAGTTCCGAAGAGGGGTCTACACCGCCGGCATTCAAAGCCTCGATCCAAGTCCAAAGACGGAAGTTTCGGCATACTACAGGGAATTGAGACTTTAGATGTGCTTCAATCTCTTTCTTCTCCATATCGTATGCAATCTGCTCCACTTTACCCATCTCTTTAGTTTTTTGGGCTAGCTCCACGGTCAGTTCAGTGATCCAAACCCGAGCAAGGGAGAGCTAGTTTTCTGCCTCTTTCAGTTGGTAGAGCTAATCCCGAGCTTGCCTTTCAAAGCCTTCAATGGTGGCTTTAGCACTCTTCCTAACTTTGTCACACTCGAATAGCTTAAGGAGATTTCCTTCAATTTTTTGTCAACCAGGGCTTGGGACTTTTGGGCTGCGTATCGCCTCGATTCCTCCTCCTTTTTCTCATGAAGGGCTTGATCAACCCACTCCTCGACGACCTGCGCTGCTTGGGTGGCCTAAGTGTTCAAATATATATATATATATATATATATATATATATATATATATATATATATATATATATATATAAGATAAAGAATAAGAGTAAAAGTTCAGGATGTGCAAAGGAGTAAAATGGGGCAAGAGTCCCCAAACTTCCCCTCATATAAGAGATAAAAAAGAAGTAGAGGTTTTCCCGCCTCTTCAATGGAAGGAATAAGGACCGTAGGATGAGAATCTGACCACAGAACGTGGGAGACAGCAAGCCACCCGCAGCATTTAAGGCGGAGTTGCGGATTCCGAAGCGTCAGGAGCGTGTCTCAGTCAGTTGAAAAGACGCTCTCACGTGAGAATCTATGGGGAGCGTGTTGTAGCAACCATTTCCCCTTAAACAAAACCTCCCTTTCCTAGGGTAGATGCGAAAAGTAAGGTTTTGGGGGGTCATTGTGGGGGTACAAGGATCCAAAGCAGTAATAAAGTGGGCAAGGTTGTTTCCGAGGAGGGGAATTTCATGAGGAGTCTTTGGTTTCTAATAAAGGCGTTCGGGATATTGCCGATGAGAAAAAATACCGAGGACCGAAGACTCCATATTAACCTCGGAAGGTCGTGAATTAGGCATGCAGGGAGCATGGTGCAATCCCAAGGGAGATAAAGGTAACTTGATATAAAACAAGGAAGAGAAGAAAAAGGAATGACAAGGCAACCATTCCCTCCACATTAAATGCACTACAACCACTTAGTTGGCCGCATTAATGGGGAAATGATCCTGAACAGTGTCCTACACAGCTCATTTTCTGGTGTAAAAACCTTCTAGCAAGGCCTTGATGAGACAATTTTCAGGAGAGTTTAATCATAGCCCTCCAAATGTAAGATCCAGATGCATTTTTGTTGAGTTATATAAAGCCAAGAAGTGTCTGGATCAAAGGGGGTCAGTAAGATTTTAGTAGAAGAAAAAAAAGGAGAGAGAACGGAAACAGCCATTGTATCTTCTTCCTTGGACAAAACCCGAGGACTAACACAGTCAATTCTCAATCTATTTAGTTAATTGTCAAGCTCCAGGATTGTCATCTTTTGTTACAAAAAGGGGTATTTAATGTTGACCTTACATCCCATCTCTAAAAATTTATTGTGTGGGTAGGATAGTTGCCTTCTTTTCTTTTTCTGCTCGCCACACCTTGCATCTAATTTTTTTTTTTTTTTTAAATCTTTTTAATCAATTTAGTTACCGAATAGGTGTAACAACTTTAAAGCACTTTATCACTATAATTGGTCAACGTAGCTTTATAGATTAAAATTTTAGTTCCTACAGCAATTTCAAACAGATACTTAGAGTGGATCATTAGACATCACAAGTCCAAATCTTCTGTTATTGACGGCTCTAGAATTTTTTTTAGGGTGGTCACTAAAAAACTTAAATTATAAAAAGTTTTAAAATAAATAAATTAAATATATCAAGGTCACAAAAAAAAAAAAAAAAAAAAAAACCTAAATTCATGAAGTATTACAATTTCGTTTTACTAGCAAAGAGAAAAAGGAAAAAAAAAAAAAAATTTGATAAGAGATAAAGTGGGAACTAAGAATGTTGATATGAAAATAATATAGTGAGAAAAAGTCTGAAATGATAATAAAGAAGAGAAAAACGGAGAGAGAGAGAGAGAGAGAGAGAGAGATATATATATATATATATATATATATATACATATATAATATTTGCTAAAACTATGAGCATAGTTGCTAAGGAAAGCAAAGTTGTTGAGTTTGCAAAACCAAAGAAAGCATAACTGTTGGCACAACCAAGGAGAACTCACAACCACAATATTTTTATTGGTATCGTTTTCTAAGTAAAAATGAAATTAAAGATTATTTTTAAGTAATGGGTTGATCGAGTTACAAATTTGAATAATTAGAGTTTTTTTTTTTTTTTCTAAATTGGCTTTTTGTTGAATAATTTTTACGCTTGTTGTTGTTTGGTCTAGTCTTATTTTTGTTTGAGTTATTTTTGTGGTCACTTGGGCTAATTTATATTGTTGTTATTTAAGTTTTTTTTTTTTTTTTTTTTTTTAAAGGGGCTAAGAATTATGTTTGGGGGGGCCATAATTATTTTTGGAGAAATGCGATGTCCACAATATTTTTATAATATATCTTATGCGACAAACTATTATTGGTGGGTAGAAATGTGAGGTTAGTATTGGACTCAAATTAGAATCAGTATCAGCTTACTGCATAGGATTTTTTGTAAAATTATTGTAAAAATGTTGTGGATAGTAGTATTACACTTATTTTTGTTGAACCAAAATTATTGTGATTTTCAAGGTAGGGTGTTCAATATTTTTTTAGGTTGGTCACAATAGGTTAGTTTAGTATATAACATTTTTTTGCAAGTCAAGGTGGTCTTGTGAGTTGTGACCACCTTGACATCAATGCGAAGCCGCCATTATCTTTTGTTCTAATTTTCTTGTTCTACTCTATACTCTACCAATAAAAACTTACCACATGTACAACTATTTTATTAAAATCTAATTATTTTCCTTTAATTGTTTTAGTTTCCTAAAATAAATAAATAAATAACCCAAACCATCCCCACTGACCACAACCAGCAACCTTCGCTAACGCCATTAGGAAGAGATTGTCGACGTCATCAACAAACAACCACCACCTTTGGCCAGCCATCCACCACCTACAACTAGTGGCCAAACATAAATAATTTTCTTTATAAAAAAATTAAAAAAAAAAAAAAAAAAAAACCAACACATCCCCACCAATCACCACCACCCTTCTCTAGCGCCACTAGGAAGAGATCCCTGAGATTTGTGATTTTTTTTTTTTGTTTTTTTTTTGTTTGGGGGGTTTCCCTCTTGCATTTGTTGTCAATGGCAGCGTGGACAGAGGCAACGTTGTGACTTGGCGTTAGAGAGGAGAAAGGGTGAAAGAGGAGAGAGAGACAGAGAGGGATGCATTTTTACTTGATATTGCAGCAAGTTTTATAATTTACAATATGAATAAATAACCGGATGTGGGAGCATTTTTTTTTTTTTAATTGAGCTACAATTTTTTTTTTTTAGAAACAAACACACACACAATGGAGAAGAAAAGAGGTTCTAACACGAAGTTATTTATTTTACATTTTAGAGGATTTTGTATTCTCATCTAATAATCAATTTGACCTCAGATTCTATCATTTTTTTTTACTCAAATTTATTGAGGGTTTCTTTTTTTCCTTTTTTTCCACACAGAGAGAGAGAGAGATTTCTTGGAGCAAATAAAAAAATTGTAAGAATTTACTTAGCAAAGCTATAGTGCCTTTCCAATTGAAGTATTGTAGCTTCCACTAATTTTGTTGTGCAACTGACGATTTGTTACAATTATGATTTTTGGGGTTTGGCTAACCAAATTTGAAAAAAAAAAAAAAAGAAAAAAAAAGCAAACGTTTGGAGCATTGCAAATATTATGGATGCATAGTGTTTGTTCTACTATAATAATTTAAAAGTTATCATTGAGAGTGTAACCAATCTTGTTGATAGAGACATAGAGTTCTCATTAAAAAAAAAAAAAAATCTTATTGATAGAGTTTTTTTTTTTTTTTTGGTTAAGAATAGAGTTACTAACAGTGCAACAATTATTTATTTATTTATCTCTAGTTAAATCAATGTTTATTTAACTGTGTCACATCATTGTGTGTACGAACAAATTTTTTTTTGTTGATAACATTGTGTGTACGAACACAATACTTACTTTAAGATGATACACGGTATGCATCATTTGATATATATTAAATCATAGTAAAAAATAAAAAAGTCACATTGACTCTCAGTACTCTGGTCTGTAGAGATAAAGATGGCAGCTTGGGTAGTGAGATCAATATGTTAAGAAAGGAGATTAATGATTTATTGGATAGTGAAGAAATTATGTGGCATTAGAGATCGAGAGTGCAATGGTTAGGCCTTGGGGATCGAAATACGAAATACTTCCACACTAGGGCTTTAGATAGGAGAAGGAGAAATACTATCAACAGCATTATGGATGAAAATGGAAATTGGCATGATTCTATTGATGGTATTGCAGAGGTGGTTGTGTCATATTATAAAAATCTGTATACCACTTCTTATCCGACTCGCATTTTGGAAGGCCTTGATACTATTCCAACTAGAGTCATTGAGGATATGAATCAGCTCCTTATTCAAGAGTTCACAAGAGAGGAAGTTGAGGCAGCACTAAAACAAATGCATCCAACAAAAGCCATAGGTCCTAATGGTATGTCTGCTATTTCCTTTCATAAATATTGGGGTATTGTTGGTAATGATGTCATATGCATGGTCTTAAATGTGCTAAACTCAAATATGTCTATGGTAGAGATTAATAAAACGAACATCACTTTGGTGCCAAAAATAAAAAACCCCACAAAAATGACTGATTTTAGACCTATTAGTCTATGTAATGTTGTTTATAAACTCATATCAATACAGACAATGTTGTTTATCCTTCCACAGATTATATCAGAAAATCAGAGTGCGTTTCTCTCTGGGAGACTAATTACAGACAATGTTCTTGTAGCTTTTGAACTTATGCACTATTTAGAACATAAGAAGGAAGGAAGGGAGGGTTTTGTAGCAATAAAGTTGGATATGAGTAAAGCATATGATAGGGTGGAGTGGGGTTTTATTAAACAAGTGATGGAAAAAATGGGCTTCCATGAAAAATGGATAAATTTGATCATGCATTGCATAACTACTGTATCTTACTCTATCCTCGTTAATGGTGTTGCTTATGGTAGTATTATTCCTACGAGGGGTCTCCGTCAAGGAGACCCAATTTCACCTTATATCTTTCTTTTGTGTACAGATGGTTTTTCCTCCCTTATTAATAATGCTGCCAGGAATCAAAGAATTAATGGAGTATCAATATGTAGAGGTTGTCCCAAGATTACACATTTGTTTTATGCAAATGACAGTCTATTGTTTTGTAAAGCAAATAGCCAAGAATGCCAAAATCTTATTGATATTCTCCAGCTATATGAAGCTGCCTCAGGTCAAAAAATCAATGCGGATAAATCTTCAGTCTTTTTCAGTAACAATACTCCTGATGATAGAAGATGTGAAGTGCTGAATATGTTGGGTCCAATGCAAGATAATTGACATAAAAAATACCTTGGCCTACCCTCAATCATTGGCAAGTCAAAAGTTGAAGTTTTTCAAAAATTAAAGAGAGGGTGGAGAAAAAATTATCGGGGTGGAAGGAAAACATTCTTTCAGTGGGTGGCCGAGAGCCTCATCAAAGCTGTTGCTCAAGCAATTCCAACATATACCATGAGTTGCTTCCAGATCCCAAAGAGTCTTTGTGATGAGATTGAAGGAATGATGAGAAAGTTTTGGTCGGGCCAAAGGGGTCAAGAATCAAAAATTACTTAGGTTAACTGGAAGAAAATGTGTAAGTCAAAGTTGAATGAAGGAATGGATTTCAGAAATTTACAGGCTTTCAACCTTGCTATGCTAGCTAAGCAAGGTTGGAGGTTGATCTCAAATCCTAACTCTCTGGTGGCCCAAATCTACAAAGCGAGATATTATCCACATGGTGATATTTTTAGAGCAAAACTTGGTTCCAACCCTTCCTATACTTGGAGAAGCATCTTCAATGGGCTGGAAGTTGTGAAGAGAGGTACCCGGTGGCGAGTTGGCAATGGCAATAGGATTCATATTTGGGAGGATAAGTGGCTGCCTACTCCAACAATGTACAAAGTAATCTCCCCCCCCCCCCCCCCCAAAGCCCTTTGATGATTTTCCTAGGGTCTCGGTGCTGATTGATAGAGACATGAGGAGGTGGAAAGGTGATGTAGTAAGATCTTTGTTCTTGCCTTTTGAAGCAAGGACTATTCTGAATATTCCCCTCAGCCACAACCTTCCAGAAGACCAAATCATATGGGTGGGTAATAAAAAGGGAGAATTTAGTGTAAAAAGTGCTTATTATATTGCTATTGGGGTGCTAGATACAATGGAGGAAGGTGAAAGCTCTTCGGGTGATTCTAGGAGTCCTCTTTGGAAGAAGTTATGGCATTTAAACATCCCTCCCAAGGTGTGTATCTTTGCTTGGAAAATGTGTATGAATGCTCTTCCTACTTTTGTGAACTTGCAAAGAAGAGGAGTTAAGCTTTGTGATTTTTGTCCAGCTTGTGGGAAGGAGCCTGAATCAACTCTCCATGTTTTTGTTAAGTGTGAAGTGGCTACGAGAGTATGGAGATGTTGGGTGGATAGTCCGGTTAATTTGTTGAATGTAAATATGGATATTATAGATATTGCTATGCAAATTTTTGAATCTGGTACGTCACGAGACTTGGAGGTTTTCTTTGGAGTTACATGGGCAATCTGGTATAACAGGAATAAAATAGTGCACGAGTCCTCAAGTCAATTTCCGGATCATATTTGGAGTTTTGCTAGAAAATATATTCTTGAATTCAATAGCGCCTCAATAGTTTGCTCTCAAAGCTTGGCTCGGACAAAAGAGAAGTGGACAGCGCCTCCTCTAGGAGTTTTTAAAATCAATGTTGATGGTGCTACATCTGAAAATGAAAAGAACTCAAGTGTGGGAGTTGTTATAAGAGATGCAGCTGGTATTGTTCATGTTGCTTGCTGTAAATACCTTCAGGGACAATACTCGGTGGAGGAAGTTGAAGCACTAGCTATGGAGTGTGGTCTAATTCTTGCCAAAGAGCAAAAGCTATCTCAAATCATCTTGGAATCTGACGCATTAACAGCTGTTTCAAGTGTCACAGCAGCTGAAACAAGTGGTTGTATTGGTCATGTGTATCAGGGGATTCTTAGTTTGCTTTCTTCGTTTAGCAGCTGGAAAATCAAGCATGTGAAAAGAGATTACAACAGGGCAGCTCATGAGCTTGCACAGTATGCAAGGCAAAAGGAAGAGTCTTATGTCTGGAAGGGAGTTTGTCCTCCCATGGTGATTCGCGTTGTCCAGGAAGATTGTGTGTAGTATGTACTGTGTTGAGCTTTTCTCTTTGCTTTGTTGTACTTCCTTTTCTGTTTGGCAATGATATTCCAGTTTGGTTGTTTCAAAAAAAAAAAAAAAAAAAAAAGTCACATTGTAAAGTGTTTACTAGGTAGACTCTTGATTCACACAATACAAATATACTTATCGTATTGATCATATTAAATTAGTGAATTGAACATATTATATAATACATAAACAAGTACGCTTATATTGAGGTTTTGCTATATATTTGAGATTTGATTAAAGTCCAATGATTAATTTTAATGCAAGCTTTTTAGGTCACTCGATTGAACCCAATAAATCGTTCACATTCTCTCTCTCTCTCTCTCTCTCTCTCTCTCTCTCTCTCTCTCTCTCTCTCTCTCTCTCTCTCTCTCTCTCTCTCTCTCTCTCTCTGTGGGATCCCACATACTTTTCAATATCAAGTTTGATTTTCTTCCTTGTAGTCTCTCCAACTCTTAAAATCCTCATTTTTTTGGTCTCTCTTTCACTCATCATCCTTTTGGTCTCCTAACTTGTCCCCCCACCCCTCTCCCCCCCTTCTAATCCATGGAACCATAAGAGTCACTTTTGGTGGCTAGTGGATTCTCTTTGAACTTTTGATTTAGATTAACAATATTCTTTCTTAAATTTATTAGTAATTTTGATTTGCTCATTTTCAAATTTACAATATATGTATCAAATTACTTTGTGATAATGTATGTGCATTATCTATTATAGGGAAATATTTTATGGCAATATGAATGTTCTAACAAATTAATCTAGTATTTTATTTTTATCGTACTATTTTTTTTAAGGATCACCATACTAGTCTATATCTATATATATATATATAACCGAAACTTTTGACTTTTTTTTTTACCTCTCCAGAGCTTGTCACATCATTATCATTCTTTTTTTTTACATAAAATTATTTTTGTTTAGTCCAAACTTAACAATGAGTGAAACTCTATCTCTCTAACAAGTCCAACTTAAACTCAAACTCATCATTATCATTTTTTTAAAACAAAATTATTTTTGTTTAGTCCAAACTTAACAAGGAGTGAAACTCAATCTCTCTAACAAGTCTAACTTAAACTCAAATTCAAACGTTGATAATTTATCTCCAAATTTGCGAGGTTAATCATGAACACTATAAAAGCAGTGCAAACTCTAATATATATATATATATATATATTATGATTTTTCATGTATTTTTTAAAAAGTAATTTTCGTACATGAACCACCAAACTCTCTTTAGCCTTTTTTACCAGATAAAAAAGCTTGCAATAATTGAAATTTAAGGTTACTGCTATTGCATATATCTTTGCTTCACCTAACGATATGAAAGTATGTTAATTTCTTAGGCAGAAAGCTTATATACGATATATTAAGAGGAGGTATGGTTTTTATTATTTCAACATGGGCTCTTGTTCAACATTTTTTAGCGTAGGCCTCATGCTGATAAGGTTCGTTTAAAGTTTAGACCCGTTAAAATTTATTACTTTATGGGTTCGTGTACTTTTTCTTTTTCTTATATTTTTCTTTTGAATAGTCATATATTTTTTGAATTGTTTCAATAACTTTATCTGAATTTGTGTAGTCACACACACACACACATATATATTATCTATAATTTATAGGCTTTGAATCTTTTGATTCCTTTCAATAGTTATAGCCATGGATTATTTTTTTGAATGTAACTCATTGTGGTGGGCCTTTTTGCGTTGTTGGGCCTCGATCCCTCTTGCTGCACTACGACCCGTAGGTTTGAGGTAAAAGAGTTGGGACTGACCTAAATGAGGCTATACTTTTTGTTAGCTTGTGCGCAAGTTGAGCCATCCCAATATAGATGCGTTCTGGCAGGAGCATTGTGGGCTAGGCGTATGGCATGGCCATGGCAAGAATAACTGTTACAAATATTATAACAGAAATACAATACAATAGGATAACTGCAATGCTAATGAAATGAATAAGAATAACACCAAGAAGGAAAACAGCTAATAAAGTTATGGTAGAATAATACAATAAATAGAAATAACGCTACTACAAACAACTTAATAACTGAATAGTAGACGAATCACCCAATAAGCATGAATAGTAAAAGAAAACTTATCTGCCAGAAGGTAGGCTTAGCTTTTCAAAAGAAGCGGACCTAAGAAGGGAGCCAATCTCCAACGTGAGTAACATCAAGGAAGGCTTCTGCCGTAGAAGTTACACACTTTGGAAAAAAGACCTAAATGGTTTAAGTTTCGATTCTCAATTCCTCAAAGAGTGGGTCTGTCAAGAGGGAGAAAAAAAGTGGTCTATTGATGCATGCCTTTATTCCTACCTCTTATATCTCTCTGGTTTTTCTATGTGTTCTTTCTTTCTACCCCTCCTTCCTTTTGTTCTATTCGTCCCCCCTCCCCATTTATTCACTGTTCACAGCTACCCCTTTTTATACCATCTATTATGGTGGGATTAACCATTTTTACCCCTCAACTGCTTTTGACTCCTTATGAGTGTCCTTCTAGGACTGTCCACTAGCCTACCGGTTGCCCAACCACTACCTCTACTCAGAGTGTGTTGGTTGCACCACTCTCCATTCCCAGACAAAATTGCTTGTATTATTTCTTACCTCTTTCCGTTTTCACTTCACTCATTCGGATAAGAATTAAGCTACCTCATCACCTACCTCTATGGCATGCATCAAGTGGTCTCAGCCCATACTTACCTCTTTTGAGTGAGATGTCATCCCAACAGGACATTTTTCCTAAAGAAGCTTGAGTGGGAACCCCAAAATAGACCATTTTTTCTCCTCACCATCAAATCATACCCTTTGAAAGCCTTGACTCATGGCCCACCTCCCATGTATTGGCTGGGTACAAGTAGGTGGTGCCATGGCCCTTTGTGCAAGCTCCACTCCATTTGAATTTGTTTCTTCTTGCCTTCACACCATTTCTGCTGCTTCTGCATTTGTTTGATTCTGCTATACATGCTAGTTGGTGTTTATCTTTTGTGGTGTGAAGGATATGTGGAATTTTGGGCTCATATTTTCTGCCTTTTACCCTTTTTGGACTGGGTATTGCTTGGGCAAAAGCCTTCATCTCCCTATTGAGCCTGTGCTTTTCCTTCTCTATGACCATGAGCCTTTTGGCCACTGATCCTGCCATGTCACTTCATCGTGCCTGCTATAGTTTTACATCTCTTTTTATTTCTTGTTACCCCGTGGGCTTGTGGACTGATGCTCCTGTCGTGTCAGTCCATTTCTTCATCAATCTTTTGCTCAAGGCTTCCTTGGCCCATTTAACTTTTTTACTCCCATGGGTTTTTTTTGCTAAATTCTTTGGGCTTCTTCAACCCAATTTCTACATCTTTACCTCTTATCACTTTTCGGGCTTATTGGCCTTCAAGCCAACCTATGGAATTTACTAATTCATTTCCCGGGCTTCCCAAGCCCATTTACTTCCTCTTTACCTCTTATTATTCTCATAGACTTACTACTTCATTTCCTGGGCTTCCTTGACTCATTTACTTCTTCTTTACCTCTTTTTATTCTTGTGGACCTGCTGGCCATCAATCCTGCCGTTGCAGCCCACTGAGCTTGTTTTCTTATTTCTTTACCATTTTTTCCTTCTCACATTCTCTATTGTTGGGCTTCTTTTATTGTTGGGTCCTTTGTCAAAAATGGGCATCAACACCCATCTATCTCTTATATTTCTCTATTATTTGTCATATATATATCGTTTTGTTTCAATAATTTCTAAGCAGTGAATCATCTGATTCTTTAATATTTTTTGGTCTTTCAAAAGTTTTAATATCTGAATTTTTGAGTTGTTTTTTTGCAGTATCTGAAACTGTCTGACAAATTTTTTGTAACCCATTGCACATTCAAGCAATGACTTTTTCATCAAATTGTAACACAAATTGAAGTCATACAAGAGTATCATGCAATGGTGTAGTTTCTTAATCAATTGAAGATTTTATAAAATTATTTTTATCTACCTCACAAATAGGTAGGTTCCCATGAATAGCACAGGTTAGTGATTAGTTTAATATATCTATATGACCTATAAAAAATTAGTTTGGTATAAGCGTATGTAATGAAGATATTATAAATTTATCCTAATATATAAGTGTTATATATAGTTTTCAAATAAAAATGTTATATATATATATATATATATTAGTGTGAATAAATATTATATATATATATATATATATATATATTTAGAGTTAGTTTATTATATGCATAAATACATCCCAAGTTTATGATAAATATATACATTTTATATACAAAATATATCTATAATATTATATATATATATATATATATATATATATAAAATATTGAAGGGAAACGTTTGACTTTTTGTTGACTACATGGGTATATAAATTTATGTCACATATACATTTAAAAATACCAAACAATTGTGCCTTTTCATTTTGCCCGTTAACTTTCAGTATCTACTTCACATAAGATGTATGTATTAAAACAAAAAACTACCATTGAGAAGAAAATCATCGGTACGGCATAGCGAAGAGAATGGGAAATCTAAGAAGAATAGCATTCGTAAGGCGTGTAAAGAAATCGTATAATATTATTGTTGCTACCATTGGTATGACTTGATTCTTGGACATTTTCTCTATTTAACAAAAAAAAAAAAAAAAAAAAAAAAAAAAAAAAAAAAACAACGACTTACAAATGGTAATTTTGGAGAAAACCCATAGAATTCTTGTGTTTCTAAGAAAGATGAAAGAGAAGAAGTTACCAAATGAAAAATCGTTCAATATTATTGTTAATACTATTGGTGTGGCTTGATTCTTGGATCTTTTCACTGTTTAATAAAAAAAAACGACTTACAAATAATAATTTTGGAGAAGATCCACATGTTTCTTATGTTTATAAGAGATATGAAAGAGCATAAGGTTTTTTTTTGAGATATGAAAGAGAGTAAGTTAAGAAGAAGTTACCAAATAAATAAAACAACATTACTTTTTTTTTTCTTGAAACTCATCCGGTAGCTATTCCAATGTATGCAATTCACTAATTCACAATTCACTAATTAGCGTGTGGATTAGAAGATAGCAGCTGAAATAAGAGCAGGCCCAAAAGTAGGAGCAGGCCCAAAAGTAGAGTCCGGTTTCTTTACGGTCCATATTCCAAAAAGTGATGGAACAAAATGTGAAAGCCCATTGGAAAGCTATTTGTCGTGAAGATCCAAATCCGGAATTTGAAAAGAAATCGGACACGCACACAAATTGAATTGAAATCAGACATAGACACGTAAATAATTGATAATTCTAATCTCTCTCTCTTTTTTTTTTCTTTTTTTTTTAAAAAAAATATTTTTTTTATCCTTACCTTTTCAGAGATTGAGAGATACAGCTCCAGATTGCAGTGGTTTGGGTATTTTCTTCTGGGAAACGGCCAGGTTTAGAATCTTGTTGTTCTATTTTAAAAATATACAATAATATTTTAGGGGTTTTGGATGATAGGGAGGGGAGGGGAGGGGAGGGAGAAGTTGAAGTTGAAGTTGAAGTTAGGGTTTAATGATCTGGGAAGCTGAAAGATAAAAGATTTTTTTTTTTTAATATTTTAAAATTAGTAATTGCGGAAAGGAAACAGATTGATAGTAAATGTTGTTATCGTGGGTGGTTGATTAGGTTATCAAATTTTTTTTTTTTTTTTTAATTTATTTTTGGAGTTAAGAGAGATGGAAGGCGGTAGGAGGATATCGGTGAGTCCTCGGCCTTGCAGTGGAAGGCGGGTAGTGGCAAAGAAGCGAGCACGCGGAAGCGGTGTGGATGGTTTCGTCAACAGCGTTAAGAAGCTTCAGAGACGGGAAATCAGTTCCAAGCGTGACCGTGCTTTCAGTATGAGCGACGCCCAGGAACGCTTCCGTAACATCCGTTTGCAGGTAGGTACCTCATCTCTTCTTTTTCTTTTTTTATTTATTTATTTTTATGTTATCTATTGTTCAATTTTATATCAACCAATTCTTCTTCAAACTTCAAACCCACTTCATTTATCCATAGGTCTGCTCTTCATAATTTATATTTATTTCTTATTTGATTTATTCATGTGTAGGAGGAATATGATACCCATGATCCAAAAGGTCATTGTTCCATGGGACTGCCTTTTCTAAGAAAGAGGTCAAAGATAATTGAGATTGTAGCAGCACGTGACATTGTGTTTGCTCTTGCTCATTCTGGTGTTTGTGCAGCATTTAGCCGAGGTATATAGCTGCATTATTCTTTCTTTTTTGATATTCTGTTTGCATCTGATGGTAGAATCACTATGAGGGGTTTATTATATCGGTTTCCCTTGTTGGAATGCAGAGACTAATCAGAGGATATGCTTCCTGAATGTCAGTCCTGATGAAGTTATACGAAGCCTGTTTTATAATAAAAACAATGACTCACTCATCACAGTTTCTGTATATGCTTCAGACAATTTCAGTTCTTTGAAATGCAGAAGCACAAGAATTGAGTATGTTCATCTTTTAACTCCACAGCCCCCCCTCTCAAAAAAAAAAAAAAGACAAACTCCAAAAAGATTGAAAGAATCTCAAACTATATGACTACCTGTCCCAATTTCCTTTTGTCTGCTTCTACTTCACGTTGAAATTGTTCTCTGTTCATATGTTTTAGATATATAAGGAGGGGTAAACCAGATGCTGGCTTTGCCCTTTTTGAATCTGAGTCACTGAAATGGCCTGGTTTCGTAGAGTTTGACGATGTCAATGGGAAGGTACTCACTTATTCTGCACAGGATAGGTAATACATCATTATATGAATATTCTTTTCTGCTAAGATATGATTATCTATTACACAATTCGCGTATTGATTTTGATATGATTTTCCTTTTCACTCTTGTGCTAGCATTTACAAAGTATTTGACCTGAAAAACTATACAATGCTGTACTCCATATCGGATAAACATGTTCAAGAGATTAAGATCAGGTAATGAATCTGTATGTGCTTATACATTTGCATGATAGTGGTTGTTCATGTTGCACATTCTTTTTGGAATGAACATGTTGCATCTGCTGTTCTCTTTAATACTGCTAAATCGTTATTTGCAATTGGTTCCTTTTTCCCACTTTCATATTCACTTATGTTTCTTGTCTTTGATGGTTTTTCCTGAACAGTCCAGGGATCATGTTGTTGATTTTTACCAAAGCAATTAGCCATGTTCCCCTTAAGATTCTTTCAATAGAAGATGGAACTGTTCTCAAGTCTTTCAACCATCTTCTTCACCGGAATAAGAAGGTGGATTTCATTGAACAGTTTAATGAAAAGCTACTAGTAAAGCAAGAAAATGAGAATCTACAGATTCTTGATGTAAGGGTCTCTATTGATATCTTTTAATGGTATTTGTTCATTTTGATTTAGACATCTGACTGCTATTATACATAGGTCCGCAATTTTGAGCTGACAGAAGTTAGCAGAACTGAATTCATGACACCATCAGCATTTATATTTCTGTATGAGAATCAGTTATTCCTGACATTTAGGGACCGAACAGTGGCTGTTTGGAACTTCCGTGGGGAGCTTGTAACTTCATTTGAGGATCACCTTTTGTGGCATCCCGACTGCAACACGAATAACATATACATCACAAGTGATCAGGATCTTATTATCTCTTACTGCAAGGCTGATTCTGATGATCCACTCTCTGAAGGAAATGGTATTTTTTTTAAAGAAAAAAATTCAATAGTAGTTATGTTTGTGATTTCCACTATTATTGTATTACAAAGATTCAACTTTGTGGTATTTACTTGTGGGGAAAGTTCTACAGTGACTACAAATTTTAAACTGTTACAAACAGACGTGGCGATGAATATGATTTTCGGATTTAAAAATATAATAAATGAATCTATGATATACTTTTTCCTGATTGGTTTACACATCATTTTGTAAAAGTTATCTAGTAAAATTTGTAGTATCTCTAGTATTACCCTACTTGTGGTGTTTTCATAGGGGCAGTTTTTTAAAACTTCATAAATTAGGGTGGTGATTAAATTGTGTGAACAGAGATAACAGAATGAGAGAAGAATGTGGATATTGAATGGTGTGGTTTGCTTTTACAATGTTTGTGGGTGTTTTGTTTTGCATTTCGGTTTTGGGGAGAGAGATAGGGGGGGGGGGGGGGGGGTGGGTTTGTATGTGGCTGTTTGCTATAAATTATTTTCTTATTTATACAAAAAATAGTCTATATTTTGTTATTCTCTTCAATTGTACAAGAAGTTGAAGCATCTCTTCTTTGAAAACGCATGACTATCAGCAATATTAATGGTCTTTGCATCACTAATGCAGCAGGATCCATCAATATCAGCAATATTTTGACTGGGAAATGCCTTGCTAAGATTAAAGCAAGCAACAGCTTCCCCATGGAAAATGAATGCAATTGCAGTGGCAATTGTTGTGGTAGCAGTTGCGCTTTAAAGAAGCAGAGTCCTGCCTCCAGAATTAGGAGCACGGTTGCAGAGGCCTTGGAAGATATTACTGCTCTCTTTTATGATGAAGAGCGGAATGAAATATATACTGGCAATAGGCATGGTCTAGTTCATGTATGGTCCAACTGATGGTTTCTGTATTTGTTCCTAGTTATCTTTAGATTTATTTTACCCCTTTTCTATCGTTGAATTGATTGTTCTGCTGCACCATGAGAATGGGAACTGTACCATTTAATGTTATCATACCAATTCTTTTTTTCTTTGTTTATTAGGCTGCGTTTGGCAACATGTAAAATATTTTCCAAGTGTAAAATATCTTCAAGCGAAAATATATTTGGGAAAGGAAAATATTTTCAAGTGTTTAGCTGCATTATAAAAATTGTTTTGGAAAATGTTTTCAGGTGTTTGGTTGCATTCTGAAAATGCTATTTTTCTACTAGTTTCTTACATTTTCTCAGCTTCCAAACAAATTTTGTAATAGAAAATTTCAATAAATAAACTTAAAGAAACAAAAATCAAAACAAAACCATTTGTTAAACTCAAAAATTCAGTCAAACTGAGAGAGGGAGGAAGAGATTGTGATCGTAAATTGAGGAAAAGGGAGAGGTAAATTGAGAAAGAGAGAGATTAGTCATGCGTGGGTCATGGGCAACGAGGCTGGTCAAGCGGCGGCAGGCTTCAGGCGGCATTGCGACAGGCTTCAGGCGGCATTGAGATTGAGATGTCGAGAGTTCGATCTAGGGGGCGGTAGCGGCGCGATCTTGGCGATGCGATTTGGGGTTAGGGTGGGGGTCTGATGGCTTGCGTGTGCTTCTAGCTCACACTCTCTACTCTCTCTTCTTGCTCTTTCTCTCTCTCTTTGGGTGTCTAAGTACGAAAAATCATTTGAAGGTAAATGAGATGTGTAAATGGTTTTCCGAGTCAATGGGCTTATTTTACGATCAAAGTTCAAGATTTTTGTTTGACTTTATTTTACATGTGCAACCAAACACGTTGTTGAGTGTAAAATATTTTCCGAATTTCATTTACACCCGAAAAACAAACACAACCTTAGTTGAATCTCTTCTATATTAGGATCGAGTTAAACTTTACATAGTTTTAAACAACATTTTGTCACCTAAATTCTTTTTTTAGATTAATATTTTGCGTTACTGTAGTATCCCGTTACCCTCACTCCGAGGATGATTTGTTCCCTCTAGTGCAGCAATACTAGTAGGGCTTGGTTCTTTTACTTTTATCGTTTTCGTTCTTGTGTGCAGGGATGGAGGATCTTACTCGCAGTTGGCAAAAACTCTCGTTATCCAGTAAGGAGGGAGAAAAAATGGACTTATCCAAGACTGGGAGAGTACAGGGGTTCGCTCTGGCAGCAAAATTCTTCACACGTAGGTCATTGAATGTGGAAGCGGTGGTTCGGAACTTCCGACCTCTGTGGCGAACGTGTGGAGATTTTCAGGCCAGTGATGCAAAACACAATCATATGGTATTTACATTCGAGGTGGAGGAGGATGTTGAGAAAGTTTTTATGGGCGAACCATGGTCTTTTGACAGGCATTTAGTGGTTTTTACTCGGTACGATGGATCAGGTTCAGTCCAAGAGTTGCTCTTTGACAAAGTCTCTTTTTGGGTTCAGATACACCGTCTACCGTTCTCTCACATGACGGAGGAGACTGCCATCAGTTTGGGTGAGACGATAGGGCCGGTTATTAAAACTAGAGATGTCTCGGAGTTAAGGGGTGGAACGTTCATGCGTGTGAGAGTCTCTGTGAATATTCTGGAGCCGATATGCCGTGGAAGAAGAGTTACCTTTGGCCAGAATTCGGAAGGTTGGATTTCCTTTCTTTATGAACGTCTCCCAAACCTGTGCTACTGGTGCGGACGGTTCACTCATGATGATAAGGAATGCCCGACATGGCTACAGAGTAAGGGGTCGCTTGCATTGGCGGAACAACAATTTGGAGCGTGGCTGCGAGTGCCTCAGTTTAATCCTTCCCGTCGGTCTTACGTGGAAGTTAAGGGGTTTGATATGTTGAATCATCATCAGCGTGGTACGGTGGTGGAGAAGGGACCGGTCGACGAAGGGGGGCGTTCGTTGACTCTGCCGGTGGAAACATCCGGTAAAGCAGGGATTAATCCGGATGTTACGGAGGATACGGGGTTTGATTCCCGCATTCAAAGGCAGGAGGTTTTTTCGGGAGCAATTATGGGGATTATGGCGATGGATCAGGACAGTTTGAATTCAAATTCCAAATACCCTACTGGCAGTGTAGAGGTAGTTAATGAGGAGGTCTTTTCGACGGAAACCACGGGATTTTCAATTGGTGATTTGGAGAAAAATAGTGATGAGAATCTGGAGACTAAGGTAGTGGAGTTATTTTCTACGGATACTCAACAGATTAAATTTGATATGGGCTGGGTTGAGAAGAGCCCACTGAAGGTAGGCGGGCCAACTAAAGGAAGGGGGAAGGGGAAAGGGAAGCTTATTGGGCCGAGTATTATTCCAGCCCAAACACTGGTGGATCAAGATCCTCTGAGTTATGGGCCTAAGAGAAAGGGTGCTGAAGTGTTTGAACCTCCTACGGGGGGGAAGGAAAAGGAAAAAAGGTTGAAGAGAAGTGAGGAAGTCGGAGATGGCTTAATCTTTCTAGGATCGGCGGAGGCTGCAGAGCAGTCCCGTCGGGTCCAATGAGTCTTCTCAGCTGGAACTGCCGAGGGCTTGGGAACCCTCGGACAGTTAAAGCCTTGCAAAAGGTGATCAATCAACAAGAGCCCATATTAGTTTTCCTTATGGAGACTAAAATAAATGAAGAGAAAGCTGTGAGTGTTAGAGATAAGTGTAACTTTAGACATAGTTGGGTTGTTCTAAGTGCGGGTAGGAGTGGAGGCCTTGCTCTTTTTTGGAAGGATGGCATTGAGGTTGAAATACTTGATGCGGATCATTCACATATAGATACTTTGGTTAAGGGTGGAGTTTCTATGAACTGGTGGCACTTGACTGGTTTTTATGGAGCGCCGGAAACGTCAAGAAGAGAGGAGTCGTGGGCTTTGTTGAAACTGATTCGAGACAGGTCGACATTACCATGGCTGGTTGTTGGGGACTTTAACGAGATAGCTTGTGCCTCTGAGAAAGAAGGAGGAAGTTCACGTCAACGACGGCAGATGAAGCTTTTCACGGAAACTTTGAACTGGTGTGGTCTGCGCGATATGGGCTTCGTGGGACCACGTTTTACGTGGCTTTACCAAACGGCGGACGGGGGTCAGATAAGAGAACGCCTGGATAGAGTGGTGGCATCGTCGGCCTGGGCCGAACGGTTCAGGGAAGCCCGAGTTCATCACCTTTCGAACTCAGCGTCGGATCACTCTGTTCTTGCGCTGCATTTTTTCTTGAAACAGAGGAAGCGTTTTAAGCGGAAGTTATTCCGTTTTGAATCTATGTGGCTGTCGGACCCGAGGTGTGAAGATGTAGTAAAAAATGCATGGGAGGAAGGAAGTATGGATGCAGGAAACTTTCCGATTTGAAGATGTATGGAACTGTGTCGGAGTAGATTGGAGTTGTGGAGTAAGGGGGAGTTTGGGCACGTGGGTTTGAAGATTACCGAGCTTCAAAGGAGATTAGAATGGCTAGAACTTCAGGCGGCTTCACCGGCGAACATCAGTGCAATGAGGGAGACACGCGTGGAATTGAACTATTGGCTGGACAGAGAGTCGGCCATGTGGCTCCAAAGATCCCGGGTGAATTGGTTTCAGGCAGGTGATCAAAATACTCGGTATTTCCATGCACGGGCATCATCACGCTATAAGAAGAATTCTATTTTGGGATTATTGGATTCTTATGGCATATGGCAAGAAGATGAGCACAAAATAGAAGATATTATTACTAGCCATTACAGAGCACTTTTTTCATCTACTGGGCCTACGGATTTTACTGAATTATTGGATGCTATTCATCCACGTGTATCCACCTCAATGAATCAGATGCTCAACAGGACCTTTCAAGGCAGTGAAGTATACTCGGCCCTCAAACAAATGTATCCTCTGAAGTCGCCAGGTCCAGATGGTATGCCTCCTCTTTTCTTCCAACATTTTTGGCCTTCCATTGGTCAATTGGTTACTAAGACGGTACTTGATTTCTTAAACTTTGGCTATGCTCCTCCATTGTTTAATGATACTCATGTTGTTTTAATTCCGAAAAATAAAGATCCAAAAAACATTTCTGATTATCACCCGATTAGTTTATGTAATGTGATCTTTAAACTTGCCTCTAAAGTGATTGCAAACAGGCTCAAAAAAGTCCTCCCTTCTATCATCAGTGATACCTAGAGTGCCTTTGTGCAAGGTAGGCTGATTACGGATAATGTTCTTGTGGCTTTTGAGGCTATGCACCATATAAGCCAAAAGAAGGCAGGGAGAAAGGGTGAAATGGCTCTGAAACTGGATATGAGTAAGGCATACGACCGGGTTGAGTGGGCATGCCTTGAGAAGATTATGGAAAAATTGGGGTTTGATTTGAGGTGGAGGGGTTTGATCATGAGATGTGTGACAACTGTGTCATATTCTTTCCGTATAAATGGGAAGATTAGCAATCCTATTCAGCCATCGAGGGGAATTCGTCAAGGAGATCCATTATCGCCTTATCTTTTTCTTATTGTGGCTGAGGGTTTGTCTGCTTTGATCAAGAAGTCAGTGGAGGAAGGGGTTTTGGAGGGTATTTCTGTATGCAGGAGGGGCCCTAAACTTTCACACTTATTCTTTGCTGATGATAGCCTCATTTTTTGCAAGGCTACCTTATCCGATTGTGATTCCTTACAACGGATCTTCCAAGTGTATGAGAAGGCTTCAGGCCAACAGCTTAATCGCGCTAAAACATCTCTTTTCTTTAGCGCCAACACAACAGATGAGATTCAGGAGGAAATCAAGGTCCGGTTTGGTGCACAGGTTATTAGACAACATGAAAAATACTTGGGGTTGCCATCCCTTGTGGGGAGGAACAAACGAGCTTGCTTTAATGATATCAAAGATAAGCTTTCTAAGAAATTGGTCGGTTGGAAAGGTAAACTGCTTTCAAAGGCAGGTAAGGAAGTTTTGATCAAAGCAGTGGCTCAAGCCATTCCCACTTATACTATGAGTTGTTTCAAGATTCCGGACTCTCTATGTGATGAGCTGACTAGCATGATACGACAATTTTGGTGGGGGCAAAAAGGTGAAGAGAGGAAAATGGCATGGTTGAGTTGGGATAAGATGTGTGAACCAAAGGAGTGTGGTGGAATGGGCTTCAAAGAGCTAAAATCCTTTAACCTGGCATTGCTAGCTAAACAAGGTTGGCGCCTTCAACTTGGGCACAACTCTCTACTATACCGAGTCCTAAAGGCCAAATATTTTCCCAATGGGGATTTTCTGCATGCTACCCTTGGGAGTAACCCATCTTTCACGTGGCGTAGTATTTTGTCAGCCCAAGCCATTGTCAAGCAAGGTGTTCGTTGGAGGGTAGGTAATGGCAAGAATATCCGTATTTGGGGAGAGAAATGGTTGCCTAGAATGTCAAGTTGTGAAGTTATTTCACCCATAATTTTTCTAAATCAGGATACTAGAGTCAGTGAGCTTATCAACACGGCGAGTATGAGTTGGAATGAAGTAGTTGTCCGCCAGCTTTTTTTACCGGTTGATGCTGATACCATTCTAAGCATCCCACTGAGTGATAGACTGCCTAAGGATTGTCTAATCTGGGCGGAGTCTAATAATGGTTGCTTCTCTGTCCGTAGCGCCTATAGGGTGGCTATGTCACTCAACCGTACTGACCAGTCTGCTTCAGCATCCTCAGATAGCTTGCAACGGAGTTTTTGGAGGAAAGTTTGGCGCCTTCCTATCCCTCACAAGGTGCATCATTTTGCTTGGAGGGCTTGCCGCAATATCCTCCCCACTAAAGAGATTTTGTATCATCGTAAAGTGATACGGGATTCTCTTTGTGAGGAGTGTGGTGAGGACACCGAATCTTCAGGGCATCTCTTCTGGTCTTGCTCCAAAGCTCAGCTGGTTTGGAATTGTTCGAAGCTTCCTAGCTCACTCCGGTCAGGCCAGTTTCACTCCTTCTTTGAATTACTGTGGTTTTTGTTGATGATAGAATCGTTTGACGACGATAAGGTAGCATTGGTGGTCACGATAGCCTGGGCAATGTGGACGAATCGTAATTCGGTAAGACACGGGGGTATTAGGAAATCACCGGAAGCTATTGTTCATTGGGCTTCTCACTATTTAATTGACTATGCATCAGCGACGGAGTCCCACGTAGTCCGTCCGGAGTTGGTTCAGGCCATGTGGACTCCACCGCCCTTTTCTGTGCTCAAGATAAACGTGGACGGTGCCTTTTCTAAGCATAGTGGTTCAGCAGGAGTCGGGGTTGTGATCCGAGATGGTGCAGGGCATTGTGTGGCTGCGTTGAGCAAGAATCTTCATGCTCCTTTGGGCCCACTAGAAGCAGAGGCAAAAGCTTTTGAAGCTGGCCTTCAACTAGCGTGGGATCTGGGTTGTCAAAATGTGATTCTAGAAGGTGACTCACTGGTGATGGTGCGAGCTCTCTGTGGTCAGTCCATCCCGCCTTCATCCGTAGATGCAGTGTGTCTTGGCATGCAGCAAACCAGTATGGAGTTCCATTCAGTCACCTTTTCTCATGTTCGGAGGCAGGGGAACAGACCTGCCCATATTTTAGCTAAGTTTGCACTTAGTTTGGATGATTCTCTTGTTTGGATAGGGGAGTACCCTCCTTGTATTGTACAAGCACTCATCCAGGATACTGTTTTTGTTCCTTTTGGTTAAATAAAAGTGCAACTTTCTTATCAAAAAAAAAAAAAAAAAAAACAGGGAAGGTGTTGAATGATGTTGGGTTGGCCAACCAATATCCTGGTGGGCTGGCTCTGCCTTCCTCTTTTCTTGGGTGGACATTTTTCTGGTAAAGTTTCTTCACATGGATCAAGGGGAACAATCTCTATGATGATTACGAACACTCAACTCAAGGCATGAGTAGGGTGATCCCTTTACGATTTTCCAACTCCCGTCTTGCTCGTGCTCCAAGCAATATCTGATGTTGTCCTTGCTACAAGTTTATAGTAACGCTGTCACCACAAGAGGAAACAAGTTGAATGCTTCATCTTTAGTATCAAATAGGATTGTTAAAATTGGGATTCTATGTAGGTTGGTGAAGGTGCTTAACGAATCTGATCTTAGAATCGTGTTGAGAACTATAAGATACTACTTTTATTTAAAAATAAAAAGTGTTAAATTTAAATAATCATTAGAATTATCCGTTAAAAAAATGTCAAATTTCATTTTAGTGTAATTTTTATACCATATATGACTACATCCCTATAAACTAAAGAGATATGTTTTGTTTTGTATTGTATTTTTTGTAAAAAAAAAAAAAAAAAAAAAAAAAAGGAAAAAGAAAACTAACCAAGAGTTCATCAGTTAGCAACCATGTATTAAATTACGTTTTATCCAAAAAAAAAAAAAGTATTTAATTATGAATACATGAGGAAAATGTTTTTCAAGTTCCAAATTGTTACACTTTTGATATCATCAGTGCATTGATTGTCCACACACGTGCTAATTGAAATAATTGAAAAACAAAAAACCTACTGAAAGCACAGGTGGGGGGTGCCGATCAAAGACCCTCCGAAGGTTAAGTCAGTGATAGAAGAATCTCCAAGAACTCAGCAGTGTGAGAGTTAAGGATTATTTTCCTTACCTTAAGGAAGAGAAGGTTTGATACTTATATAATGGTGTAGAGCTTGACTAAGTTCCCTTGAATGTAGGAGAATTCCTTGTGAAGAAGATTTGGAGTTAAGGCTTTGAGATCTTAGGGTTTCTCTTCCTATATGGGGAAGACATGAACGTGTAGTAAGGTCTTTGGATGTGGTGTGCAAGTTATTTTCATGTAGGGACACATGAGTGGGGAATATGTAAATGCTTGTGGGACCCATTAGGTTCAATTGTCGTTGTGCCCATCCATTCATCGGGATGATGAACCATCTTTTGGTATTCGAGAAAAGGATAAAGTGCAGGCCACCCGTTAGGTATATACACGAGCTACTCGACGGGTCTTTGAGCGGGTGATTGACTCGTTAGGATGATGAGGCATTCGAATATTTTATCCCAACGGGTCCTCGGTTGTCATCCCATTGGGAGTGACCTTGACAGGTCAAAATGTGCTGACAACCATTATGGACAAAAATAACCTTATCACACTTGATGATGGAGTTGATTACAAGGTTGATCTTGATCCACAAATACTTGCTAGAGAATGAAAAACACTGGGTGAGCTGTTGGGAGACTCTTCTTTGCCTAATTCAGATAGGCATCTCACAAAATTCTTATTAAAAACATGCCTATTTTACTAGTTTTTGGGATGAGCCATGAATGTTTCATTTCCTACCTTTCCCTCGTCAATTGTCTTCCATTTATCCTCACTGTGAGAGAACTTCCTCTAAGATTCTAGCTCAAATCTTGAAATTTGGATTTGAATGTGATATCTAACTTTCCTTACTTAAAACTCGTGGGGGGTTTGTTGTTTTGTCAAAGTAGCTCAAAATGGATTATGGCTGAGCTTACTTATTGAGTTATGAGTGGTTGCGTTACCACTCACCACTTTATTATGGTGATGTTGCCAACTAGGCTGTGTTTGGTTCATGTAAAATATTTTCCGGAAAATAAATATTTTCTAGAAATGCTATTTTCGAGAAAAGAAAATATTTTCAAGTGTTTGGTTGCATTCCAAAAAATGCTTTGGAAAATATTTTCTAGTGTTTGGTTGTGTTGCTGAAAATGATATAGAAAACACATTTTCTTCTTGTTCCTCACATTTTCTCAGCTTCCAAACAAATATATAATTCCATTTCTACACAGAAACAAAACCCAACCAAAAAAAATTCATCAAATCCGGTCAAATTCATCAAAACCCAACCATTTCTCAATTGCGATCTCAGTGCGAAGTCGAAGGCGTGCGAAGTCGGCGAAGTTGAAGAGTGCGAAGTCGACGAAGTCGAAGGGTGCGAAGTCGGCGAAGTCAAAGGCGTGCGATCTTGGGCTCTGGGTTTGCCGGCGAAGTCAAAGGGTGCGATCCTGGGGTGCGATCTTGGCGAAGTCGAAGGCGTGCGAAGTCGGCGAAGTCGAAGGGTGCGAAGTCGGCGAAGTCGAAGGCGTGCGATCTTGGGCTCTGGGTTCGTTGGCGAAGTCAAAGGGTGCGATCTGGGTGCGATTTGAAGTCGAAGTCGAACGGCGAAGTCGAAGGGTGCGAAGTCGAAGGGCTCGAAGTCGAAGGGCTCTGGGCTCTGGGTTCATGGTGTGATCTGGGTGCGATCTCTCTCTCTCTTTGCGCTTGAGTCCAGAAATGGTTTGAAGTGAAAATTTTCACTTCAAACCATTTCTGGGTCAAACCAACTAAAACACATGGTCAACTGAAAAACATTTCTGGAAAATTTATTTTTCATGCGCAACCAAACACCCGCATTTACGGAAAAGCATTTCCGGAAGTGATTTGAAACCAAAACAAACACAGCCTAGATTACACTAAGGTTCCACGTTAATGATGCATAGTAAGTAAATAGCTAAAACATAAAATTATAAAACTTATATAGAGCCACAAACAAATAAACTTATATTATAGGTTAGTAATAATTTTGGTCCTCAAGCATTTCTTTATGTTTCAAAATGGTTTATAACCTTTTAAATATTTTAGTTTAGTGCTCATATATTTAATTTTGTGTCAAAGGTTCCCTGCTGCTAATTATTGGATGAAAAATGGGTGGCATAGAAAATGGAAAGGGATTCACTTTTTTTTTTTTTTTTGATCCTGAAAGGGATTCACTTGAGCGAGATATATTTATAATTTTTTTTAGTATATTTCAAATTGAGATTGCTTAATAAAATACCAAAATATTTTAATACCAATAAAGGAGGGTTTAAAGCTTGCATTGGGGGACTCAAACCTCCAAAGGCAAATGAATACAAATCAAATTTATCAAAGAAAGAGGCAAATGAATGAAAGCATTTGCAATTTCAATAGAAAGCAATAATAAGAACATAGTAGGGGTGGAAGTTGGGAAGTTTTAAAACTTGAGAGAATGATGGTAAAAATTATATTGGCAAAATTTTTTAAGCATTTTCCATTTGTAGACTTGGTTGGTAATTATATTTTATATTTTATTTTTTCTCTAAACAAATTTAAAAGTATAAAGATTAAATTGAAACATTTGGAAGATTAGGGATCATTTGAAATCATGATCTAAAGAATGTAGAGCAAAAGTGTAATATTTATATTCTAAATTCATTTAACTAGAAAATTTTGGACAAAGGCTTATTAATTCAAGCATGAGAGAATTGTGATAAAAAGGGTTAATTGGAACGTTTTTAAAAATTTTGAGATTTAAAAAGTAAATTAGCTAGAAGGATAAAAAAGGAAAAGGCAAAAGAAAAGAAAAAGAGTACCGACACAAGAGGAGTTGGGGGGGCGTTTAAAACACGCGTCTGTAACTGAAAGCATAATAGTCAATGAGTGATGCATTAATATCATCTGGTTATGCTTTTGCAAGCAAGCAAACCAACGCGCTACACACACTCCTTTTTTACTCTCTCTCTCTCTCTCTCTCTCTAGTCCTCTTACTCTTTCCCCTTTCTCATCATCTAGCTCTAGCTCGTTTTCTTCTTCTTCTTCTTCTGGCAGCTTTGTACATGAATTTTTGAGTTCCCATTCAAACAAAGATCTATCTCTCTCCTACATTTTAAAGAGAGCCATAATTTCAGATCTCAGGTATAAGGTAAACAACAACAAAAAAAAAAAGTCTAGCTTTTTCGTTTTCGTACTTTTTCTTTGGATATATGGAGATTTATTCGCATTTCTATTTGCTTTTGGGTTTTCTAATACTGCATTATTATTATTATTAGGATTAGTTCCACTTTGCATTTCTTTTTATTTTCAAGCAAAACTCAAACTTTAACTAATTACTACAACTCTACTACTACTGTTTAATTACTCTCTTACTGCTCTGTATTCTTTTCATTATGCTCATGGTTTCTCAGATCTGAGTGCAATGCGCTTAATTATGTTTGATGTTTTATAAATGTCTCATTCTGAATCTAGGCAGGCATTATTCAATTTCAAACAATTCAAAATAAACAACAAAATGAAGTAGATTTCTTTTTTTTTTTTGGAGGATGAAAAACGTAAGAAACTACGTGAATTGCTTGACGAATTTTGTTTGAGGAGGAGAGAGTATATATATATATATATATAATAGCATTCTGGAATTCCAACAAAGATCCTACAACTACAAGGTTAGGTACTTTGCTTTGAGACGATTCGTTCTTGCTCAAATAAGCTAGTATTCTTAACAGTTTCAAGCATCATCTAATCCAATCTTGGACTAGTCTCTTCAATCTCTATTTTCATTCTAATTTATAGGCCTGAACTTTTCTCTACCTTAGGCCATCCTCCAAACACCCAAATAGTTATTGTCTATAGTATATGATATATCTCACTCTTAAACTCCAAAACTATAAATTTCTTTTTTCTTACCTGAATCCTCTGCAGTATCATTTCAACGCTATCTGAAATAAGAGGAATTTGAATTAGAGGAGATAAGCTTGTAGTAGATTAGGTAGTTGTCTCCTTGAGATGGATCTCTATTTAATCTACTTAACCTTCAGATAACTTATATAAATATTCCTGAATATATTTTTTAGTTCCAATAAAAACCTCCCCGTGTAATAGTAAGGTGGAGAGTGAGGTTGCGGGTTCAAGACCCATTGGATGCATGTGTAACTTACCAATATATCAGGCATGCAAATTATTAGGCATCTAGCTGCCCTCGACACTTTCAGTTTTTTCTCTGGTTATATATACATTTGGAGTTTCATATAAAACATCCACAAACTCAGATTGGTTTTTGAGTTAATATATACCTTTTCTTTCCTGCTTATTCAGGCTCCTTTGCTTCTACAGTAAGCTGGTTAAAAATGGAGGGTGGAATAGATGCTGATGCACCTTTAGATTATGCTGTGATTCAAATTTTGCCTAATCAAAACAGGTAAAAAATTTTCTGTAGATTATCTGAAATTTGTTGGTGGAGGTGGAGCTGACAAAAGTAGTTCACTTATTACTCTTCATACATGTTAGTGAAGAATATTTAGAGAGTTCAAAAGGAGGAGCTGAAAATATTTCATAGCCCTCGGCCTATATAACTTCAAAATTGCAGATTGAAAAAAAAAAAAAAATCCAAATATCCAAAAAAACATTGGAAAATTAAAAAATCATCAGATGGCTACCAAAAATTATGGAAAAATCATCATAATTGCCAGGGATGTTGACAACTTAGATCATATGGTTGTCAGAATCTAGTGACTGTGTCGGTGCTGACTTAGCGATGGTGTTCTTGTACAGGTGTTGATGTCAGCACCCTACTGTATAGGGTTGGATTAGTATGCTTTGATTCCAAGTGGAGTTGTGAAACATGAGATATTAGGGTTAAATGAGAGAAAAAAGATAAGGACAGAGAGAGAGAGAGAGATTTGAGAAAAATTTTAGGCTACAGTATCAAACTTCACCTTAGCAAATATTTATGTTAGTCTTCGCTGCATGATTATAAGAATACCCTTAACACGCTAATTCAAAAAAACAATTAACTAGAAATAACTCTAACAAATATCAATATAATATTTATTTATATTGTGATATTAGCTCTGTTGTGATTTTTTTTTTTTTTTTTTTTTTTTTTTTTGGTCTTGGAAAATTATGTTAGCTGTCTGTTTTGGCTTCACACACAGTTCCTCAAAAATTTTCTACTGATTACATAGTTATTAGAGAGGATTATATACATCAAGGCTTTAATGAAATTTTAAGAATAACCTTCCAATTTTGCATTGTTTTGGAATATTGATGGCTTAACCTTTCTGTATACCATATAGTCTTTTGTTTCATCATGAATTTCGATGGATATTGAGGTTTTGCCTTTTTGTTTCAATTTTGACTTGGATTAGATTAATGCTGAAACATCTGGGTAAATATAGAATCTAGGGGTGTCCATGGATCAGGTTTGGATTTATAAATAGCTCACTCATTGTCAACCGCCAATGCTCGGGTTTAGACCAGCCAGTTCCGGATACAGTTGGTTTTGCTGATGTGGCGCAGTGACAACAAGGAGCTACCAGTGGCTATTTGGGGGAATGGAGATCTCTAGATCTGCACCAGAGCTGGGTGGAGATCTCTAGATCTCCATTCCCCTTTGACGATTCTAGAAGCCCTTCAAATTCACCGTCAGATGGGTTGGATGTGTTGGATTTTTATGTGGGAAACCGACACTCTACCTGAAAAAAAAAGGATTTGAGGAGTTTTGACTTGCCGTTGACCACCACATGCATTGAAATCGGCCAAAACTCACTGGGTTGACTTGAGTTGGATGGGTAATTTGGGTTTTGTGGGTGTTTGGACAGTCCTAATAGAATCAAATAAGTCCTTCAAGATGGAATGAAGAGAACTTGGATTTGAGCCAAACCTATCGAGCTTATTTGAGTTGAAATGTCAAAATATTGGTCACATGTATCTATGTTTCTGTTAGTTATAATAAACTTATCTAAAATGTTTGGTGTCAGGGATGGGGGTGTTAGGTACGAGGCATTGATTTACAGTGACAACAAAGTAGAAAAACTGGCAACTGGGCTTCTTGAACAATTGTTGGCGCATGTACCAAAAGTAAATGACTTGTATGCTAAAGGTTCTGATGGTAGCCTTAAACTTCAACTTCCAGAAAACCTCAACAGTGCTGCATGGTTCACAAAATCAACTTTGAACAGGTTCTTATAATTTAAGTTTCTTGTCCTATTTTATTATTTGGAAGTTTTCTCTTGTATATTTTTTGTGTACTAAGATTGGGCCCCTCGCTTTGTTCTTTTTATTTAAATATCTAATTATAAAAAAATGTCTCTCATTTGATTTATTTATTTTTAACGAAAATGTTGGTATCTATTGCTCTTAATAGTACATATCTTATTCTTTCTTCTCAGATTCCTGTGTATTATTGGTTCAGCGGATTTACTAGAGGTCACTAAAGCTATTGAAGATGAGATGATTCAATTGGAGGAAGCCAAAAAATTTCATCTCTCTTTATACAGCCAGGTGTATTTTCTGTCCTTATATAAACTGATATTTTAATGTGTATGGCTGTTTACCAACAAAAATTTTCCTCCTCAGGACTGTCACGATCAATTTGGAAGTTCGGAAGCAGGTAATTTTTTTACCAAAATGTTATCATTCGAGAAAATTTGGTGTATTAAACACAGTTGTGTTATTCTCACATGTTTTTGTTATTATAAACTCCTGTCCCCTTTTTAATATCTTTGTAACGCGGTAATTATAGAAAATCGTACTTAGAAAATTAAATTAATTAACCCTAATACATATGTATTATTTATAGTTTGAGGATAAAATATAATGTTATCAAAATATCCTCACTACTTTTACAATATTACTCATAACACTCCTTGATGACATCCTCACAATAAACAAATAGGTGCATTTAGTTTTCCAAAACTCAATGAATGCAAATGTGTTGGTTTAATTGAATGTGTTGTGAGTAAATGTGTGTTTAGGGTTTCTTAGTCGGCCTCCTAACACACAAAAATATTATATATGCCCCTGACATATATACTAATCCATAACACTTCCCCTCAAGCTAGAGAGTATATCATATAATCCCAGCTTATTACATAATAAATCCAAATGAGTTTTACATCAAGTTGTGGTAAACATATCAGCAATTTGGACTCTCTTAGAAACATATGGAGTAGTAATTACACCATTTTCTACTTTTTGCCGAGTAATGTGACAATCTACTTCTATATGCTTAGTTCACTCATGGAACATAGGATTGGAGGCAATGCGAATTGTTGCTTGATTATCACAATGCATAGTCATTGGCAACTTCACATCAAATTTTTAGTCCTCAAGTAAATGCTTAATCCACATAAGCTTACATGATGTGTGTGCCATGGTTCTATACTCAGCCTCTGCACTAGATTTGGCTACAACAATTTGTTTCTTACTTTTCCAAGTAATCAAGTTTGCTTCTAGAAAAGCGCAATATCCAGTAGTGGATTTTCTGTTTGAAGGTGACTCTACCCAATCTGCACTTGTAAAGGCATCTACTTGTAGGTGACCATTAGCTTTATAGGAGTGACCATTAGCTTTATACAAGAGACCATAGCCTTGATGTGCTTTAAGGTACCTCACAATCTGAATAACTGTCTCTCAATGTGGAAGACGAGGAGCTTTCATATACTAGCTCTCAACACTAACTGCAAATGATATATCTGGGTGACAAATATATCATTTTGGATATTATCAAAATACTCTCACTACCTTGCCAAGCTTGCAGTTTGGCAAGGTGCTCTCAGTAAACATCGTAACATATCATTTCGGAGGGTTGTACCACATTGCATCATGTGGTGTGCCAAGAACGGACAGTTTTGAGGGATGTGAACACTCTATCCTTGAAATTAAATCCTTATTTTGTACATTACAGGATTGGAGTTTGGCTTTCATTGTGTTCCTTGCTTCTCTTTTTTAGATTTGCTTGAGCATTGTAATTTGTAAGTCTGTTTCTACTGCTACCTGTGTACACCCCCGGTGTACTTGGGTTTCTTTTCCTATTTCAATAAAATCTTTTTGTTACTTGTTAAAATAAAAACTAAAAAAACACTCCTTGAAACTAGGGCATATATGTCATGTAGTCCTAGTTTGTTACATAACAAATCTAAACGAGTTTTGCACACTGGTTTGTGAAAAAAATAAAAAACTTGAGCCCCTATAGAGACATATGGAGTAGCAGTCACACCACTTTCCAGTTTCCACTCTTTCTCAGACTAAGTGACAATCCACCTCTATATGTTTGGTTCAATCATGGAACATTGGGTGGAAGTGATATGAATTGCTAAGTGATTATCATAATATAGTGATGGTAGCTTCACATCAAACTTCAACACCTCTAGAAGATGTTTAATCCACATAAGCTTACATGACGTATGAGCCAACCTCTGCACTTGAATGTGAGACAACACTCTGTTGTTACTCGTCCAAGTAATCAAGTTCCTTCCTAGGAAAGAGCAATTATGCTGCTTACTTGTCCAAGTAATAATTTTCCTCCGAAGAAAAAGTAATATCATGTAGTAGATCTCCTATCTGAGGGTGACCCTAGTAAAACAAAGAGAATAAAAAAGAAATAAAGAAGGTAGTATTGATCAAGACTAGAGTCAAATCAAATCCCTTGCTCTGATACCATGTTAGTGAAAAGGAAGATTTAAATAAGGAGAAAAGTATGAGAGAGAAGTGGCTGTTTCTATATTTCAGCCCTCACCCAATCTATTTCACATATATATGAGAAAATTTACAAAATATTACAAAGAATATTGTGATGGTGACATTTGGTAGGGAGACCTCAACAGTAGTTTTTTCTATAGAAGGATGCATTTCTCTCTTTTTCAAAGAATACCCAAAAGTAACATAACTTTCCCAGATCTTTAGTCCAAAACAAAGTATGAAGAAATACCTTTAACTCAGCAATTTCCTTCTGGTTGTCACTAGTCTCCAAGGCTGTCCAAACTTCCCAAAGCCATAAAACATATCAACTTTAACAAATCAACAAAGAAGTTTTTAAAAAAGCAATTTGTGTAGGGATGAGTCTCTCAAAATTCACAAAACCAAAGAGAACAAAAAAAGGGTAGAAGAAGACCGAAAATAACATTAGTTGAAGTAACCAAAAAGGACATGTCAATTAAGGAGGTAATATAGAGTATGACTTTGGATAGAGTAGAATGAGGAAAACGAATACATGTGGCTAACCTTGATTAGTTTGTTGAAGATTCATAGCAGATCCCAAAATTTTGACTGTAATGATTGTGGTTCTCAATGGGGCATACTAGAGTTTGTAATGGTGGACGGGTGGGCTTAAGTGTATTATATAGCATACCACAAATTTGAATTTTATATAATAGAATTAATCATTTAATGGCTACAATTATCATTTGTTTTTGCTTTGTAAAACCCCCAAAAAGTGTGCATTGAGCTTATTGAAAAGCTCCAAAAAGTGTGCCATAGTGCTTCTTCAAATGTGCCTCAATTTGGAAGTGAAAATTGCAGAAGCTTTGGCACTCTGCGCTTCCTGCTTAAGCGCACTTTTACCAACATTGATTTTGAGACTAAGGCTTGGTTGTTGTTGTATTAAGTGAAATCTTTGACTTTCAGGGTTTAGTAAATGTTAATGGTTGTAGCTTTTCCACTTTTGACAGATAGCTGTAACTCTATGGATGTGGAACCAAGATCCAAAGTAATTGTTCTTCCCTTTGTACATTTTTTTTAGTTTGATTTCGCTGTTTAGATATTTAAAAGTTCATTTTGTTCATTTATCCATATGATCATATTACATTTACTATGAGTGGTTGACAATTTGTTGCATGCGAACAGCCTGAAGTTAAGATTGCACCATCAGATGTTTCAAAGTATGTCCTGTTCTTTGTTATGTTTCATTTAGCAGTTTTATATATATTTATTTATTTTGCATCACCACTGAGCTATTGAAAATTATCCTCGCAGAAATGAACTGTTGCGAGCTATGGACTTAAGGCTCACAGCATTAAGAGGAGACTTAGCTGCTGCTTTTAACAAGGCTGTTGGTGCTACCTGCTCCTATAAAGAAATCACTGATTTAGCACAATTTTTAGAACATTTTGGAGCAACAGCTTTGAAGTAAGTTGCCTACCAAAGTAAAGGTTGCAATGTTGATTGAACAATGTGGTTCTACATAATTTATGGTCATATGGTAAATGAAATTCCTTTGGAACTGAATAAGATTACAATCCATGGCAGGAAATCTTTTTTCAAATTTGTAGAACTGAATGAGGAGAGCCAGAGTGCTGATCCTCTAAATGATGACAAGTCCTCGTTCACACACAATTCAAGGAATGACAATGTAAACAAGAAAGATGGGAGTACTTGGACATCAAAACCTGTACATTCAGTTATACCAATAAAATATGGTGTTTCACCAGCAAAAGTTGCCCAGATTGAGCGAGAGGGCTCAACAGAAAGCGAGGAGTTTTCTGACTCAAGTGATGAGTATCAAACATCTGCTGAAAGAAGTCGAACTCTTATAAGATCTGCATCACCCAGGCGGTCAGCATCTCCGATGCGGAGGATTCAAATAGGAAGAACTGGATCACGGAGGGCCACTGCATTAACAATTAAGAGCCTCAATTGTTTTCCTGCTAGAGAGAGGGCATTGTCTCATAGAGACATAGCTACAAACAATAGTGAAGACGAAGGATTTGAACAACCCATTAAGAAACCTGAGATAAATGTGCAAAGAATCAGTGTTCAAGATGCCATAAATCTTTTTGAAAGCAAACAGAGGGATCATGCTACAGATATTCAGAAACAGAGGTCATTAACAAATATCTCTATCTGTGCAAATAAATCTGTATTGAGAAGATGGAGTTCAGGTATGGGTGAAGCTTCCTCCCAATGTCTGCCAGAAATTGTTTCTGAAGACTCTTTTCCAGAGACTCCCAATAATGTCGCAGATGGTGAGATTTCAATGTCTTCAGTAGGAGTGACATTAGAGTCAGAATGTATATCTAGAGGTCACAATCTTGTTGAGACATCTGAAGTAGATGTAGGGCTAGAAAGGGGAGAAGAAAAAGCATATGATCCAATAGATATTCAAGCAGACATGAATGTTTTGGCAACTGATGCTAAAGAAATCCAAGGGGAAGAAATTATTGGAAAATTAACAGCCTCAGATGAATGGAATCCACAAAAGGAAGCAGAGTTAAGTCAGATGTTGATGAAAATAACCGAAAATAAGCCTGTTAGATATGCTAAGCCTCAAACTAGCAGAAATAAAAAGGTTTCTTCTGAGAAGAGAGGTGGGTTTTATGACCACTACAGGGAGAAGAGGGATGAAAAACTTCGAGGTGAGAATGCAAAAAGGCGAGCAGAGAAAGAAGTGCAATTTAGAGAAATGCAGCAAATTCTTAATGAGAGAAAAGCTGAAATGGCCTCCACAAATGGGAATGATGTTGGTAAAAAACATGCTATGCGCAAACCCCAAAAACCTCATAAAAGTTCATCTCAACCTGTAAATGCCAGAAAAGAAACCTCGAAGCCATCTGTTACAAAGAAGGTTTCATCTAAAGCATCACCCCTGCTTGCTACACGCAAATCATGGCCGTCAACACCATCGCCAAGAGCCACAGGGGCATCACCAGGTAAAATCATATGTTCCGTTGGCACTACACCAGCACGTCAGAAATTCAACCCAGCACCATCACTCCCTCGACCGAGCCCTAGAGTGGAAAAATCCCAGCTGGGGCAGAGAAATGTAAAGGATACACGAAGTGATCATGACAGGAATGGAAAGGGTGTGAATGAGAAAAGGCAGGAAAGGGTGACAAACTCTTACAAAACGACCAAAACGAAAGTTGTGAGAGTTTCTGGAGATTGTTCTAGTATAGATTCCACAAAGCCTAGTTTCTATAACAAAATCACCAGGAAAAGCAGTGTAGTCCCACTGGAATCAAAACCTTTTCTCCGTAAGGGTTCTCGGGGAGCCCCTGCTATTGGTCCTGTTAACAAGAAAAAGCATTCTCCTCAGGTGGAGGAATGTCTGACAAACTGTCAAAATTTAGTGGAAGCTCAAGAAAGTGAGGTAATTGTTAATGCTTCAGATCTGGTCAGTCAGCATCAAGAGGGAGATGTTGTGTCATTGGGTCTTCATGATGTTATACAATCAGAAACTCAGGTAAATAGTGACTGGCAATGTGGTGAGACTGAGAACTTTAAACCACTTGCTGCTGATGGAGATAATGTCTTCAAGATTCAGGAAGTTTCTTCATTGAAATCTCAAGTTGAGGAGGAATCATTTGTTTCCCCCATGGCGTGGGTGGAAATAGAAGAGCATCAGGAACTGCCCATTCCATGTAATGTCAGCACACCTCAACTTGCATCTCCAGCCAATGTTGAACCTGTTGGATTGTCAATACGTGTACGTCATTCTTTGTCCCAGATGCTGCAAGAAGAAAGTAGTGAACCTGATACTATTGAGTGGGGAAATGCTGAAAATCCTCCCATCATGGTCTGCCAAAAAGATGCCCCAAAAGGATTGAAAAGGCTCTTGAATTTTGCTCGGAAGAGCAAAGGGGATGCCAGTAGTACTGGTTGGTCTAGTCCATCTGTCTTTTCTGAAGGAGAGGATGATGCTGAGGAATCTAAACCTCTAAGTAAGAGAAATGCTGACAATTTTCTTAGAAAGGCTGCTCTTCAAGCAAAGAACTTTGCACAGCAAAAGACTTCATTATGTGAAAGCTTTGAAAGAAATTTGGATGCTCGTGAACTACTCCCTGGTATATTTTCCTCTTTCCCTTTTCTAATTTTTTTCTTTCTAGTTTTTAGTTTATTTAATCCTTGTTGGTCCTAACATTACATCCCGATCTTCTTGAACTCCCCACATTTGGGAGTATTGCTTACTAAAATAGTTTGATATGTTTCTATTTGAGTCTAATGCTTTATACCATGGCTATTTTGCATGCAGCTCAATCAAATTTAAGCAAATTGAATGATCCCTTTTCTTCTCAAAAGTTGCAAGAGAGCTGTGACTCAGCTGTGGTCCCCACAACTAAAGGTAAGTGTTCATCTATGATCTGGAGAATTGTACATCCTTATCAAATTCCTGTATGCTTTGGTGTTATATAGGTTCTTTCCATTTCTCACTCCAGTGTTATATTTTACTAATGTTCATTGATCCTGATAATCCTTTTTTTTTTTTTTTAATGTTTCAGCCACAAGGTCATTCTTCTCTCTTTCAGCATTTAGGGGCAGTAAACCAAGTGAGACAAAGCTACGGTAATGCGAAGGATGATTGTATAATGATCCGTGTTTATTTGCCTTCTCTCCCGTGCCATATGCATGTGAAATTGGATCAAAGCAATTTTATCATGCTTTTGCGATGCTATTGGATGTGCTAGATATTGTGCTCTACATGCACAGATCAGGAAGTCATCCCTATGCTTCTGCAGGTCAGGTTGGTTAAAGTGGGGCTCCGTAAATTCAGAAGTATCATGATGTTTGATTTTGCACCCGGCTGAATATTTGGTTGCTTCCTTGTAAAGCTATGATGTCAAACGTTAATCAAATTATAATTAGTGTACTTTAAGAATTTCACCATACATTAGAATACTGTACGTACAATAACAACAAAATAATTAGGCTTTGCTTAGGTTTGAGTCGTGCATATGGCTTGGTTCATTTATTGCTACATAATATGCTCGCTCCATAGGGAACCATAGGGGAGCATGTTCTCCGGAACAATGGAAACAGTTGTGGCTTGAGTTGTCGATCTTAAAGTTCTGGCTCTCCTTAGGCAGTCACCTTAAGGTCCTGTTCTAACTTCTAAACCCCCTCCTTAGCCAAAAAAAATGTGTACAAATTCCCTCTGCCTGACTAGTTTGGTTGTTCCTTCAAAAAAAATTAAAAGGTTGTTATTCTAGGGCGGGAGGAAAAGAAAAGAAAACTAATTTGGTTGTTGGTAGTAAGAGCAACTAGTGCTTGTCAATTTAGTTTCAATAAAATGTGAGGCCTTGTAAACCAGTAAACATTCATGAGATCAATCCTCTCAAAATCAAATTTTGGGTAAAAAATACGTTAGTGGGTAGTTATTCACGTGCCTTAATCAATTTGAAGAAGTGTTGAAAAGTGACCTTCGGTCACCATTTTGACAATAAATTTTGAACAGTATGGAATTCTTAGAAGCAGGTTGACTGTTTTAGAAAGTAGACATTCCAAGCTTGAGTTTGAACATAAATTTTGATTTTTCTTGATAAAACTCGAGAGAGTTATTGTCGTTTAAATATGGCCTACTGAGTTACCCGAAATTCAGATTTCAATTATGTGCCGATAGAAGGGCGTAAAAAAGGAAGTTTAACATTTTGTTCACGAATTTGGCTATGAAATATTTTTTCTATATCGTGAGATCAATCCTTTCAAAATCAAATTTTGGGTAAAAAATACGTTAGTAGGTTTCACGAGTCTTAATCGCTTTGAAAAAGTGTTGAAGAGTGACCTTCGGTCATCGTTTCGACAATAACTTTTGAACGGTAAGGAATTCTTAGACGTGGGCTGAATGTTTTAGAAAGTAGACATTCCGAGCTTGAATTTGTACACAAATTTTGAATTTTTTCGATAAAATCGAGAGAGATATTGTTGTTTGAATATGGCCCACCGAGTTACCAGAAATTCGGATTCTAGTTATGTGCCGATAGAAGGGCATAAAAAGGGAAGTCTAACGTTTTGTTCACGAATTTGGCTTTGAAATATTTTTCCTATATCGCGGGATCAATCCTCTCAAAATCAAATATAGAGTAAAAAAAACGTTAGTGAGTAGTTATTCACGAGCCTTAATCGTTTGAAAAAGTGTTGAAAAGTGACCTTCGGTCACCGTTTCGACAATAACTTTTGAACGGTAAGGAATTCTTAGACGTGGGCTCAATGTTTTAGAAAGTAGACATTCTGAGCTTGAATTTTTACACAAATTACGAATTTTTTCGAAAAAAATTGAGAGAGTTTTTGTTGTTTAAATATGGCCCATCGAGTTATTCGAAATTCAGATTCCAATTGTGTGCCGATAGAAGGGCAAAAAAAGGGAAATCTAACATTTTGTTCACGAATTTGGCTTTGAAATATTATTCCTATATCGCGAGATCAATCCTCTCAAAATCAAATTTTGGGTAAAAAATACGTTTGTGGGTAGTTATACATGAGCCTTAATCGCTTTGAAAAAGTGTTGAAAAGTGACATTCGGTCACCGTTTCGACAGTAACTTTTGAACGGAAAGGAATTCTTAGAAGCGGGCTGAATGTTTTAGAAAGTAGACATTCCAAGCTTGAGTTTGAACATAAATTTTGATTTTTTTTGATAAAAATCGAGAGAGTTATTGTCGTTTAAATATGGCCGACCGAGTTACTCGAAATTCGGATTTCAATTGTGTGCCGATAGAAGGGCGTAAAAAGGGAAGTCTAATGTTTTGTTCACGAATTTGGCTTTGAAATATTTTTCCTATATTGTGAGTTCAATCCTCTCAAAATCAAATTTTGGGTAAAAAATACGTTACTGGGTAGTTATTCACGAGCCTTAATCGCATCGAAAAAGTGTTGAAAAGTGACCTTCGGTTACCATTTCGACAATAACTTTTGAACGGTAAGGAATTCTTAGATGTGGGCTCAATGTTTTAGAAAGTAGACATTCTGAGCTTGAATTTTTACACAAATTATGAATTTTTAAGACAAAAATCGTGAGAGTTATTGTCGTTTGAATATGGCACATCGAGTTACCCGAAACTCAAACCATAATTGTGTGCCGATAGAAGGGTGTAAAAAGGGAAGCCAAACAATTTGTTTACGAATTTGGCTTAGAAATATTTATCCTATATCATGAGCTCAATCCTCTTAAAATCAAATTTTTGGTAAAAAATACATTAGTGGGTAGTTATTCACGAGCCTTAATCGCTTTGAAAAAGTGTTGAAGAGTGACCTGCGGTCACCGTTTCGACAATAACTTTTGAACGGTAAGGAATTCTTAAACGCGGGCTCTATGTTTTAGAAAGTAGACATTCCGAGCTTGAATTTGTACACAAATTTTGAATTGTTTAGATAAAATCGAGAGAGTTCTTGTCGTTTGAATATGGCCCACCGAGTTACCTGAAATTCGGATTCCAATTAAGTGCCGATAGAAGGGCGAAAAAAGGGAAGTCTAACATTTTGTTCACGAATTTGGCTTTGAAATATTTTTTCTATATCACGAGATCAATCGTCTCAAAATTAAATTTTGGGTAAAAAATATGTTAGTGGGTAGTTATTCATGGGCCTCAATAGCTTTGAAAAAGTGTTGAAGAATGACTTTCGGTCACTGTTTCAAAAATAACTTTTGAACGGTAAGGAATTCTTAGACGCGGGCTCAATGTTTTAGAAAGTAGACATTCCAAGCATGAATTTTTACAAAAATTATGAATTTTTATGATAAAAATCGAGAGAGTTATTGTCGTTTGAATATGGCACATCGAGTTACCGGAAATTCAGATTCCAATTGTGTGCCGATAGAAGGGCGTAAAAAGGGAAGTCTAACGTTTTGTTCACGAATTTGGCTTTGAAATATTTTTCCTATATTGTGAGCTCAATCCTCTCAAAATCAAATTTTGGGTAAAACATACGTTACTGGGTAGTTATTCACGAGCCTTAATTGCTTTGAAAAAGTGTTGAAGAGTGACTTTCGGTCACTGTTTCGACAATAACTTTTGAACGGTAATGAATTCTTAGACGTGGGCTGGATGTTTTAGAAAGTAGACATTCTGAGCATGAATTTTTACAGAAATTATGATTTTTTAAGATAAAAATCGAGAGAGTTATGGTCGTTTGAATGTGGAACACTGAGTTACTTGAATTTCAGACTCCAATTGTGTGTCGATAGAAGGGCATAAAAAGGGAAGCCTAACAATTTATTCACGAATTTGGCTTAGAAACAATTTTCCTATATCATGAGCTCAATCCTCTCAAAATCAAAATTTGGGTAAAAAATACATTACTGGGTAGTTATTCACGAGCCTAAATCGCTTTGAAAAAGTGTTGAAGAGTGACCTACAGTAACCATTTCGACAATAACTTTTGAACGGTAAGGAATTCTTAGACGCGGGCTCAATGTTTTAGAAAGTAGACATTCCGAGCTTAAAATTTTGCACAAATTATGAATTTTTACGACAAAAATCGAGAGAGTTATTGTCATTTGAATATGGCACAACGAGTTACCCGAAATTCAGACTCCAATTGTGTGCCGATAGAAGGGCGTAAAAAGGGAAGCCTAACAATTTGTTCACGAATTTGGCTTAGAAATAATTTTCCTATATCGCGAGATCAATCCTCTCAAAATCAAATTTTGGTTAAAAAATACGTTTGTGGGTAGTTATTCACGAGCCTTAATTACTTTGAAAAAGTGTTGAAAAGTGACTTTCGGTTACCGTTTCGAAAATAACTTTTGAACGGTAAGGAATTCTTAGATGCGGGCTTTATGTTTTAGAAAGTAGACATTCCAAGCTTGAGTTTGAACATAAATTTTGATTTTTTTTGTAAAAAATCGAGAGAGTTATTGTCGTTTAAATATGGCCAACCGAGTTTCCCAAAATTCGGATTTCAATTATGTGCTGATAGAGGGGCGTAAAAAGGGAAGTCTAACATTTTCTTCATGAATTTGGCTTTGAAATATTTTATCTATATTGCGAGATCAATCCTCTCAAAGTTAAATTTGCGTAAGACATACGTTAGTGGGTAGTTATTCACGAGCCTTAATAGCTCTGAAAAAGTGTTGAAGAGTGACTTTCAGTCTCCGTTTCAAAAATAACTTTTGAACGGTAAGGAATGCCTGGATGCAGGCTGAATGTTTTAGAAAGTAGACATTCCGAGCATGAATTTTTACGATAAAAATTGAGAGAGTTATTGTCGTTTGAATATGGCACATCGAGTTATCGGAAATTCAGATTCCAATTGTGTGCCGATAGAAGGGCGTAAAAAGGGAAGTCTAACGTTTTGTTCACGAATTCGGCTTTGAAATATTTTTCCTATATCGTGAGCTCAATCCACTCAAAATCAAATTTTGGGTAAAAAATACGTTACTGGGTAGTTATTCACGAGCCTTAATTGCTTCGAAAAAGTGTTGAAGAGTGACCTTCGGTCACCGTTTCGACAATAACTTTTGAACGGTAAGGAATTCTTTGATGCGGGCTTAATGTTTTAGAAAGTAGACATTCCGAGCTTGAATTTTACACAAATTATGAAATTTAAAGATAAAAATGGAGAGAGTTATGGTCCTTTGAATATGGCACACCAAGTTACCTGAAATTCAGACTCCAATTGTGTGCCGATAGAAGAGCGTTAAAAGGGAAGCCTAACAATTTGTTCACGAATTTGGCTTAGAAATAATTCTCCTATATCGTGAGCTCAATCCTCTAAAAATCAAATTTTGGGTAAAAAATTCGTTACGGGGTAGTTATTCACGAGCCTTAATTGCTTTGAAAAAGTGTTGAAGAGTGACCTGCAGTCACCGTTTCGACAATAACTTTTGAACGGTAAGGAATTCTTAGAGGTGGGCTGAATGTTTTAGAAAGTAGACATTTTGAGCTTGAAGTTGTACATAACTTATGAATTTTTTCGATAAAAATTGAGAGAGTTATTGTCGTTTGAATATGGTCCACCGAGTTACCCGAAATTTAGATTCCAATTATGTGCCAATAGAAGGGCGCAAAAAGGGCAGTCTAATGTATTGTTCATGAATTTGGCTTTGAAATATTATTCCAATATCGCGAGATCAATCCTATCAAAATCAAATTTTGGTTAAAAAATACGTTTGTGGGTAGTTATTCACGAGCCTTAATCGCTTTGAAAAAGTGTTGAAAAGTGACTTTCGGTCACCGTTTCGAAAATAACTTCTGAACGGTAAGGATTTCTTAGACACGGGCTGAATGTTTTAGAAAGTGGACATTCCAAGCTTGAGTTTGAATATAAATTTTTATCTTTTTTGACAAAAATCAAGAGAGTTATTGTCGTTTAAATATGGCCCACCGAGTGACCCGAAAGCCACTAACGTTTTCTTTACTCAAAATTTGATTTCAAGATTATTGATCTCGCAATATAAGAAAAATATTTACAAGCCAAATTCGTGTGCAAATCGTTAGACTTCCATTTTTACGCCCCTCCATCGGCACATAATTGGAATCCGTATTTCGGAAACTCGGAGGGACATATTCAAATGACAATAACTCTCTTGATTTCCATCGAAAAAATACAAGATTTGTGTTCAAATTCAAGCTCCGAATGTGTACTTTCTAAAACATTCAGGTTGTGTCTAAAAATTCCATACCGTTCAATAGTTATTGTCTAAACGGTGACCGAAGGTCACTTTTCCAGACAATTTCTAAGCGATTATGTCTCACGAATAACAAGCCACTAACATTTTTTTTACCCAAAATTTGATGTCAAGATTATTGATCTCGCGATATAGGAAAAATATTTCCAAGCCAAATTAATGTTCGAATCGTTAGACTTCCATTTTTACGCCCCTCCATCGGCACATAATTGGAATCCGTATTTCGGGTAACACGGTGGGATTGATTCAAATGATAATAACTCTCTTGATTTCCATCGAAAAAAATACAAAATTTGAGTTCCAATTTAAGCTCCGAATGTGTACTTTCTAAAACATTCAGGCCGTATCTAAAAATTCCTTACCGTTCAAAAGTTATTGTCGAAACGATGACCGAAGGTCACTTTTCAACACATTTTCTAATCGATTACGTCTCATGAATAACTAGCCACTAACGTTTTTTTTACACAAAATTTGATTTCAAGATTATTGATCTCGCGATATAGGAAAAATATTTCCAAGCCAAATTTCTGTGCGAATCATTAGACTTCCATTTATACGCCCCTCCATCGGCACATAATTGGAATCCGTATCTCGGGTAACTCGGTGGGACGGATTCAAAGGATAATAACTCTCTTGATTTCCATCGAAAAAATACAAAATTTGTGTTCAAATTCAAGCTCTGAATTTGAACTTTCTAAAACATTCAGGCCGCGTTTAAAAATTCCTTACCATTCAAAAGTTATTGTCGAAACGATGACAGGTCACTTTTTAACACATTTTCTAAGTGATTACGGCTTGTGAATAACTAGCCACTAACGTTTTTTTTACCCAAAATTTGATTTCAAGATTATCGATCTCGCGATATAGGAATAATATTTCGAAGCCAAATTCGTGTGCGAATTGTTAGACTTCCGTTTATACGCCCTTCTATCGGAACATAATTGGAATCTGTATTTCGAGTAACTCAGTGGGACTGATTCAAATGAAAATAACTCTCTTGATTTCCATAAAAAAAAATACAAAATTTGAGTTCAAATTCAAGCTTTGAATGTGTACTTTCTAAAACATTCAAGCCGTGTCTAAGAATTTCTTACCGTTCAAAAATTATTGTCGAAACGGTGACCGAAGGTCACTTTTCAAAACATTTTCTAAGCGATTACGTCATGTGAACAACTAGCCACTAACGTTTTTTTTACACAAAATTTGATTTCAAGATTATTGATCTTGCGATATAGGAAAAATATTTCCAAGCCAAATTCGTGTCCGAATTGTTTGACTTCCATTTTTACGCCCCTTCATCAGCACATAATTGGATTCTGTATTTCCGGAAACTCGTAGGGCCATATTCAAACGACAATAACTCACTAGATTTCCATCGAAAAAATACAAAATTTGTGTTCAAATTCAAGCTTGGAATGTGTACTTTCTAAAATATTTAGGCCGCGTCTGAAAATTCCTTACCGTTCAAAAAATTATTGTCGAAACGGTGACCGAAGGTCACTTTTCCACACATTTTCTAAGTGATTACGTCTCGTGAATAACTAGCCAATAACGTATTTTTTACCCAAAATTTGATTTCAAGATTATTGATCTCACGGTATAGGAAAAATATTTCCAAGCCAAATTCGTGAGCGAATCATTAGACTTCCATTTTTACGCCCTTCCATCGGCACATAAATGGAATACGTATTTCGGGTAACTCGGTGGGACTGATTCAAATGATAATAACTCCCTTGATTTCCATCGAAAAAATACAAAATTTGAGATCAAATTCAAGCTCCGAAAGTGTACTTTTGAAAACATTCAGGCCGCGTCTAAAAATACCTTACTGTTAAAAGGTTATTGTTGAAACGATGACTGAAGGTCACTTTTCAACACATTTTCTAAGCGATTATGTCTCGTCAATAACTAGCCACTAACGTTTTATTTTACCCAAAATTTGATTTTAAGATTGTTGATCTCGCGATATAGGAAAAATATTTCTAAGCCAAATTCGTGTGCGAATCGTTAGACTTCCATTTATATGCCCCTCCATCGGCACATAATTGGAATCCGTATCTCGGGTAACTCGGTGGGACTGATTCAAAAGATAATAACTCTCTTGATTTCCATCGAAAAAAATACAAAATTTGTGTTCAAATTCAAGCCCCGAATGTGTACTTTCTAAAATATTTTGGCCACGTCTCAAAATTCCTTACCGTTATAAAAATTATTGTCGAAACGGTGACCGAAGGTCACTTTTCAACACATTTTCTAAGCGATTACGTCTCGTGAATAACTAGCCACTAACGTTTTTTTAACACAAAATTTGATATCAAGATTATTGATCTCGCGATATAGAAAAAATATTTCCAAGCCAAATTCGTGTGCAAATCGTTAGACTTCCATTTTTACGCCCCTCCATCGGCACATAATTGGAACCCGTATTTCGGGTAACTCGGTGGGACTGATTCAAATGATAATAACTCTCTTGATTTCCATAAAAAAAAATACAAAATTTGAGTTCAAATTTAAGCTCTGAATGTGTACTTTCTAAAACATTCAGGCCACATCTAAAAATTCCTTACCGTTCAAAAGTTATTGTCGAAACGATGACTGAAGGTCACTTTTCAACACATTTTCTAAGCAATTACATCTCATGAATAACTAGCCATTAATGTTTTTTTTTACCTAAAATTTGATTTCAAGATTATTGATCTCGCGATATAGGAAAAATAGTTCCAAGCCAAATTCTTGTGCGAATCGTCAGACTTCCATTTATACTCCCCTCCATCAGCACATAATTGGAATCCGCATCTCGGGGAACTCGGTGGGACGGATTCAAAGGTTAATAACTCTCTTGATTTCCATTGAAAAATACAAAACTTGTGTTCAAATTCAAGCTCTGAATTTGTACTTTCTAAAACATTATGGCCGCGATTAAAAATTCTTTACCATTCAAAAGTTATTGTCGAAACGGTGACAGAAGGTCATTTTCAACACATTTTCTAAGTGATTACGGCTCGTGAACAACTAGCCACTAACGTATTTTTTACCCAAAATATGATTTCAAGATTATTGATCTTGCGATATAGGAAAAATATTTCCAAGCCAAATTCGTGTGCGAATTGTTAGACTTCCATTTATACGCCCCTCTATCGGCACATAATTGGAATCTGTAATTCGAGTAACTCGGTGGGACTAATACAAATGATAATAAATCTCCTGATTTCCATTAAAAAAATACAAAATTTGAGTTCAAATTCAAGCTCCGAATGTGTACTTTCTAAAAAATTCAGGGCACGTCTAAAAATTCCTTACCGTTCAAAAATTATTGTCGAAACAGTGATGAAGGTCACTTTTCAACACATTTTCTAAGCGATTACGTCACGTGAATAACTAGCCACTAAAGTTTTTTTTACACAAAATTTGATTTCAAGATTATTGATCTCGCGATATAGGAAAAATATTTCCAAGCCAAATTCATGTCCGAATCGTTTGACTTCCATTTTTACGACCCTTCATCGGCACATAATTGGATTCTGTATTTCCGGAAACTCGTAGGGACATATTCAAACGACAATAACTCACTAGATTTCAATTGAAAAAAGAAAAAATTTGTGTTAAAATTCAAGCTTGGAATGTGTACTTTCTAAAAAATTTAGGCCGCGTCTGAAAATTCCTAACCATTCAAAAATTATTGTCGTAACGGTGACCGAAGGTCACTTTTCCACACATTTTCTAAGCGATTACATCTCATGAATAACTAGCCATTAATGTTTTTTTTACCTAAAATTTGATTTCAAGATTATTGATCTCGCGGTATAGGAAAAATATTTCCAAGCCAAATTCGTGTGCGAATCGTTAGACTTCCATTTTTATGCCCCTCCATCGGCACATAATTGGAATACGTATTTCGGGTAACTCGGTGGGACTAATTCAAATGATAATAACTCCCTTGATTTCCATCGAAAAAATACAAAATTTGAGTTCAAATTCAAGCTCCAAAAGTGTACTTTCGAAAACATTTAGGCCGCGTCTAAATATACCTTACCATTAAAAGGTTATTGTCGAAACGATGACCAAAGGACAAATTTTTATTTTTTCGATGGAAATCGAAGTAGTTATAGCCCTTTGAATATGTCCCACTGAGTCACCCGAAATACGGATTCCAATTATGTACCGATGGAGGAGCGTGAAAGTGGAAGTCTACAGATTCGCTCACGAATTTGGGTTGGAAATATTTTTCCCATATCGCTTGATTAATCACCTCGAAATAAAATTTTGGGTAAAAAGTACATTAGTGGCTAGTTATTCACGAGCCGTAATCCCTTAGAAAATATATTGAAAAGTGAACTTCAGTCACCGTTTTAGCAATAACTTTTGAACGGTAAGGAATTTCTGGACGCGGCCAGAATGTTTTAGAAAGTACACATTCAGAGCTTGAATTTGAACACAAATTTTATATTTTTTCGATGGAAATCAAGATAGTTAATGTCCTTTGAATATGTCCCACCGAGTCACCCGTAATATGGATTCCAATTATGTGCTGATGGAGGAGCGTGAAAGTGGAAGTCTAAAGATTCGCTCAAGAATTCGGGTTGGATATATTTTTCCTATATCGCATGATCAATCACCTCGAAATAAAATTTTTGGGAAAAATTTACGTTAGTGAATAGTTATTCACGAGCCGTAATCGCTTAGAAAATCTTTTGAAAAGTGACCTTTGGTCACCGTTTCAACATTAACTTTTGAACGGTATGGAATTTCAAGACTCGGCCTTAATGTTTTTGAAAGTACACATTAAGAGCATGAATTTGAATGCAAATTTTTTATTTTTTCGATGAAAATTGAAGTAGTTATTGTCCTTTGAATACGTCCCTTCGTGTTACCCGAAATACGGATTCCAACTATATGCCGATGGAGGAGCGTCAAAGTGGAAGTCTAAGGATTATCTCACGAATTTGGGTTGGTAATATTTTTCCTATATCGCGTGATCAATCACCTCAAAATAAAATTTTGGGTAAAAAGTAAATTAGTGTCTAGTTATTCACCAGCCATAATAGCTTAGAAAATGTGTGGAAAATTGACGTTCTGTCACTGTTTCGACAATAAGTTTTGAACGGTAAGGAATTTCTTGACGCGGCCTGAATGTTTTAGAAAGTACACATTCAAAGCTTAAATTTCAAAACAAATTTTTATTTTTTCGATGGAAATCGAAGTAGTTATTGTCCTTTGAAAATGTCCCACCGAGTTACTCGAAATACGGATTCCAATCATGTGCTGATGGAGGAGCGTGAAAGTGGAAGTCTAAAGATTCGCTCATGAATTTGGGGTGGAAATATTTTTCCTATATCGCGTGATCAATCACCCCAAAATAAAATTTTGGGTAAAAAGTACATTAGTTGCTAGTTATTCACGAGCCGTAATTGCATAGAAAATGTGTTGAAATGTGACCTTCGGTCACCGTTTCGACAATAACTATTGAATGGTAAGAAATTTCTTGACGTGGCCTAAATGTTTTAGAAATTACACATTAAAAGCTTGAATTTGAACACAAATTTTGTATTTTTTTGAACGAAATCAAGATAATTATTGTCCTTTGAATATGCCCCACTGTGTTACCCGTAGTACGGATTCCAATTATGTGCCAATGGAGGAGCGTAAAAGTGGAAGTCTAAAAATTCGCTCACGAATTTGGGTTGGAAATATTTTTCCTATATCGCGTGATCAATCACCTCGAAATAAAATTTTGGGTAAAATTTACGTTAGTGGATAGTTATTCACGAGTCATCATCGCCAAGAAAATGTGTGGAAAAGTGACCTTCTGTCACCCGTTTCAACAATAACTTTTGAATGGTAAGGAATTTCATGACGTGGCCTGAATGTTTTAGAAATTACACATTTAGAGCGTGAATTTGAACACAAATTTTTATTTTTTCGATGGAAATCGAAGTAGTTATTGCCCTTTGAATATGTCCCACCGAGTTACCTGAAATACGGATTCCAATTATGTGCCGATGGAGGAGCGTGAATGTGAAAGTCTAAAGATTCGCTAACAAATTTGGGTTGGAAATATTTTTCCTATATCGCATGATCAATCACCTTGAAATGAAATTTTGGGTAAAATATACGTTAGTGGCTAGTTATTCACGAGCCGTAATCGCTTAGAAAATGTGTGGAAAAGTGACCTTCTGTCACCCGTTTCAACAATAACCTTTGAATTGTAAGGAATTTCTAGACCCGGCCTTAATGTTTTAGAAAGTACACATTCAGAGCATGAATTTGAACACAACTTTTTTATTTTTTCGATGGAAATCGAAGTAATTATTGTCCTTTGAATATGTCCCACCGAGTTATCCAAAATACGGTTTCCAACTATATGTCGATAGAGGAGCGTTAAAGTGGAAGTCTAAAGATTCGCTAACGAATTTGGGTAGGAAATATTTTTCCCATATCGTGGGATCAATCACCTCGAAATAAAATTAGGTGTTAAAAATAGGTTAGTGGCTAGGTATTCACGAGCCGTAATCGTTTAGAAAATGTGTTGAAAAGTGAGTTTCGGTCACCATTTCAGCAATAACTTTTGAACAGTAAGGAATTTCTAGACGCGGCCTAAATGTTTTAGAAAGTACACATTCAGAGCTTAAATTTGAACATAAATTTTGTATTTTCTCAAAGGAAATCAAGATAGTAACTGTCCTTTGAATATGTCCCACTGAGTTACCCGAAATACGGATTCCAATTATGTGCCGATGGAGGAGCGTGAAAGTGGAAGTCTAAAGTTTCGCTCAAGAATTTGGGTTGGATATATTTTTCCTATATCGCATGATCAATCACCTCGAAATAAAATTTTTGGGTAAAATTTACATTAGTGGCTAGTTATTTAGGAGCCGTAATCGCTTAGAAAATGTTTTGAAAAGTGACCTTTGGTCAACGTTTCAACAATAACTTTTGAACAGTAAGGAATTTCTAGACTCGGCCTTAATGTTTTAGAAAGTACACATTCAGAGCATGAATTTGAACACAGCTTTTTTATTTTTTCGATGGAAATCGAAGTAATTATTGTCCTTTGAATATGTCCCACCGAGTTACCCAAAATACGGATTCCAAGTATATGCCGATAGAGGAGCGTCAAAGTGGAAGTCTAAAGATTTGCTAACGAATTTGGGTAGGAAATATTTTTCCCATATCGTGGGATCAATCACCTCGAAATAAAACTTTGTGTTAAAAATACATTAGTGGCTAGGTATTCACAAGCCGTAATCGCTTAGAAAATGTGTTGAAAAGTGAGTTTCGGTCACCATTTCAGCAAATTTTTTATTTTTTCGATGGAAATCGAAGTATGTATTGTCCATTGAATATGTCCCACGAAGTTACTCGAAATACGGATTCCAGTTATGTGCCGATGGAGGAGCGTGAAAGTGGAAGTCTAATGATTCGCACACGAAGTTGGGTTGGAAATATTTTTCCTATATCGCATGATCAATCACCTCGAACTAAAATTTTGGGTAAAATATACGTTAGTGGGTAGTTATTCACGAGCCGTAATCGCTTAGAAAATGTGTGGAAAAGCGACCTTCTGTCACCGTTTCTACAATAACATTTGAACGGTATGGAATTTCTTGACGCGGCCTAAGGGTTTTAAAATGTACACATTCAGAGCTTGAATTTGAACACAAATTTTGTATTTTTTTGAAGGAAATCAAGTTAGTTATGGTTCTTTGAATGTGTCCCACCGAGTTACCCGAAATACGGATTCCAACTATGTGCCGATGGTGGAGCGTGAAAGTGGAAGTCTAAAGATTCGCTCATGAATTTGGGTTGGAAAACTTTTTCCTATATCGCATGATCAATCACCCCAAAATAAAAATTTGTGTAAAAAGTACATTAGTGGCGAGTTATTCACGAGCCGTAATTGCTTAAAAAATGTGCTGAAAAGTGACCTTCGGTCCCCCTTTCGACAATAACTTTTGAACGGTAAGGAATTTCTGGACGCGGCCTAAATGTTTTAAAATGTACACTTTCAGAGCTTGAATTTGAACACAAATTTTGCATTTTTTTGAAGGAAATCAAGTTAGTTATTGTCCTTTGAAAGTGTCCCACCGTGTTATCCGTAATACGGATTCCAATTATGTGCAAATGGAGGAGCGTGAAAGTGGAAGTCGAAAGATTTGCTCACGAATTTCGGTTGGAAATATTTTTCCTATATCGCATGATCAATCACCATGAAATAAAATTTTGGGAAAAATATACATCAGTTGGTAGTTATTCACGAGCCGTAATCACTCAGAAGAAGTGTGGAAAAGTGACCTTCGATCACCGTTTCAATAATAACTTTTGAACGGTAAGGAATTTCTTGACGCGGCCTGAAAGTTTTAGAATGTACACATTCAGAGCTTGAATTTGAACACAAATTTTTTATTTTTTCAATGGAAATCGAAGTAGTTATTGTCCTTTAAATATGTCCCACTGAGTTACCCGAAATACGGATTCCAATTATGTGCCGATGGTGGAGCGTGAAAGTAGAAGTCTAAAGATTCGCTCATGAATTTGGGTTGGAAAACTTTTTCCTATACCGCATGATCAATCACCCCAAAATAAAAATTTGTGTAAAAAGTACATTAGTGGCGAGTTATTCACGAGCCGTAATTGCTTAAAAAATGTGCTGAAAAGTGACCTTCGGTCCCCCTTTCGACAATAACTTTTGAACGGTAAGGAATTTCTGGACGCGGCCTAAATGTTTTAAAATGTACACTTTCAGAGCTTGAATTTGAACACAAATTTTGCATTTTTTTGAAGGAAATCAAGTTAGTTATTGTCCTTTGAAAGTATGCCACCGTGTTATCCGTAATACGGATTCCAATTATGTGCAAATGGAGGAGCGTGAAAGTGGAAGTCGAAAGATTTGCTCACGAATTTCGGTTGGAAATATTTTTCCTATATCGCATGATCAATCACCGTGAAATAAAATTTTCGGAAAAATATACATCAGTTGGTAGTTATTCACGAGCCGTAATCACTCAGAAGAAGTGTGGAAAAGTGACCTTCGATCACCGTTTCAATAATAACTTTCAGAGCTTGAATTTGAACACAAATTTTGTATTTTTTTGAAGGAAATCAAGTTAGTTATTGTCCCTTGAATGTGTCCGACCGTGTTATCCGTAATACGGATTCCAATTATGTGCAAATGGAGGAGCGTGAAAGTGGAAGTCGAAAGATTCGCTCACGAATTTGGGTTGGAAATATTTTTCCTATATCGCATGATCAATCAACTCAAAAGAAAATTTTGGGTAAAATTTACGTTAGTGGGTAGTTATTCACGAGCAGTAATCGCTCAGAAAATGTATGGAAAAGTGACCTTCTGTCCCCGTTTCAAAAATAACTATTGAATGGTAAGGAATTTCTTGACGCGGCCTGTAAGTTTTAGAATGTACACATTCAGAGCTTGAATTTGAACACAAATTATTTATTTTTTCGATGGAAATCGAAGTATGTATTGTCCATTGAATATGTCCCACGAAGTTACTCGAAATACGGATTCCAGTTATGTGTCGATGGAGGAGCGTGAAAGTGGAAGTCTAATGATTCGCTCACGAAGTTGGGTTGGAAATATTTTTCTTATATCGCATGATCAATCACCACGAAATAAAATTTTGGGTAAAATATACGTTAGTGGGTAGTTATTCACGAGCCGTAATCGCTTAGAAAATGTGTGGAAAAGCGACCTTCTGTCACCGTTTCTACAATAACATTTGAACGGTTTGGAATTTCTTGACGCGGCCTAAAGGATTTAAAATGTACACATTCAGAGCTTGAATTTGAACACAAATTTTGTATTTTTTTGAAGGAAATCAAGTTAGTTATTGTTCTTTGAATGTGTCCCACCCTGTTATCCGTAATACGGATTCCAATTATGTGCAAATGGAGGAGCGTGAAAGTGGAAGTCTAAAGATTCGCTCACGAATTTCGGTTGGAAATATTTTTCCTATGTCGCATGATCAATCACCTTGAAATAAAATTTTGGGAAAAATATACATTAGTTGGTAGTTATTCACGAGCTGTAATCGCTCAGAAAATGTGTGGAAAAGTGACCTTCGGTCACCGTTTCAACAATAACTTTTGAACGGTAAGGAATTTCTTGACGCAGCCTGAAAGTTTTAGAATGTACACATTCAGAGCTTGAATCTGAACACAAATTTTTTATTTTTTCGATGGAAATCGATGTAGTTATTGTCCTTTAAATATGTCCCACCGAGTTACCCGAAATACGGATTCCAACTATGTGCCGATGGTGGAGCGTGAAAGTGGAAGTCTAAAGATTTGCTCATGAATTTGGGTTGGAAAACTTTTTCCTATATCGCATGATCAATCACCCCAAAATAAAAATTTGTGTAAAAAGTACATTAGTGGCGAGTTATTCACGAGCCGTAATTGCTTAAAAAATGTGCTGAAAAGTGACCTTCGGTCCCCCTTTCGACAATAACTTTTGAACGGAAAGAAATTTTTGGACGCGGCCTAAATGTTTTAAAATGTACACTTTCATAGCTTGAATTTGAACACAAATTTTGCATTTTTTTGAAGGAAATCAAGTTAGTTATTGTCCTTCAAAAGTGTCCCACCGTGTTATCCGTAATACGGATTCCAATTATGTGCAAATGGAGGAGCGTGAAAGTGGAAGTCGAAAGATTTGCTCACGAATTTCGGTTGGAAATATTTTTCCTATATCGCATGATCAATCACCATGAAATAAAATTTTGGGAGAAATATACATTAGTTGGTAGTTATTCACGAGCCGTAATCACTTAGAAGAAGTGTGGAAAAGTGACCTTCGGTCACCGTTTCAACAATAACTTTTGAACGGTAAGGAATTTCTTGACGCGGCCTGATAGTTTTAGAATGTACACATTCATAGCTTGAATTTGAACACAAATATTTTATTTTTTCGATGGAAATCGAAGTAGTTATTGTCCTTTAAATATGTCCCACCGAGTTACCCGAAATACGGATTCCAATTATGTGCCGATGGTGGAGCGTGAAAGTGGAAGTCTAAAGATTCGCTCATGAATTTGGGTTGGGAATATTTTTCCTATATCGCGTGATCAATCAACTCGAAAGAAAATTTTGGGTAAAATTTATGTTAGTGGGTAGTTCTTCACGAGCCGTAATCGCTCAGAAAATGCGTGGAAAAGTGACCTTCTGTCCCCGTTTCAACAATAACTATTGAATGGTTTGGAATTTCTTGACGCGGCCTGAAAGTTTTAGAATGTACACATTCAGAGCTTGAATCAGAACACAAATTTTTTATTTTTTCGATGGAAATCGATGTAGTTATTGTCCTTTAAATATGTCCCACCGAGTTACCCGAAATACGGATTCCAATTATGTGCCGATGGTGGAGCGTGAAAGTGGAAGTCTAAAGATTCGCTCATGAATTTGGGTTGGAAAACTTTTTCCTATATCGCATGATCAATCACCCCAAAATAAAAATTTGTTTAAAAGTACATTAGTGGCGAGTTATTCACGAGCCGTAATTGCTTAAAAAATGTGCTGAAAAGTGACCTTCGGTCCCCCTTTCGACAATAACTTTTGAACGGAAAGAAATTTCTGGACGCGGCCTAAATGTTTTAAAATGTACACTTTCAGAGCTTGAATTTGAACACAAATTTTGCATTTTTTTGAAGGAAATCAAGTTAGTTATTGTCCTTTGAAAGTGTCCCACCGTGTTATCCGTAATACGGATTCTAATTATGTGCAAATGGAGGAGCGTGAAAGTGGAAGTCGAAAGATTTGCTCACGAATTTGGGTTGGAAATATTTTTCCTATATCGTATGATCAATCACCATGAAATAAAATTTTGGGAAAAATATACATTAGTTGGTAGTTATTCACGAGCCGTAATCACTCAGAAGAAGTGTGGAAAAGTGACCTTCGGTCACCGTTTCAACAATAACTTTTGAACGGTAAGGAATTTCTTGACGCGGCCTGACAGTTTTAGAATGTACACATTCATAGCTTGAATTTGAACACAAATATTTTATTTTTTCAATGGAAATCGAAGTAGTTATTGTCCTTTAAATATGTCCCACCGAGTTACCCGAAATACGGATTCCAATTATGTGTCGATGGTGGAGCGTGAAAGTGGACGTCTAAAGATTCACTCACGAATTTGGGTTGGAAATATTTTTCCTATATCGCGTGATCAATCAACTCGAAAGAAAATTTTGGGTAAAATTTACGTTAGTGGGTAGTTATTCACGAGCCGTAATCGCTCAGAAAATGTGTGGAAAAGTGACCTTTTGTCCCCGTTTCAACAATAACTATTGAATGGTAAGGAATTTCTTGACGCGGCCTGAAAGTTTTAGAATGTACACATTTAGAGCTTGAATTTGAACACAAATTTTTTATTTTTTCGATGGAAATCGAAGTATGTATTGTCCATTGAATATGTCCCATGAAGTTACTTGAAATACGGATTCCAGCTATATGCCGATGGAGGAGCGTGAAAGTGGAAGTCTAATGATTCGCTCCCGAAGTTGGGTTGGAAATATTTTTCCTATATCGCATGATCAATCACCTCGAAATAAAATTTTGGGTAAAATATACGTTAGTGGGTAGTTATTCACGAGCCGTAATCGCTTAGAAAATGTGTGGAAAAGCGACCTTCTATCACCATTTCTACAATAACATTTGAACGGTATGAAATTTCTTGACGCGGCTTAAAGGTTTTAAAATGTACACATTCAGAGCTTGAATTTGTACACAAATTTTGTATTTTTTTAAAGGAAATCAAGTTAGTTATTGTTCTTTGAATGTGTCCCACCTTGTTATCCATAATACGGATTCCAATTATGTGCAAATGGAGGAGCGTGAAAGTGGAACTCTAAAGATTCGCTCACGAATTTGGGTTGGAAATATTTTTCCTATGTTGCATGATCAATCACCTTGAAATAAAATTTTGGGAAAAATATACATTAGTTGGTAGTTATTCACGAGCCGTAATCGATCAGAAAATGTGTGGAAAAGTGACCTTCGGTCACCGTTTCAACAATAACTTTTGAACGGTATGGAATTTCTTGACGCGGCCTGAAAGTTTTAGAATGTACACATTCAGAGCTTGAATCTGAACACAAATTTTTTATTTTTTCGATGGAAATCGAAGTAGTTATTGTCCTTTAAATATGTCCCAACGAGTTACCCGAAATACGGATTCCAATTATGTGCCAATGGTGGAGCGTGAAAGTGGAAGTCTAAAGATTCGCTCATGAATTTGGGTTGGAAAAATTTTTCCTATATCGCATGATCAATCACCCCAATATAAAAATTTGTGTAAAAAGTACCTTAGTGGCGAGTTATTCACGAGCCGTAATTGCTTAAAAAATGTGCTGAAAAGTGACCTTCGGTCCCCCTTTCGACAATAACTTTTGAACGGAAAGAAATTTCTGGACGCGGCCGAAATGTTTTAAAATGTACACTTTCAGAGCTTGAATTTGAACACAAATTTTGCATTTTTTTGAAGGAAACCAAGTTAGTTTTTGTCCTTTGAATGTGTCCCACCGTGTTATCCGTAATACGGATTCCAATTATGTGCAAATGGAGGAGCGTGAAAGTGGAAGTCTAAAGATTCGCTCACGAATTTGGGTTGGAAATATTTTTCCTATATCGCATGATCAATCACCTTGAAATAAGATTTTGGGAAAAATATACATTAGTTGGTAGTTATTCACGAGCCGTAATCACTCAGAAGAAGTGTGGAAAAGTGTAAGGTTGAAATTTATTCAACCATCTAATTGGCTTTATTCCGTGCCAAATTTGCTTGTATTTCAGCATTTAGTAACCCTATATTTAGGTGGGCTTGTTGTAAGGGTAGTGAGTGAGATAGAGTGAAGATTGCTCAAGAGTGTGCAAGAAAACAGAGACTCACGGCTGGGTCTCGCGGGTGACTCGCGGCTGCAAGCCGCCAGACGCAGCGCACGTGCCAAGCATGCCAGAAGGTGAACAGTCATGCCAGCTGGAGCACTACGGGACAAAACAGGACAACTGGCCATACGGTTAACTCGCGACTAGATCTCGCGACTCAGTCAGGCCGCGAGGTCAAGCCGCGAGCCAGCCCTGTTTTGAAAAACCTGACGTTTCACATTCCTCTCTCACCTCAGTATAAATACCCCTTTTACCCACAAATGAGAGAGTGCTTCCAGAGAGAATTTGGAGAGAGAAACCCTAGAGCAAAACAAGATTGAACCATCTACAATCTTTACATTAGAGTCTCTTCAAATCCTCAACTCTCTTCCTCTCCATTGCCAAATCCTTGAGAGGCCTTTTTACCAAAACCTTGTTCTCACCATATCCATTACTGTGAGAGGGTTGTTTGGTGTTCTGGGAAGCAGTTAGGAAGGAACCAATATTCATTGGTTGATGCTATGGTCTAGTAGCGGAATCCGGGAAGCTAGAAAAGAAATAGGTTCGGCGCAACCTCGTTGGAGCAAGAAGCTTGGAGGGCTTAGATACATCGGGTAGATTAGGCTTGGAGGGTCTATTGCTGTTCATGTATCCCAACTACATTTTCTAGTGGATTATTGATCGCATGGAGGGCGGCGGAGAGGTTTTACGCCGAGGGCTTCGGTTTCCTCTTCGATAACACATCGTGTGTTGTCCTTGAGTTTGCATCTCTCTTCCTTTTATCTTTGCCTTTTATTTTCTGCTGTGGATGTGATTTATAATTGGCTTAGATTGATTTCCAATTCTGTTTATAACTTATGTTCATTTTCCGCACACTAGTTGTTTGACATAAAGCTTGAATTGGTTAATTTGTAATTTGGGGGTGTAAACGTTCAAGGGTGTTTTTACACATATTTGAACTTTCAAAAAGTGACCTTCAATCACCGTTTCAACAATAACTTTTGAACGGTAAGGAATTTCTCGACGCGGCCTGAAAGTTTTAGAATGTACACATTCAGAGCTTAAATTTGAACACAAATTTTTTATTTTTTCGATGGAAATCGAAGTAGTTATTGTCCTTTAAATATGTCCCAGCGAGTTACCCGAAATACGAATTCCAATTATGTGCCGACGGTGGAGCGTGAAAGTGGAAGTTGAAAGATTCGCTCACGAATTTGGGTTGGAAATATTTTTCCTATATCGCGTGATCAATCACCTCGAAATAAAATTTTGGGTAAAATTTACGTTAGTGGGTAGTTATTCACGAGCCGTAATCGCTCAGAAAATGTGAGGAAAAGTGACCTTCGGTCACCGTTTCAACAATAACTTTTGAACGGTAAGGAATTTCTTGACGTGGCCTGAAAGTTTTAGAATGTACACATTCAGAGCTTGAATTTGAACACAAATTTTTTATTTTTTTGATGGAAATCGAAGTAGTTATTGTCCTTTAAATATGTCCCACCGAGTTACCCGAAACACGGATTCCAATTATGTGCCGATGGTGGAACGTGAAAGTGGAAGTCTAAAGATTCGCTCATGAATTTGGGTTGGAAAACTTTTTCCTATATCGCATGATCAATCCCCCCAAAATAAAAATTTGTGTAAAAAGTACATTAGTGGCGAGTTATTCACGAGCCGTAATTGCTTAAAAAATGTGCTGAAAAGTGACCTTCGGTCCCCCTTTCGACAATAACTTTTGAACGGAAAGAAATTTCTGGACGCGGCCTAAATGTTTCAAAATGTACACTTTCAGAGCTTGAATTTGAACACAAATTTTGCATTTTTTTGAAGGAAATCAAGAGAGTTATTGTCCTTTGAATATGTCCTGCCGAGTTACACGAAATACGGATTCCAATTACATGCCAATGGAGGAGCGTGGAAGTGGTAGTCTAAGGATTCGCTCAAGAATTTGGGTTGGAAATATTTTTCCTATATCACGTGATAAATCACCTCAAAATAAAATTTTGGGTACAAAGTACATTAGTGGAAAGTTATTCACGAGTCGTATTCGCTTAGAAAATGTGTTGAAAAGTGACCTTCAGTAACCGTTTCAACAATAACTTTTGAACGGTAAGGAATTTCTGGACGAGGCTTGAATGTTTTAGAAAGTACACATTCATAGCTTGAATTTGAACACAAATTTAGTTTTTTTCGACGAAAATCAAGATAGTTATTGTCCTCTGAATATGTCCCACCGAGTTACCCGAAATACGGATTCCAATTATGTGCCAATGGGGGAGCGCGAAAGTGGTAGTCTAATGATTCGCTCAAGAATTTGGGTTGGAAATATTTTTCCTATATCGCGTGATAAATCACCTCAAAATAAAATTTTGGGTAAAAAGTACATTAGTGGAAAGTTATTCACGAGCCGCAATCGCTTAGAAAATGTGTTGAAAAGTGACCTTCAGTAACCGTTTCAACAATAACTTTTGAACGGTAAGGAATTTCTGGACGAGGCCTGAATGTTTTAGAAAGTACACATTCAGAGCTTGAATTTGGACACAAATTTGGTATTTTTTCGATGAAAATCAAGATAGTTATTGTCCTTCGAATATGTCCCACTGAGTTACCCAAAATACGGATTCCAATTATGTGCCGATGGAGGAGCGTGAAAGTCGGAGTCTAAAGATTCACTCACGAATTTGGGTTGGAAATATTTTTCCTACATCGCGTTTTCAATCAGACCAAAATAAAAATTTGGGTAAAAAGTACATTTTGGCTAGTTATTCACGAGCCGTAATCGCTTAGAAAATGTGTTGAAAAGTGACCTTCGGTCACCGTTTTGACAATAACTTTTGAACGGTAAGGAATTTCTGGACGTAGCCTATATGTTTAAGAAAGTAGACATTCAGAGCTTGAATTTGAAAACAAATTTTGTGTTTTTTCAAAGGAAATCAAGAGAGTTATTGTCTTTTGAATATGTCCAGCCGGGTTACCCGAAATACGGATTCCAATTATGTGCCAAAGGAGGAGCGTGAAAGTGGTAGTCTAATGATTCGCTCAAGAATTTGGGTTGGAAATATTTTTCCTGTATCGCGTGATAAATCACCTTAAAATAAAATTTTGGGTAAAAAGTACATTAGTGGAAAGTTATTCACGAGCTGTAATCGCTTAGAAAATGTGTTGAAAAGTGACCTTCAGTAACCGTTTCAACAATAACTTTTGAACGGTAAGGAATTTCTGGACGAGGTATGAATGTTTTAGAAAGTACACATTCAGAGCTTGAATTTGAACACAAATTTGGTATTTTTTTGATGAAAATCAAGATTGTTATTGTCCATCGAATATGTCCCACCGAGTTACCCAAAATACGGATTCCAATTATGTGCCGATTGGCTAGTTATTCACGAGCCGTAATCGCTTAGAAAATGTGTTGAAAAGTGACCTTCGGTCACCGTTTCGACAATAACTATTGAACGGTAAGGAATTTCTGGACGCAGCCTAAATGTTTAAGAAAGTAGACATTCTGAGCTTGAATTTGAAAACAAATTTTGTGTTTTTTCAAAGGAAATCGAGAGAGTTATTATCTTTTGAATATGTCCAGCCGGGTTACCCGAAATACGGATGCCAATTATGTGCCACAGGAGGAGCGTGAAAGTGGTAGTCTAATGATTCGCTCAAGAATTTGGGTTGGAAATATATTTCCTATATCGCGTGATAAATCACCTCAAAATAAAATTCTGGGTACAAAGTACATTAGTGGAAAGTTATTCACGAGTCATAATCGCTTAGAAAATGTGTTGAAAAGTGACCTTCTGTAACCGTTTCAACAATAACTTTTGAACGGTAAGGAATTTCTGGATGAGGCCTGCATGTTTTAGAAAGTACACATTCATAGCTTGAATTTGACCACAAATTTAGTATTTTTTCGACGAAAATCAAGATAGTTATTGTCCTCTGAATATGTCCCACCGAGTTACCCGAAATACGGATTCCAATTATGTGCCAATGGAGGAGCGTGAAAGTGGTAGTCTAATGATTCGCTCAAGAATTTGGGTTGAAAATATTTTTTATACATCGCGTGAGAAATCACCTCAAAATAAAATTTTGGATAAAAAGTATATTAGTGGAAAGTTATTCACGAGCCGTAATCGCTAAGAAAATGTGTTGAAAAGTGACCTTTAGTAACCGTTTCAACAATAACTTTTGAACGGTAAGGAATTTCTGGACGAGGCCTGAATGTTTTAGAAAGTACACATTCAGAGCTTGAATTTGAACACAAATTTGGTATTTTTTCGATGAAAATCAAGATAGTAATTGTCCTTCGAATATGTCCCACCGAGTTACCCAAAATACGGATTCCAATTATGCGCCGATGGAGGAGCGTGAAAGTCGGAGTCTAAAGATTCACTCACGAATTTGGTTTGGAAATATTTTTCCTACTTCGCGTTTTCAATCAGACCAAAATAAAAATTTGGGTAAAAAGTACATTTTGGCTAGTTATTCACGAGCCGTAATCGCTTAGAAAATGTGTTGAAAAGTGACCTTCGGTCACCGTTTCGACAATAACTATTGAACGGTAAAGAATTTCTTGATGCAGCATAAATGTTTAAGAAAGTAGACATTCTGAGCTTGAATTTGAAAACAAATTTTGTGTTTTTTCGATGGAAATCAAGAGAGTTATTGTCCTTTGAATATGTCCCGCCGAGTTACCCGAAATACGGATTCCAATTATGTGCCAATGGAGGAGCGTGAAAGTGGTAGTCTAAGGATTCGCTCAAGAATTTGGGTTGGAAATATTTTTCCTATATCGCGTGATAAATCACCTCAAAATAAAATTTTGGGTACAAAGTACATTAGTGGAAAGTTATTCACGAGTCGTATTCGCTTAGAAAATGTGTTGAAAAGTGACCTTCAGTAACCGTTTCAACAATAACTTTTGAACGGTAAGGAATTTCTGGACGAGGCTTGAATGTTTTAGAAAGTATACATTCATAGCTTGAATTTGAACACAAATTTAGTTTTTTTCGACGAAAATCAAGATAGTTATTGTCCTCTGAATATGTCCCAACGAGTTACCCGAAATACGGATTCCAATTATGTGCCAATGGCGGAGCGCGAAAGTGGTAGTCTAATGATTCGCTCAAGAATTTGGGTTGGAAATATTTTTCCTATATCGCGTGATAAATCACCTCAAAATAAAATTTTGGGTAAAAAGTACATTAGTGGAAAGTTATTCACGAGCCGTAATCGCTTAGAAAATGTGTTGAAAAGTGACCTTCAGTAACCGTTTCAACAATAACTTTTGAACGGTAAGGAATTTCGGGACGAGGCCTGAATGTTTTAGAAAGTAAACATTCAGAGCTTGAATTTGGTCACAAATTTGGTATTTTTTTGATGAAAATCAAGATAGTTATTGTCCTTCGAATATGTCCCACCGAGTAACCCAAAATACGGATTCCAATTATGTGCCGATGGAGGAGCGTGAAAGTCGGAGTCTAAAGATTCAGTCACGAATTTGGGTTGGAAATATTTTTCCTACATCGCGTTTTCAATCAGACCAAAATAAAAATTTGGGTAAAAAGTACATTTTGGCTAGTTATTCACGAGCGGTAATCGCTTAGAAAATGTGTTGAAAAGTGACCTTCGGTCACCGTTTTGACAATAACTTTTGAACGGTAAGAAATTTCTGGACGTAGCCTATATGTTTAAGAAAGTAGACATTCAGAGCTTGAATTTGAAAACAAATTTTGTGTTTTTTGGAAGGAAATCAAGAGAGTTATTGTCTTTTGAATATGTCCAGCCGAGTTACCTGAAATACGGATTCCAATTATGTGCCAAAGGAGGAGCGTGAAAGTGGTAGTCTAATGATTCGCTCAAGAATTTGGGTTGGAAATATCTTTCCTGTATCGCGTGATAAATCACCTCAAAATAAAATTTTGGGTAAAAAGTACATTATTGGAAAGTTATTCACAAGCCGTAATCGCTTAGAAAATGTGTTGAAAAGTGACCTTCAGTAACCGTTTCAAAAATAACTTTTGAATGGTAAGGAATTTCTGGACGAGGCCTGAGTGTTTTAGAAAGTACACATTTAGAGCTTAAATTTGAACACAAATTTGGTATTTTTTCCATGAGAATCAAGATAGTTATTGTCCTTCGAATATGTCCCACCGAGTTACCCAAAATACGGATTCCAATTATGTGCCGATTGAGGAGCGTGAAACTCGGAGTCTAAAGATTCACTCACGAATTTGGGTTGGAAATATTTTTCCTACATCGCGTTTTCAATCAGACCAAAATAAAAATTTGGGTAAAAAGTACATTTTGGCTAGTTATTCACGAGCCGTAATCGCGTAGAAAATGTGTTGAAAAGTGACCTTCGGTCACCGTTTCGACAATAACTATTGAAGGGTAAGGAATTTCTGGACGCGGCCTAAATGTTTAAGAAAGTAGACATTCTGAGCTTGAATTTGAAAACAAATTTTGTGTTTTTTCGAAGGAAATCAAGAGAGTTATTGTAGTTTGAATATGTCCCGCCGAGTTACCCGAAATACGGATTCCAATTATGTGCCAATGGAGGAGCGTGAAAGTGGTAGTCTAAGGATTCGCTCAAGAATTTGGGTTGGAAATATTTTTCCTATATCGCGTGATAAATCACCTCAAAATAAAATTTTGGGTACAAAGTACATTAGTGGAAAGTTATTCACGGGTCATAATCGCTTAGAAAATGTGTTGAAAAGTGACCTTCTGTAACCGTTTCAACAATAACTTTTGAACGGTAAGGAATTTCTGGACGAGGCCTGAATGTTTTAGAAAGTACACATTCATAGCTTGAATTTGAACACAAATTTAGTATTTTTTCGACGAAAATCAAGATAGTAATTGTCCTCTGAATATGTCCCATCGAGTTACCCGAAATACGGATTCCAATTATGTGCCAATGGAGGAGCGTGAAAGTGGTAGTCTAATGATTCGCTCAAGAATTTGGGTTGGAAATATTTTTCCTACATCGCGTGAGAAATCACCTCAAAATAAAATTTTGGGTAAAAAGTATATTAGTGGAAAGTTATTCACGAGCCGTAATCGCTAAGAAAATGTGTTGAAAAGTGACCTTTAGTAACCGTTTCAACAATAACTTTTGAACGGTAAGGAATTTCTAGACGAGGCCTGAATGATTTAGAAAGTACACATTCAGAGCTTGAATTTGAACACAAATTTGGTATTTTTTCGATGAAAATCAAGATAGTTATAGTCCTTCGAATATGTCCCGCCGAGTTACCCAAAATACGGAATCCAATTATGTGCCGATGGAGGAGCGTGAAAGTCGGAGTCTAAAGATTCACTCACGAATTTGGGTTGGAAATATTTTTCCCACTTCGCGTTTTCAATCAGACCAAAATAAAAATTTGGGTAAAAAGTACATTTTGGCTAGTTATTCACGAGCCGTAATCGCTTAGAAAATGTGTTGAAAAGTGACCTTCGGTCACCGTTTCGACAATAACTTTTGAACGGTAAGGAATTTCTGGACGTAACCTATATGTTTAAGAAAGTAGACATTCAGAGCTTGAATTTGAAAACAAATTTTGTGTTTTCTCATAGGAAATCAAGAGAGTTATTGTCTTTTGAATATGTCCAGCCGGGTTACCCGAAATACGGGTTCCAATTATGTGCCAATGGAGGAGCGTGAAAGTGGTAGTCTAATGATTCGCTCAAGAATTTGGGTTGGAAATATTTTTCCTGTATCGCGTGATAAATCACCTCAAAATAAAATTTTGGGTAAAAAGTACATTAGTGGAAAGTTATTCACGAGCCGTAATCGCTTAGAAAATGTGTTGAAAAGTGACCTTCAGTAACCGTTTCAACAATAACTTTTGAACGGTAAGGAATTTCTGGACGAGGGCTGAGTGTTTTAGAAAGTACACATTCAGAGCTTGAATTTGAACACAAATTTGGTATTTTTTCGATGAAAATCAAGATAGTTATTGTCCTTCGAATATGTCCCAATGAGTTACCCAAAATACGGATTCCAATTATGTGCCGATTGAGGAGCGTGAAAGTCGGAGTCTAAAGATTCACTCACGAATTTGGGTTGGAAATATTTTTCCTACATCTCGTTTTCAATCAGACCAAAATAAAAATTTGGGTAAAAAGTACATTTTGGCTAGTTATTCACGAGCCGTAATCGCTTAGAAAATGTGTTGAAAAGTGACCTTCGGTCACCGTTTCGACAATAACTTTTGAACGGTAAGGAATTTCTGGACGCAGCCTAAATGTTTAAGAAAGTAGACATTCTGAGCTTGAATTTGAAAACAAATTTTGTGTTTTTTCGAAGGAAATCCAGAGTGTTATTGTACTTTGAATATGTCCCGCCGAGTTACCCGAAATACGGATTCCAATTATGTGCCAATGGAGGAGCGTGAAAGTGGTAGTCTAAGGATTCGCTCAAGAATTTGGGTTGGAAATATTTTTCCTATATCGCGTGATAAATCACCTCAAAATAAAATTTTGGGTAAAAAGTACATTAGTGGAAAGTTATTCACGAGTCATAATCGCTTAGAAAATGTGTTGAAAAGTGACCTTCTGTAACCGTTTCAACAATAACTTTTGAACGGTAAGGAATTTCTGGACGAGGCCTGAATGTTTTAGAAAGTACACATTCATAGCTTGAATTTGTACACAAATTTAGAATTTTTTCGACGAAAGTCAAGATAGTTATTGTCCTCTGAATATGTCCCACCGAGTTACCCGAAATACGGATTCCAATTATGTGCCAATGGAGGAGCGTGAAAGTGGTAGTCTAATGATTCGCTCAAGAATTTGGGTTGGAAATATTTTTCCTACATCGCGTGAGAAATCACCTTAAAATAAAATTTTGGGTAAAAAGTATATTAGTGGAAAGTTATTCACGAGCCGTAATCGCTAAGAAAATGTGTTGAAAAGTGACCTTTAGTAACCGTTTCAACAATAACTTTTGAACGGTAAGGAATTTCTAGACGAGGCCTGAATGTTTTAGAAAGTACAAATTCAGAGCTTGAATTTGAACACAAATTTGGTATTTTTTCGATGAAAATCAAGATAGTTATTGTCCTTCGAATATGTCCCACCGAGTTACCCAAAATACGGATTCCAATTATGTGCCGATGGAGGAGCGTGAAAGTCGGAGTCTAAAGATTCACTCACGAATTTGGGTTGGAAATATTTTTCCTACTTCGCGTTTTCAATCAGACCAAAATAAAAATTTGGGTAAAAAGTACATTTTGGCTAGTTATTCACGAGCCGTAATCGCTTAGAAAATGTGTTGAAAAGTGACCTTCGGTCACCGTTTCGACAATAACTTTTGAACGGTAAGGAATTTCTGGATGAGGCCTGCATGTTTTAGAAAGTACACATTCATAGCTTGAATTTGACCACAAATTTAGTATTTTTTCGACGAAAATCAAGATAGTTATTGTCCTCTGAATATGTCCCACCGAGTTACCCGAAATACGGATTCCAATTATGTGCCGATGGAGGAGCGTGAAAGTCGGAGTCTAAAGATTCACTCACGAATTTGGTTTGGAAATATTTTTCCTACTTCGCGTTTTCAATCAGACCAAAATAAAAATTTGGGTAAAAAGTACATTTTGGCTAGTTATTCACGAGCCGTAATCGCTTAGAAAATGTGTTGAAAAGTGACCTTCGGTCACCGTTTCGACAATAACTATTGAACGGTAAGGAATTTCTTGATGCAGCATAAATGTTTAAGAAAGTAGACATTCTGAGCTTGAATTTGAAAACAAATTTTGTGTTTTTTCGATGGAAATCAAGAGAGTTATTGTCCTTTGAATATGTCCCGCCGAGTTACCCGAAATACGGATTCCAATTATGTGCCAATAGAGGAGCGTGAAAGTGGTAGTCTAAGGATTCGCTCAAGAATTTGGGTTGGAAATATTTTTCCTATATCACGTGATAAATCACCTCAAAATAAAATTTTGGGTACAAAGTACATTAGTGGAAAGTTATTCACGAGTCGTATTCGCTTAGAAAATGTGTTGAAAAGTGACCTTCAGTAACCGTTTCAACAATAACTTTTGAACGGTAAGGAATTTCTGGACGAGGCTTGAATGTTTTAGAAAGTATACATTCATAGCTTGAATTTGAACACAAATTTAGTTTTTTTCGACGAAAATCAAGATAGTTATTGTCCTCTGAATATGTCCCACCGAGTTACCCGAAATACGGATTCCAATTATGTGCCAATGGCGGAGCGCGAAAGTGGTAGTCTAATGATTCGCTCAAGAATTTGGGTTGGAAATATTTTTCCTATATCGCGTGATAAATCACCTCAAAATAAAATTTTGGGTAAAAAGTACATTAGTGGAAAGTTATTCACGAGCCATAATCGCTTAGAAAATGTGTTGAAAAGTGACCTTCAGTAACCGTTTCAACAATAACTTTTGAACGGTAAGGAATTTCGGGACGAGGCCTGAATGTTTTAGAAAGTAAACATTCAGAGCTTGAATTTGGACACAAATTTGGTATTTTTTTGATGAAAATCAAGATAGTTATTGTCCTTCGAATATGTCCCACCGAGTTACCCAAAATACGGATTCCAATTATGTGCCGATGGAGGAGCGTGAAAGTCGGAGTCTAAAGATTCAGTCACGAATTTGGGTTGGAAATATTTTTCCTACATCACGTTTTCAATCAGACCAAAATAAAAATTTGGGTAAAAAGTACATTTTGGCTAGTTATTCACGAGCGGTAATCGCTTAGAAAATGTGTTGAAAAGTGACCTTCGGTCACCGTTTTGACAATAACTTTTGAACGGTAAGAAATTTCTGGACGTAGCCTATATGTTTAAGAAAGTAGACATTCAGAGCTTGAATTTGAAAACAAATTTTGTGTTTTTTGGAAGGAAATCAAGAGAGTTATTGTCTTTTGAATATGTCCAGCCGAGTTACCTGAAATACGGATTCCAATTATGTGCCAAAGGAGGAGCGTGAAAGTGGTAGTCTAATGATTCGCTCAAGAATTTGGGTTGGAAATATCTTTCCTGTATCGCGTGATAAATCACCTCAAAATAAAATTTTGGGTAAAAAGTACATTATTGGAAAGTTATTCACAAGCCGTAATCGCTTAGAAAATGTGTTGAAAAGTGACCTTCAGTAACCGTTTCAAAAATAACTTTTGAACGGTAAGGAATTTCTGGACGAGGGCTGAGTGTTTTAGAAAGTACACATTTAGAGCTTAAATTTGAACACAAATTTGGTATTTTTTCAATGAGATTCAAGATAGTTATTGTCCTTCGAATATGTCCCACCGAGTTACCCAAAATACGGATTCCAATTATGTGCCGATTGAGGAGCGTGAAAGTCGGAGTCTAAAGATTCACTCACGAATTTGGGTTGGAAATATTTTTCCTACATCGCGTTTTCAATCAGACCAAAATAAAAATTTGGGTAAAAAGTACATTTTGGCTAGTTATTCACGAGCCGTAATCGCGTAGAAAATGTGTTGAAAAGTGACCTTCGGTCACCGTTTCGACAATAACTATTGAACGGTAAGGAATTTCTGGACGCGGCCTAAATGTTTAAGAAAGTAGACATTCTGAGCTTGAATTTGAAAACAAATTTTGTGTTTTTTCGAAGGAAATCAAGAGAGTTATTGTAGTTTGAATATGTCCCGCCGAGTTACCCGAAATACGGATTCCAATTATGTGCCAATGGAGGAGCGTGAAAGTGGTAGTCTAAGGATTCGCTCAAGAATTTGGGTTGGAAATATTTTTCCTATATCGCGTGATAAGTCACCTCAAAATAAAATTTAGGGTACAAAGTACATTAGTGGAAAGTTATTCACGAGTCATAATCGCTTAGAAAATGTGTTGAAAAGTGACCTTCTGTAACCGTTTCAACAATAACTTTTGAACGGTAAGGAATTTCTGGACGAGGCCTGAATGTTTTAGAAAGTACACATTCATAGCTTGAATTTGAACACAAATTTAGTATTTTTTCGACGAAAATCAAGATAGTAATTGTCCTCTGAATATGTCCCATCGAGTTACCCGAAATACGGATTCCAATTATGTGCCAATGGAGGAGCGTGAAAGTGGTAGTCTAATGATTCGCTCAAGAATTCGGGTTGGAAATATTTTTCCTAAATCGCGTGAGAAATCACCTCAAAATAAAATTTTGGGTAAAAAGTATATTAGTGGAAAGTTATTCACGAGCCGTAATCGCTAAGAAAATGTGTTGAAAAGTGACCTTTAGTAACCGTTTCAACAATAACTTTTGAACGGTAAGGAATTTCTAGACGAGGCCTGAATGATTTAGAAAGTACACATTCAGAGCTTGAATTTGAACACAAATTTGGTATTTTTTCGATGAAAATCAAGATAGTTATAGTCCTTCGAATATGTCCCGCCGAGTTACCCAAAATACGGATTCCAATTATGTGCCGATGGAGGAGCGTGAAAGTCGGAGTCTAAAGATTCACTCACGAATTTGGGTTGGAAATATTTTTCCCACTTCGCGTTTTCAATCAGACCAAAATAAAAATTTGGGTAAAAAGTACATTTTGGCTAGTTATTCACGAGCCGTAATCGCTTAGAAAATGTGTTGAAAAGTGACCTTCGGTCACCGTTTCGACAATAACTTTTGAACGGTAAGGAATTTCTGGACGTAACCTATATGTTTAAGAAAGTAGACATTCAGAGCTTGAATTTGAAAACAAATTTTGTGTTTTCTCATAGGAAATCAAGAGAGTTATTGTCTTTTGAATATGTCCAGCCGGGTTACCCGAAATACGGGTTCCAATTATGTGCCAATGGAGGAGCGTGAAAGTGGTAGTCTAATGATTCGCTCAAGAATTTGGGTTGGAAATATTTTTCCTGTATCGCGTGATAAATCACCTCAAAATAAAATTTTGGGTAAAAAGTACATTAGTGGAAAGTTATTCACGAGCCGTAATCGCTTAGAAAATGTGTTGAAAAGTGACCTTCAGTAACCGTTTCAACAATAACTTTTGAACGGTAAGGAATTTCTGGACGAGGCCTGAATGTTTTAGAAAGTACACATTCAGAGCTTGAATTTGGACACAAATTTGGTATTTTTTCGATGAAAATCAAGATAGTTATTGTCCTTCGAATATGTCCCACTGAGTTACCCAAAATACGGATTCCAATTATGTGCCGATGGAGGAGCGTGAAAGTCGGAGTCTAAAGATTCACTCACGAATTTGGGTTGGAAATATTTTTCCTACATCGCGTTTTCAATCAGACCAAAATAAAAATTTGGGTAAAAAGTACATTTTGGCTAGTTATTCACGAGCCGTAATCGCTTAGAAAATGTGTTGAAAAGTGACCTTCGGTCACCGTTTTGACAATAACTTTTGAACGGTAAGGAATTTCTGCACGTAGCCTATATGTTTAAGAAAGTAGACATTCAGAGCTTGAATTTGAAAACAAATTTTGTGTTTTTTCAAAGGAAATCAAGAGAGTTATTGTCTTTTGAATATGTCCAGCCGGGTTACCCGAAATACGGATTCCAATTATGTGCCAAAGGAGGAGCGTGAAAGTGGTAGTCTAATGATTCGCTCAAGAATTTGGGTTGGAAATATTTTTCCTGTATCGCGTGATAAATCACCTTAAAATAAAATTTTGGGTAAAAAGTACATTAGTGGAAAGTTATTCACGAGCTGTAATCGCTTAGAAAATGTGTTGAAAAGTGACCTTCAGTAACCGTTTCAACAATAACTTTTGAACGGTAAGGAATTTCTGGACGAGGTATGAATGTTTTAGAAAGTACACATTCAGAGCTTGAATTTGAACACAAATTTGGTATTTTTTTGATGAAAATCAAGATTGTTATTGTCCATCGAATATGTCCCACCGAGTTACCCAAAATACGGATTCCAATTATGTGCCGATTGGCTAGTTATTCACGAGCCGTAATCGCTTAGAAAATGTGTTGAAAAGTGACCTTCGGTCACCGTTTCGACAATAACTATTGAACGGTAAGGAATTTCTGGACGCAGCCTAAATGTTTAAGAAAGTAGACATTCTGAGCTTGAATTTGAAAACAAATTTTGTGTTTTTTCAAAGGAAATCGAGAGAGTTATTATCTTTTGAATATGTCCAGCCGGGTTACCCGAAATACGGATGCCAATTATGTGCCACAGGAGGAGCGTGAAAGTGGTAGTCTAATGATTCGCTCAAGAATTTGGGTTGGAAATATATTTCCTATATCGCGTGATAAATCACCTCAAAATAAAATTCTGGGTACAAAGTACATTAGTGGAAAGTTATTCACGAGTCATAATCGCTTAGAAAATGTGTTGAAAAGTGACCTTCTGTAACCGTTTCAACAATAACTTTTGAACGGTAAGGAATTTCTGGATGAGGCCTGCATGTTTTAGAAAGTACACATTCATAGCTTGAATTTGACCACAAATTTAGTATTTTTTCGACGAAAATCAAGATAGTTATTGTCCTCTGAATATGTCCCACCGAGTTACCCGAAATACGGATTCCAATTATGTGCCAATGGAGGAGCGTGAAAGTGGTAGTCTAATGATTCGCTCAAGAATTTGGGTTGAAAATATTTTTTATACATCGCGTGAGAAATCACCTCAAAATAAAATTTTGGATAAAAAGTATATTAGTGGAAAGTTATTCACGAGCCGTAATCGCTAAGAAAATGTGTTGAAAAGTGACCTTTAGTAACCGTTTCAACAATAACTTTTGAACGGTAAGGAATTTCTGGACGAGGCCTGAATGTTTTAGAAAGTACACATTCAGAGCTTGAATTTGAACACAAATTTGGTATTTTTTCGATGAAAATCAAGATAGTAATTGTCCTTCGAATATGTCCCACCGAGTTACCCAAAATACGGATTCCAATTATGCGCCGATGGAGGAGCGTGAAAGTCGGAGTCTAAAGATTCACTCACGAATTTGGTTTGGAAATATTTTTCCTACTTCGCATTTTCAATCAGACCAAAATAAAAATTTGGGTAAAAAGTACATTTTGGCTAGTTATTCACGAGCCGTAATCGCTTAGAAAATGTGTTGAAAAGTGACCTTCGGTCACCGTTTCGACAATAACTATTGAACGGTAAAGAATTTCTTGATGCAGCATAAATGTTTAAGAAAGTAGACATTCTGAGCTTGAATTTGAAAACAAATTTTGTGTTTTTTCGATGGAAATCAAGAGAGTTATTGTCCTTTGAATATGTCCCGCCGAGTTACCCGAAATACGGATTCCAATTATGTGCCAATGGAGGAGCGTGAAAGTGGTAGTCTAAGGATTCGCTCAAGAATTTGGGTTGGAAATATTTTTCCTATATCGCGTGATAAATCACCTCAAAATAAAATTTTGGGTACAAAGTACATTAGTGGAAAGTTATTCACGAGTCGTATTCGCTTAGAAAATGTGTTGAAAAGTGACCTTCAGTAACCGTTTCAACAATAACTTTTGAACGGTAAGGAATTTCTGGACGAGGCTTGAATGTTTTAGAAAGTATACATTCATAGCTTGAATTTGAACACAAATTTAGTTTTTTTCGACGAAAATCAAGATAGTTATTGTCCTCTGAATATGTCCCAACGAGTTACCCGAAATACGGATTCCAATTATGTGCCAATGGCGGAGCGCGAAAGTGGTAGTCTAATGATTCGCTCAAGAATTTGGGTTGGAAATATTTTTCCTATATCGCGTGATAAATCACCTCAAAATAAAATTTTGGGTAAAAAGTACATTAGTGGAAAGTTATTCACGAGCCGTAATCGCTTAGAAAATGTGTTGAAAAGTGACCTTCAGTAACCGTTTCAACAATAACTTTTGAACGGTAAGGAATTTCGGGACGAGGCCTGAATGTTTTAGAAAGTAAACATTCAGAGCTTGAATTTGGTCACAAATTTGGTATTTTTTTGATGAAAATCAAGATAGTTATTGTCCTTCGAATATGTCCCACCGAGTAACCCAAAATACGGATTCCAATTATGTGCCGATGGAGGAGCGTGAAAGTCGGAGTCTAAAGATTCAGTCACGAATTTGGGTTGGAAATATTTTTCCTACATCGCGTTTTCAATCAGACCAAAATAAAAATTTGGGTAAAAAGTACATTTTGGCTAGTTATTCACGAGCGGTAATCGCTTAGAAAATGTGTTGAAAAGTGACCTTCGGTCACCGTTTTGACAATAACTTTTGAACGGTAAGAAATTTCTGGACGTAGCCTATATGTTTAAGAAAGTAGACATTCAGAGCTTGAATTTGAAAACAAATTTTGTGTTTTTTGGAAGGAAATCAAGAGAGTTATTGTCTTTTGAATATGTCCAGCCGAGTTACCTGAAATACGGATTCCAATTATGTGCCAAAGGAGGAGCGTGAAAGTGGTAGTCTAATGATTCGCTCAAGAATTTGGGTTGGAAATATCTTTCCTGTATCGCGTGATAAATCACCTCAAAATAAAATTTTGGGTAAAAAGTACATTATTGGAAAGTTATTCACAAGCCGTAATCGCTTAGAAAATGTGTTGAAAAGTGACCTTCAGTAACCGTTTCAAAAATAACTTTTGAACGGTAAGGAATTTCTGGACGAGGCCTGAGTGTTTTAGAAAGTACACATTTAGAGCTTAAATTTGAACACAAATTTGGTATTTTTTCCATGAGAATCAAGATAGTTATTGTCCTTCGAATATGTCCCACCGAGTTACCCAAAATACGGATTCCAATTATGTGCCGATTGAGGAGCGTGAAACTCGGAGTCTAAAGATTCACTCACGAATTTGGGTTGGAAATATTTTTCCTACATCGCGTTTTCAATCAGACCAAAATAAAAATTTGGGTAAAAAGTACATTTTGGCTAGTTATTCACGAGCCGTAATCGCGTAGAAAATGTGTTGAAAAGTGACCTTCGGTCACCGTTTCGACAATAACTATTGAAGGGTAAGGAATTTCTGGACGCGGCCTAAATGTTTAAGAAAGTAGACATTCTGAACTTGAATTTGAAAACAAATTTTGTGTTTTTTCGAAGGAAATCAAGAGAGTTATTGTAGTTTGAATATGTCCCGCCGAGTTACCCGAAATACGGATTCCAATTATGTGCCAATGGAGGAGCGTGAAAGTGGTAGTCTAAGGATTCGCTCAAGAATTTGGGTTGGAAATATTTTTCCTATATCGCGTGATAAATCACCTCAAAATAAAATTTTGGGTACAAAGTACATTAGTGGAAAGTTATTCACGGGTCATAATCGCTTAGAAAATGTGTTGAAAAGTGACCTTCTGTAACCGTTTCAACAATAACTTTTGAACGGTAAGGAATTTCTGGACGAGGCCTGAATGTTTTAGAAAGTACACATTCATAGCTTGAATTTGAACACAAATTTAGTATTTTTTCGACGAAAATCAAGATAGTAATTGTCCTCTGAATATGTCCCATCGAGTTACCCGAAATACGGATTCCAATTATGTGCCAATGGAGGAGCGTGAAAGTGGTAGTCTAATGATTCGCTCAAGAATTTGGGTTGGAAATATTTTTCCTACATCGCGTGAGAAATCACCTCAAAATAAAATTTTGGGTAAAAAGTATATTAGTGGAAAGTTATTCACGAGCCGTAATCGCTAAGAAAATGTGTTGAAAAGTGACCTTTAGTAACCGTTTCAACAATAACTTTTGAACGGTAAGGAATTTCTAGACGAGGCCTGAATGATTTAGAAAGTACACATTCAGAGCTTGAATTTGAACACAAATTTGGTATTTTTTCGATGAAAATCAAGATAGTTATAGTCCTTCGAATATGTCCCGCCGAGTTACCCAAAATACGGAATCCAATTATGTGCCGATGGAGGAGCGTGAAAGTCGGAGTCTAAAGATTCACTCACGAATTTGGGTTGGAAATATTTTTCCCACTTCGCGTTTTCAATCAGACCAAAATAAAAATTTGGGTAAAAAGTACATTTTGGCTAGTTATTCACGAGCCGTAATCGCTTAGAAAATGTGTTGAAAAGTGACCTTCGGTCACCGTTTCGACAATAACTTTTGAACGGTAAGGAATTTCTGGACGTAACCTATATGTTTAAGAAAGTAGACATTCAGAGCTTGAATTTGAAAACAAATTTTGTGTTTTCTCATAGGAAATCAAGAGAGTTATTGTCTTTTGAATATGTCCAGCCGGGTTACCCGAAATACGGGTTCCAATTATGTGCCAATGGAGGAGCGTGAAAGTGGTAGTCTAATGATTCGCTCAAGAATTTGGGTTGGAAATATTTTTCCTGTATCGCGTGATAAATCACCTCAAAATAAAATTTTGGGTAAAAAGTACATTAGTGGAAAGTTATTCACGAGCCGTAATCGCTTAGAAAATGTGTTGAAAAGTGACCTTCAGTAACCGTTTCAACAATAACTTTTGAACGGTAAGGAATTTCTGGACGAGGGCTGAGTGTTTTAGAAAGTACACATTCAGAGCTTGAATTTGAACACAAATTTGGTATTTTTTCGATGAAAATCAAGATAGTTATTGTCCTTCGAATATGTCCCAATGAGTTACCCAAAATACGGATTCCAATTATGTGCCGATTGAGGAGCGTGAAAGTCGGAGTCTAAAGATTCACTCACGAATTTGGGTTGGAAATATTTTTCCTACATCTCGTTTTCAATCAGACCAAAATAAAAATTTGGGTAAAAAGTACATTTTGGCTAGTTATTCACGAGCCGTAATCGCTTAGAAAATGTGTTGAAAAGTGACCTTCGGTCACCGTTTCGACAATAACTTTTGAACGGTAAGGAATTTCTGGACGCAGCCTAAATGTTTAAGAAAGTAGACATTCTGAGCTTGAATTTGAAAACAAATTTTGTGTTTTTTCGAAGGAAATCCAGAGTGTTATTGTACTTTGAATATGTCCCGCCGAGTTACCCGAAATACGGATTCCAATTATGTGCCAATGGAGGAGCGTGAAAGTGGTAGTCTAAGGATTCGCTCAAGAATTTGGGTTGGAAATATTTTTCCTATATCGCGTGATAAATCACCTCAAAATAAAATTTTGGGTAAAAAGTACATTAGTGGAAAGTTATTCACGAGTCATAATCGCTTAGAAAATGTGTTGAAAAGTGACCTTCTGTAACCGTTTCAACAATAACTTTTGAACGGTAAGGAATTTCTGGACGAGGCCTGAATGTTTTAGAAAGTACACATTCATAGCTTGAATTTGTACACAAATTTAGAATTTTTTCGACGAAAGTCAAGATAGTTATTGTCCTCTGAATATGTCCCACCGAGTTACCCGAAATACGGATTCCAATTATGTGCCAATGGAGGAGCGTGAAAGTGGTAGTCTAATGATTCGCTCAAGAATTTGGGTTGGAAATATTTTTCCTACATCGCGTGAGAAATCACCTTAAAATAAAATTTTGGGTAAAAAGTATATTAGTGGAAAGTTATTCACGAGCCGTAATCGCTAAGAAAATGTGTTGAAAAGTGACCTTTAGTAACCGTTTCAACAATAACTTTTGAACGGTAAGGAATTTCTAGACGAGGCCTGAATGTTTTAGAAAGTACAAATTCAGAGCTTGAATTTGAACACAAATTTGGTATTTTTTCGATGAAAATCAAGATAGTTATTGTCCTTCGAATATGTCCCACCGAGTTACCCAAAATACGGATTCCAATTATGTGCCGATGGAGGAGCGTGAAAGTCGGAGTCTAAAGATTCACTCACGAATTTGGGTTGGAAATATTTTTCCTACTTCGCGTTTTCAATCAGACCAAAATAAAAATTTGGGTAAAAAGTACATTTTGGCTAGTTATTCACGAGCCGTAATCGCTTAGAAAATGTGTTGAAAAGTGACCTTCGGTCACCGTTTCGACAATAACTTTTGAACGGTAAGGAATTTCTGGATGAGGCCTGCATGTTTTAGAAAGTACACATTCATAGCTTGAATTTGACCACAAATTTAGTATTTTTTCGACGAAAATCAAGATAGTTATTGTCCTCTGAATATGTCCCACCGAGTTACCCGAAATACGGATTCCAATTATGTGCCGATGGAGGAGCGTGAAAGTCGGAGTCTAAAGATTCACTCACGAATTTGGTTTGGAAATATTTTTCCTACTTCGCGTTTTCAATCAGACCAAAATAAAAATTTGGGTAAAAAGTACATTTTGGCTAGTTATTCACGAGCCGTAATCGCTTAGAAAATGTGTTGAAAAGTGACCTTCGGTCACCGTTTCGACAATAACTATTGAACGGTAAGGAATTTCTTGATGCAGCATAAATGTTTAAGAAAGTAGACATTCTGAGCTTGAATTTGAAAACAAATTTTGTGTTTTTTCGATGGAAATCAAGAGAGTTATTGTCCTTTGAATATGTCCCGCCGAGTTACCCGAAATACGGATTCCAATTATGTGCCAATGGAGGAGCGTGAAAGTGGTAGTCTAAGGATTCGCTCAAGAATTTGGGTTGGAAATATTTTTCCTATATCACGTGATAAATCACCTCAAAATAAAATTTTGGGTACAAAGTACATTAGTGGAAAGTTATTCACGAGTCGTATTCGCTTAGAAAATGTGTTGAAAAGTGACCTTCAGTAACCGTTTCAACAATAACTTTTGAACGGTAAGGAATTTCTGGACGAGGCTTGAATGTTTTAGAAAGTATACATTCATAGCTTGAATTTGAACACAAATTTAGTTTTTTTCGACGAAAATCAAGATAGTTATTGTCCTCTGAATATGTCCCACCGAGTTACCCGAAATACGGATTCCAATTATGTGCCAATGGCGGAGCGCGAAAGTGGTAGTCTAATGATTCGCTCAAGAATTTGGGTTGGAAATATTTTTCCTATATCGCGTGATAAATCACCTCAAAATAAAATTTTGGGTAAAAAGTACATTAGTGGAAAGTTATTCACGAGCCATAATCGCTTAGAAAATGTGTTGAAAAGTGACCTTCAGTAACCGTTTCAACAATAACTTTTGAACGGTAAGGAATTTCGGGACGAGGCCTGAATGTTTTAGAAAGTAAACATTCAGAGCTTGAATTTGGACACAAATTTGGTATTTTTTTGATGAAAATCAAGATAGTTATTGTCCTTCGAATATGTCCCACCGAGTTACCCAAAATACGGATTCCAATTATGTGCCGATGGAGGAGCGTGAAAGTCGGAGTCTAAAGATTCAGTCACGAATTTGGGTTGGAAATATTTTTCCTACATCACGTTTTCAATCAGACCAAAATAAAAATTTGGGTAAAAAGTACATTTTGGCTAGTTATTCACGAGCGGTAATCGCTTAGAAAATGTGTTGAAAAGTGACCTTCGGTCACCGTTTTGACAATAACTTTTGAACGGTAAGAAATTTCTGGACGTAGCCTATATGTTTAAGAAAGTAGACATTCAGAGCTTGAATTTGAAAACAAATTTTGTGTTTTTTGGAAGGAAATCAAGAGAGTTATTGTCTTTTGAATATGTCCAGCCGAGTTACCTGAAATACGGATTCCAATTATGTGCCAAAGGAGGAGCGTGAAAGTGGTAGTCTAATGATTCGCTCAAGAATTTGGGTTGGAAATATCTTTCCTGTATCGCGTGATAAATCACCTCAAAATAAAATTTTGGGTAAAAAGTACATTATTGGAAAGTTATTCACAAGCCGTAATCGCTTAGAAAATGTGTTGAAAAGTGACCTTCAGTAACCGTTTCAAAAATAACTTTTGAACGGTAAGGAATTTCTGGACGAGGGCTGAGTGTTTTAGAAAGTACACATTTAGAGCTTAAATTTGAACACAAATTTGGTATTTTTTCAATGAGATTCAAGATAGTTATTGTCCTTCGAATATGTCCCACCGAGTTACCCAAAATACGGATTCCAATTATGTGCCGATTGAGGAGCGTGAAAGTCGGAGTCTAAAGATTCACTCACGAATTTGGGTTGGAAATATTTTTCCTACATCGCGTTTTCAATCAGACCAAAATAAAAATTTGGGTAAAAAGTACATTTTGGCTAGTTATTCACGAGCCGTAATCGCGTAGAAAATGTGTTGAAAAGTGACCTTCGGTCACCGTTTCGACAATAACTATTGAACGGTAAGGAATTTCTGGACGCGGCCTAAATGTTTAAGAAAGTAGACATTCTGAGCTTGAATTTGAAAACAAATTTTGTGTTTTTTCGAAGGAAATCAAGAGAGTTATTGTAGTTTGAATATGTCCCGCCGAGTTACCCGAAATACGGATTCCAATTATGTGCCAATGGAGGAGCGTGAAAGTGGTAGTCTAAGGATTCGCTCAAGAATTTGGGTTGGAAATATTTTTCCTATATCGCGTGATAAGTCACCTCAAAATAAAATTTAGGGTACAAAGTACATTAGTGGAAAGTTATTCACGAGTCATAATCGCTTAGAAAATGTGTTGAAAAGTGACCTTCTGTAACCGTTTCAACAATAACTTTTGAACGGTAAGGAATTTCTGGACGAGGCCTGAATGTTTTAGAAAGTACACATTCATAGCTTGAATTTGAACACAAATTTAGTATTTTTTCGACGAAAATCAAGATAGTAATTGTCCTCTGAATATGTCCCATCGAGTTACCCGAAATACGGATTCCAATTATGTGCCAATGGAGGAGCGTGAAAGTGGTAGTCTAATGATTCGCTCAAGAATTCGGGTTGGAAATATTTTTCCTAAATCGCGTGAGAAATCACCTCAAAATAAAATTTTGGGTAAAAAGTATATTAGTGGAAAGTTATTCACGAGCCGTAATCGCTAAGAAAATGTGTTGAAAAGTGACCTTTAGTAACCGTTTCAACAATAACTTTTGAACGGTAAGGAATTTCTAGACGAGGCCTGAATGATTTAGAAAGTACACATTCAGAGCTTGAATTTGAACACAAATTTGGTATTTTTTCGATGAAAATCAAGATAGTTATAGTCCTTCGAATATGTCCCGCCGAGTTACCCAAAATACGGATTCCAATTATGTGCCGATGGAGGAGCGTGAAAGTCGGAGTCTAAAGATTCACTCACGAATTTGGGTTGGAAATATTTTTCCCACTTCGCGTTTTCAATCAGACCAAAATAAAAATTTGGGTAAAAAGTACATTTTGGCTAGTTATTCACGAGCCGTAATCGCTTAGAAAATGTGTTGAAAAGTGACCTTCGGTCACCGTTTCGACAATAACTTTTGAACGGTAAGGAATTTCTGGACGTAACCTATATGTTTAAGAAAGTAGACATTCAGAGCTTGAATTTGAAAACAAATTTTGTGTTTTCTCATAGGAAATCAAGAGAGTTATTGTCTTTTGAATATGTCCAGCCGGGTTACCCGAAATACGGGTTCCAATTATGTGCCAATGGAGGAGCGTGAAAGTGGTAGTCTAATGATTCGCTCAAGAATTTGGGTTGGAAATATTTTTCCTGTATCGCGTGATAAATCACCTCAAAATAAAATTTTGGGTAAAAAGTACATTAGTGGAAAGTTATTCACGAGCCGTAATCGCTTAGAAAATGTGTTGAAAAGTGACCTTCAGTAACCGTTTCAACAATAACTTTTGAACGGTAAGGAATTTCTGGACGAGGGCTGAGTGTTTTAGAAAGTACACATTCAGAGCTTGAATTTGAACACAAATTTGGTATTTTTTCGATGAAAATCAAGATAGTTATTGTCCTTCGAATATGTCCCAATGAGTTACCCAAAATATGGATTCCAATTATGTGCCGATTGAGGAGCGTGAAAGTCGGAGTCTAAAGATTCACTCACGAATTTGGGTTGGAAATATTTTTCCTACATCTCGTTTTCAATCAGACCAAAATAAAAATTTGGGTAAAAAGTACATTTTGGCTAGTTATTCACGAGCCGTAATCGCTTAGAAAATGTGTTGAAAAGTGACCTTCGGTCACCGTTTCGACAATAACTTTTGAACGGTAAGGAATTTCTGGACGCAGCCTAAATGTTTAAGAAAGTAGACATTCTGAGCTTGAATTTGAAAACAAATTTTGTGTTTTTTCGAAGGAAATCAAGAGAGTTATTGTACTTTGAATATGTCCCGCCGAGTTACCCGAAATACGGATTCCAATTATGTGCCAATGGAGGAGCGTGAAAGTGGTAGTCTAAGGATTCGCTCAAGAATTTGGGTTGGAAATATTTTTCCTATATCGCGTGATAAATCACCTCAAAATAAAAGTTTGGGTACAAAGTACATTAGTGGAAAGTTATTCACGAGTCATAATCGCTTAGAAAATGTGTTGAAAAGTGACCTTCTGTAACCGTTTCAACAATAACTTTTGAACGGTAAGGAATTTCTGGACGAGGCCTGAATGTTTTAGAAAGTACACATTCATAGCTTGAATTTGAACACAAATTTAGAATTTTTTCGACGAAAATCAAGATAGTTATTGTCCTCTGAATATGTCCCACCGAGTTACCCGAAATACGGATTCCAATTATGTGCCAATGGAGGAGCGTGAAAGTGGTAGTCTAATGATTCGCTCAAGAATTTGGGTTGGAAATATTTTTCCTACATCGCGTGAGAAATCACCTTAAAATAAAATTTTGGGTAAAAAGTATATTAGTGGAAAGTTATTCACGAGCCGTAATCGCTAAGAAAATGTGTTGAAAAGTGACCTTTAGTAACCGTTTCAACAATAACTTTTGAACGGTAAGGAATTTCTGGACGAGGCCTGAATGTTTTAGAAAGTACACATTCAGAGCTTGAATTTGAACACAAATTTGGTATTTTTTCGATGAAAATCAAGATAGTTATTGTCCTTCGAATATGTCCCACCGAGTTACCCAAAATACGGATTCCAATTATGTGCCGATGGAGGAGCGTGAAAGTCGGAGTCTAAAGATTCACTCACGAATTTGGGTTGGAAATATTTTTCCTACTTCGCGTTTTCAATCAGACCAAAATAAAAATTTGGGTAAAAAGTACATTTTGGCTAGTTATTCACGAGCCGTAATCGCTTAGAAAATGTGTTGAAAAGTGACCTTCGGTCACCGTTTCGACAATAACTTTTGAACGGTAAGGAATTTCTGGATGGGGCCTGCATGTTTTAGAAAGTACACATTCATAGCTTGAATTTGACCACAAATTTAGTATTTTTTCGACGAAAATCAAGATAGTTATTGTCCTCTGAATATGTCCCACCGAGTTACCCGAAATACGGATTCCAATTATGTGCCAATGGAGGAGCGTGAAAGTGGTAGTCTAATGATTCGCTCAAGAATTTGGGTTGGAAATATTTTTCATACATCGCGTGAGAAATCACCTCAAAATAAAATTTTGGATAAAAAGTATATTAGTGGAAAGTTATTCACGAGCCGTAATCGCTAAGAAAATGTGTTGAAAAGTGACCTTTAGTAACCGTTTCAACAATAACTTTTGAACGGTAAGGAATTTCTGGACGAGGCCTGAATGTTTTAGAAAGTACACATTCAGAGCTTGAATTTGAACACAAATTTGGTATTTTTTCGATGAAAATCAAGATAGTTATTGTCCTTCGAATATGTCCCACCGAGTTACCCAAAATACGGATTCCAATTATGCGCCGATGGAGGAGCGTGAAAGTCGGAGTCTAAAGATTCACTCACGAATTTGGTTTGGAAATATTTTTCCTACTTCGCGTTTTCAATTAGACCAAAATAAAAATTTGGGTAAAAAGTACATTTTGGCTAGTTATTCACGAGCCGTAATCGCTTAGAAAATGTGTTGAAAAGTGACCTTCGGTCACCGTTTCGACAATAACTATTGAACGGTAAGGAATTTCTTGATGCAGCATAAATGTTTAAGAAAGTAGACATTCTGAGCTTGAATTTGAAAACAAATTTTGTGTTTTTTCGATGGAAATCAAGAGAGTTATTGTCCTTTGAATATGTCCCGCCGAGTTACCCGAAATACGGATTCCAATTATGTGCCAATGGAGGAGCGTGAAAGTGGTAGTCTAAGGATTCGCTCAAGAATTTGGGTTGGAAATATTTTTCCTATATCGCGTGATAAATCACCTCAAAATAAAATTTTGGGTACAAAGTACATTAGTGGAAAGTTATTCACGAGTCGTATTCGCTTAGAAAATGTGTTGAAAAGTGACCTTCAGTAACCGTTTCAACAATAACTTTTGAACGGTAAGGAATTTCTGGACGAGGCTTGAATGTTTTAGAAAGTATACATTCATAGCTTGAATTTGAACACAAATTTAGTTTTTTTCGACGAAAATCAAGATAGTTATTGTCCTCTGAATATGTCCCACCGAGTTACCCGAAATACGGATTCCAATTATGTGCCAATGGCGGAGCGCGAAAGTGGTAGTCTAATGATTCGCTCAAGAATTTGGGTTGGAAATATTTTTCCTATATCGCGTGATAAATCACCTCAAAATAAAATTTTGGGTAAAAAGTACATTAGCGGAAAGTTATTCACGAGCCGTAATCGCTTAGAAAATGTGTTGAAAAGTGACCTTCAGTAACCGTTTCAACAATAACTTTTGAACGGTAAGGAATTTCGGGACGAGGCCTGAATGTTTTAGAAAGTAAACATTCAGAGCTTGAATTTGGACACAAATTTGGTATTTTTTTGATGAAAATCAAGATAGTTATTGTCCTTCGAATATGTCCCACCGAGTTACCCAAAATACGGATTCCAATTATGTGCCGATGGAGGAGCGTGAAAGTCGGAGTCTAAAGATTCACTCACGAATTTGGGTTGGAAATATTTTTCCCACTTCGCGTTTTCAATCAGACCAAAATAAAAATTTGGGTAAAAAGTACATTTTGGCTAGTTATTCACGAGCCGTAATCGCTTAGAAAATGTGTTGAAAAGTGACCTTCGGTCACCGTTTCGACAATAACTTTTGAACGGTAAGGAATTTCTGGATGGGGCCTGCATGTTTTAGAAAGTACACATTCATAGCTTGAATTTGACCACAAATTTAGTATTTTTTCGACGAAAATCAAGATAGTTATTGTCCTCTGAATATGTCCCACCGAGTTACCCGAAATACGGATTCCAATTATGTGCCAATGGAGGAGCGTGAAAGTGGTAGTCTAATGATTCGCTCAAGAATTTGGGTTGGAAATATTTTTCATACATCGCGTGAGAAATCACCTCAAAATAAAATTTTGGATAAAAAGTATATTAGTGGAAAGTTATTCACGAGCCGTAATCGCAAAGAAAATGTGTTGAAAAGTGACCTTTAGTAACCGTTTCAACAATAACTTTTGAACGGTAAGGAATTTCTGGACGAGGCCTGAATGTTTTAGAAAGTACACATTCAGAGCTTGAATTTGAACACAAATTTGGTATTTTTTCGATGAAAATCAAGATAGTTATTGTCCTTCGAATATGTCCCACCGAGTTACCCAAAATACGGATTCCAATTATGCGCCGATGGAGGAGCGTGAAAGTCGGAGTCTAAAGATTCACTCACGAATTTGGTTTGGAAATATTTTTCCTACTTCGCGTTTTCAATCAGACCAAAATAAAAATTTGGGTAAAAAGTACATTTTGGCTAGTTATTCACGAGCCGTAATCGCTTAGAAAATGTGTTGAAAAGTGACCTTCGGTCACCGTTTCAACAATAACTATTGAACGGTAAGGAATTTCTTGATGCAGCATAAATGTTTAAGAAAGTAGACATTCTGAGCTTGAATTTGAAAACAAATTTTGTGTTTTTTCGATGGAAATCAAGAGAGTTATTGTCCTTTGAATATGTCCCGCCGAGTTACCCGAAATACGGATTCCAATTATGTGCCAATGGAGGAGCGTGAAAGTGGTAGTCTAAGGATTCGCTCAAGAATTTGGGTTGGAAATACTTTTCCTATATCGCGTGATAAATCACCTCAAAATAAAATTTTGGGTACAAAGTACATTAGTGGAAAGTTATTCACGAGTCGTATTCGCTTAGAAAATGTGTTGAAAAGTGACCTTCAGTAACCGTTTCAACAATAACTTTTGAACGGTAAGGAATTTCAGGACGAGGCTTGAATGTTTTAGAAAGTATACATTCATAGCTTGAATTTGAACACAAATTTAGATTTTTTCGACGAAAATCAAGATAGTTATTGTCCTCTGAATATGTCCCACCGAGTTACCTGAAATACGGATTCCAATTATGTGCCAATGGCGGAGCGCGAAAGTGGTAGTCTAATGATTCGCTCAAGAATTTGGGTTGGAAATATTTTTCCTATATCGCGTGATAAATCACCTCAAAATAAAATTTTGGGTAAAAAGTACATTAGTGGAAAGTTATTCACGAGCCGTAATCGCTTAGAAAATGTGTTGAAAAGTGACCTTCAGTAACCGTTTCAACAATAACTTTTGAACGGTAAGGAATTTCGGGACGAGGCCTGAATGTTTTAGAAAGTAAACATTCAGAGCTTGAATTTGGACACAAATTTGGTATTTTTTTGATGAAAATCAAGATAGTTATTGTCCTTCGAATATGTCCCACCGAGTTACCCAAAATACGGATTCCAATTATGTGCCGATGGAGGAGCGTGAAAGTCGGAGTCTAAAGATTCAGTCACGAATTTGGGTTGGAAATATTTTTCCTACATCACGTTTTCAATCAGACCAAAATAAAAATTTGGGTAAAAAGTACATTTTGGCTAGTTATTCACGAGCGGTAATCGCTTAGAAAATGTGTTGAAAAGTGACCTTCGGTCACCGTTTTGACAATAACTTTTGAACGGTAAGAAATTTCTGGACGTAGCCTATATGTTTAAGAAAGTAGACATTCAGAGCTTGAATTTGAAAACAAATTTTGTGTTTTTTGGAAGGAAATCAAGAGAGTTATTGTCTTTTGAATATGTCCAGCCGAGTTACCCGAAATACGGATTCCAATTATGTGCCAAAGGAGGAGCGTGAAAGTGGTAGTCTAATGATTCGCTCAAGAATTTGGGTTGGAAATATCTTTCTTGTATCGCGTGATAAATCACCTCAAAATAAAATTTTGGGTAAAAAGTACATTATTGGAAAGTTATTCACGAGCCGTAATCGCTTAGAAAATGTGTTGAAAAGTGACCTTCAGTAACCGTTTCAAAAATAACTTTCGAACGGTAAGGAATTTCTGGACGAGGCCTGAGTGTTTTAGAAAGTACACATTTAGAGCTTGAATTTGAACACAAATTTGGTATTTTTTCCATGAGAATCAAGATAGTTATTGTCCTTCGAATATGTCCCACCGAGTTACCCAAAATACGGATTCCAATTATGTGCCGATTGAGGAGCGTGAAAGTCGGAGCCTAAAGATTCACTCACGAATTTGGGTTGGAAATATTTTTCCTACATCACGTTTTCAATCAGACCAAAATAAAAATTTGGGTAAAAAGTACATTTTGGCTAGTTATTCACGAGCCGTAATCGCTTAGAAAATGTGTTGAAAAGTGACCTTCGGTCACCGTTTCGACAATAACTATTGAACGGTAAGGAATTTCTGGACGCAGCCTAAATGTTTAAGAAAGTAGACATTCTGAGCTTGAATTTGAAAACAAATTTTGTGTTTTTTCGAAGGAAATCAAGAGAGTTATTGTACTTTGAATATGTCCCGCCGAGTTACCCGAAATACGGATTCCAATTATGTGCCAATGGAGGAGCGTGAAAGTGGTAGTCTAAGGATTCGCTCAAGAATTTGGGTTGGAAATATTTTTCCTATATCGCGTGATAAATCACCTCAAAATAAAATTTTGGGTACAAAGTACATTAGTGGAAAGTTATTCACGAGTCATAATCGCTTAGAAAATGTGTTGAAAAGTGACCTTCTGTAACCGTTTCAACAATAACTTTTGAACGGTAAGGAATTTCTGGACGAGGCCTGAATGTTTTAGAAAGTACACATTCATAGCTTGAATTTGAACACAAATTTAGAATTTTTTCGACGAAAATCAAGATAGTTATTGTCCTCTGAATATGTCCCACCGAGTTACCCGAAATACGGATTCCAATTATGTGCCAATGGAGAAGCGTGAAAGTGGTAGTCTAATGATTCGCTCAAGAATTTGGGTTGGAAATATTTTTCCTACATCGCGTGAGAAATCACCTTAAAATAAAATTTTGGGTAAAAAGTATATTAGTGGAAAGTTATTCACGAGCCGTAATCGCTAAGAAAATGTGTTGAAAAGTGACCTTTAGTAACCGTTTCAACAATAACTTTTGAACGGTAAGGAATTTCTGGACGAGGCCTGAATGTTTTAGAAAGTACACATTCAGAGCTTGAATTTGAACACAAATTTGGTATTTTTTCGATGAAAATCAAGATAGTTATTGTCCTTCGAATATGTCCCACCGAGTTACCCAAAATACGGATTCCAATTATGTGCCGATGGAGGAGCGTGAAAGTCGGAGTCTAAAGATTCACTCACGAATTTGGGTTGGAAATATTTTTCCTACTTCGCGTTTTCAATCAGACCAAAATAAAAATTTGGGTAAAAAGTACATTTTGGTAGTTATTCACGAGCCGTTATCGCTTAGAAAATGTGTTGAAAAGTGACCTTCGGTCACCGTTTCGACAATAACTTTTGAACGGTAAGGAATTTCTGGATGAGGCCTGCATGTTTTAGAAAGTACACATTCATAGCTTGAATTTGACCACAAATTTAGTATTTTTTCGATGAAAATCAAGATAGTTATTGTCCTCTGAATATGTCCCACCGAGTTCCCCGAAAGACGGATTCCAATTATGTGCCAATGGAGGAGCGTGAAAGTGGTAGTCTAATGATTCGCTCAAGAATTTGGGTTGGAAATATTTTTCATACATCGCGTGAGAAATCACCTCAAAATAAAATTTTGGATAAAAAGTATATTAGTGGAAAGTTATTCACGAGCTGTAATCGCTAAGAAAATGTGTTGAAAAGTGACCTTTAGTAACCGTTTCAACAATAACTTTTGAACGGTAAGGAATTTCTGGACGAGGCCTGAATGTTTTAGAAAGTACACATTCAGAGCTTGAATTTGAACACAAATTTGGTATTTTTTCGATGAAAATCAAGATAGTTATTGTCCTTCGAATATGTCCCACCGAGTTACCCAAAATACGGATTCCAATTATGCGCCGATGGAGGAGCGTGAAAGTCGGAGTCTAAAGATTCACTCACGAATTTGGTTTGGAAATATTTTTCCTACTTCGCGTTTTCAATCAGACCAAAATAAAAATTTGGGTAAAAAGTACATTTTGGCTAGTTATTCACGAGCCGTAATCGCTTAGAAAATGTGTTGAAAAGTGACCTTCGGTCACCGTTTTGACAATAACTATTGAACGGTAAGGAATTTCTTGATACAGCATAAATGTTTAAGAAAGTAGACATTCTGAGCTTGAATTTGAAAACAAATTTTGTGTTTTTTCGATGGAAATCAAGAGAGTTATTGTCCTTTGAATATGTCCCGCCGAGTTACCCGAAATACGGATTCCAATTATGTGCCAATGGAGGAGCGTGAAAGTGGTAGTCTAAGGATTCGCTCAAGAATTTGGGTTGGAAATATTTTTCCTATATCGCGTGATAAATCACCTCAAAATAAAATTATGGGTACAAAGTACATTAGTGGAAAGTTATTCACGAGTCGTATTCGCTTAGAAAATGTGTTGAAAAGTGACCTTCAGTAACCGTTTCAACAATAACTTTTGAACGGTAAGGAATTTCTGGACGAGGCTTGAATGTTTTAGAAAGTATACATTCATAGCTTGAATTTGAACACAAATTTAGTTTTTTTCGACGAAAATCAAGATAGTTATTGTCCTCTGAATATGCCCCACCGAGTTACCCGAAATACGGATTCCAATTATGTGCCAATGGCGGAGCGCGAAAGTGGTAGTCTAATGATTCGCTCAAGAATTTGGGTTGGAAATATTTTTCCTATATCGCGTGATAAATCACCTCAAAATAAAATTTTGGGTAAAAAGTACATTAGTGGAAAGTTATTCACGAGCCGTAATCGCTTAGAAAATGTGTTGAAAAGTGACCTTCAGTAACCGTTTCAACAATAACTTTTGAACGGTAAGGAATTTCTGGACGAGGGCTGAGTGTTTTAGAAAGTACACATTCAGAGCTTGAATTTGAACACAAATTTGGTATTTTTTCGATGAAAATCAAGATAGTTATTGTCCTTCGAATATGTCCCACCGAGTTACCCAAAATACGGATTCCAATGATGTGCCGATGGAGGAGCGTGAAAGTCGGAGTCTAAAGATTCAGTCACGAATTTGGGTTGGAAATATTTTTCCTACTTCGCGTTTTCAATCAGACCAAAATAAAAATTTGGGTAAAAAGTACATTTTGGCTAGTTATTCACGAGCCGTAATCGCTTAGAAAATGTGTTGAAAAGTGACCTTCGGTCACCGTTTCGACAATAACTTTTGAACGGTAAGGAATTTCTGGATGAGGCCTGCATGTTTAAGAAAGTAGACATTCTGAGCTTGAATTTGACCACAAATTTAGTATTTTTTCGACGAAAATCAAGATAGTTATTGTCCTCTGAATATGTCCCACCGAGTTACCCGAAATACGGATTCCAATTATGTGCCAATGGAGGAGCGTGAAAGTGGTAGTCTAAGGATTCGCTCAAGAATTTGGGTTGGAAATATTTTTCATACATCGCGTGAGAAATCACCTCAAAATAAAATTTTGGATAAAAAGTATATTAGTGGAAAGTTATTCACGAGCCGTAATCGCTAAGAAAATGTGTTGAAAAGTGACCTTTAGTAACCGTTTCAACAATAACTTTTGAACGGTAAGGAATTTCTGGACGAGGCCTGAATGTTTTAGAAAGTACACATTCAGAGCTTGAATTTGAACACAAATTTGGTATTTTTTCGATGAAAATCAAGATAGTTATTGTCCTTCGAATATGTCCCACCGAGTTACCCAAAATACGGATTCCAATTATGTGCCAATGGAGGAGCGTGAAAGTCGGAGTCTAAAGATTCGCTCAAGAATTTGGGTTGGAAATATTTTTCCTACTTCGCGTTTTCAATCAGACCAAAATAAAAATTTGGGTAAAAAGTACATTTTGGCTAGTTATTCACGAGCCGTAATCGCTTAGAAAATGTGTTGAAAAGTGACCTTCGGTCACCGTTTCGACAATAACTATTGAACGGTAAGGAATTTCTTGATGCAGCGTAAATGTTTAAGAAAGTAGACATTCTGAGCTTGAATTTGAAAACAAATTTTGTGTTTTTTCGATGGAAATCAAGAGAGTTATTGTCCTTTGAATATGTCCCGCCGAGTTACCCGAAATACGGATTCCAATTATGTGCCAATGGAAGAGCGTGAAAGTGGTAGTCTAAGGATTCGCTCAAGAATTTGGGTTGGAAATATTTTTCCTATATCGCGTGATAAATTACCTCAAAATAAAATTTTGGGTACAGAGTACATTAGTGGAAAGTTATTCACGAGTCGTATTCGCTTAGAAAATGTGTTGAAAAGTGACCTTCAGTAACCGTTTCAACAATAACTTTTGAACGGTAAGGAATTTCTGGACGAGGCTTGAATGTTTTAGAAAGTATACATTCATAGCTTGAATTTGAACACAAATTTAGTTTTTTTCGACGAAAATCAAGATAGTTATTGTCCTCTGAATATGTCCCACCGAGTTACCCGAAATACGGATTCCAATTATGTGCCAATGGCGGAGCGCGAAAGTGGTAGTCTAATGATTCGCTCAAGAATTTGGGTTGGAAATATTTTTCCTATATCGCGTGATAAATCACCTCAAAATAAAATTTTGGGTAAAAAGTACATTAGTGGAAAGTTATTCACGAGCCGTAATCGCTTAGAAAATGTGTTGAAAAGTGACCTTCAGTAACCGTTTCAACAATAACTTTTGAACGGTAAGGAATTTCTGGACGAGGCCTGAGTGTTTTAGAAAGTACACATTCAGAGCTTGAATTTGAACACAAATTTGGTATTTTTTCGATGAAAATCAAGATAGTTATTGTCCTTCGAATATGTCCCACCGAGTTACCCAAAATACGGATTCCAATTATGTGCCGATGGAGGAGCGTGAAAGTCGGAGTCTAAAGATTCACTCACGAATTTGGGTTGGAAATATTTTTCCTACTTCGCGTTTTCAATCAGACCAAAATAAAAATTTGGGTAAAAAGTACATTTTGGCTAGTTATTCACGAGCCGTAATCGCTTAGAAAATGTGTTGAAAAGTGACCTTCGGTCACCGTTTCGACAATAACTATTGAACGGTAAGGAATTTCTGGACGCAGCCTAAATGTTTAAGAAAGTAGACATTCTGAGCTTGAATTTGAAAACAAATTTTGTGTTTTTTCGAAGGAAATCAAGAGAGTTATTGTACTTTGAATATGTCCCGCCGAGTTACCCGAAATACGGATTCCAATTATGTGCCAATGGAGGAGCGTGAAAGTGGTAGTCTAAGGATTCGCTCAAGAATTTGGGTTGGAAATATTTTTCCTATATCGCGTGATAAATCACCTCAAAATAAAATTTTGGGTACAAAGTACATTAGTGGAAAGTTATTCACGAGTCCTAATCGCTTAGAAAATGTGTTGAAAAGTGACCTTCTGTAACCGTTTCAACAATAACTTTTGAACGGTAAGGAATTTCTGGACGAGGCCTGAATGTTTTAGAAAGTACACATTCATAGCTTGAATTTGAACACAAATTTAGAATTTTTTCGACGAAAATCAAGATAGTTATTGTCCTCTGAATATGTCCCACCGAGTTACCCGAAATACGGATTCCAATTATGTGCCAATGGAGGAGCGTGAAAGTGGTAGTCTAATGATTCGCTCAAGAATTTGGGTTGGAAATATTTTTCATACATCGCGTGAGAAATCACCTCAAAATAAAATTTTGGATAAAAAGTATATTAGTGGAAAGTTATTCACGAGCCGTAATCGCTAAGAAAATGTGTTGAAAAGTGACCTTTAGTAACCGTTTCAACAATAACTTTTGAACGGTAAGGAATTTCTGGACGAGGCCTGAATGTTTTAGAAAGTACACATTCAGAGCTTGAATTTGAACACAAATTTGGTATTTTTTCGATGAAAATCAAGATAGTTATTGTCCTTCGAATATGTCCCACCGAGTTACCCAAAATACGGATTCCAATTATGCGCCGATGGAGGAGCGTGAAAGTCGGAGTCTAAAGATTCACTCACGAATTTGGTTTGGAAATATTTTTCCTACTTCGCGTTTTCAATCAGACCAAAATAAAAATTTGGGTAAAAAGTACATTTTGGCTAGTTATTCACGAGCCGTAATCGCTTAGAAAATGTGTTGAAAAGTGACCTTCGGTCACCGTTTTGACAATAACTATTGAACGGTAAGGAAGTTCTTGATACAGCATAAATGTTTAAGAAAGTAGATATTCTGAGCTTGAATTTGAAAACAAATTTTGTGTTTTTTCGATGGAAATCAAGAGAGTTATTGTCCTTTGAATATGTCCCGCCGAGTTACCCGAAATACGGATTCCAATTATGTGCCAATGGAGGAGCGTGAAAGTGGTAGTCTAAGGATTCGCTCAAGAATTTGGGTTGGAAATATTTTTCCTATATCGCGTGATAAATCACCTCAAAATAAAATTTTGGGTACAAAGTACATTAGTGGAAAGTTATTCACGAGTCGTATTCGCTTAGAAAATGTGTTGAAAAGTGACCTTCAGTAACCGTTTCAACAATAACTTTTGAACGGTAAGGAATTTCTGGACGAGGCTTGAATGTTTTAGAAAGTATACATTCATAGCTTGAATTTGAACACAAATTTAGTTTTTTTTCGACGAAAATCAAGATAGTTATTGTCCTCTGAATATGTCCCACCGAGTTACCCGAAATACGGATTCCAATTATGTGCCAATGGCGGAGCGCGAAAGTGGTAGTCTAATGATTCGCTCAAGAATTTGGGTTGGAAATATTTTTCCTATATCGCGTGATAAATCACCTCAAAATAAAATTTTGGGTAAAAAGTACATTAGTGGAAAGTTATTCACGAGCCGTAATCGCTTAGAAAATGTGTTGAAAAGTGACCTTCAGTAACCGTTTCAACAATAACTTTTGAACGGTAAGGAATTTCGGGACGAGGCCTGAATGTTTTAGAAAGTAAACATTCAGAGTTTGAATTTGGACACAAATTTGGTATTTTTTTGATGAAAATCAAGATAGTTATTGTCCTTCGAATATGTCCCACCGAGTTACCCAAAATACGGATTCCAATTATGTGCCGATGGAGGAGCGTGAAAGTCGGAGTCTAAAGATTCAGTCACGAATTTGGGTTGGAAATATTTTTCCTACATCGCGTTTTCAATCAGACCAAAATAAAAATTTGGGTAAAAAATACATTTTGGCTAGTTATTCACGAGCGGTAATCGCTTAGAAAATGTGTTGAAAAGTGACCTTCGGTCACCGTTTTGACAAAAACTTTTGAACGGTAAGATATTTCTGGACGTAGCCTATATGTTTAAGAAAGTAGACATTCAGAGCTTGAATTTGAAAACAAATTTTGTGTTTTTTGGAAGGAAATCAAGAGAGTTATTGTCTTTTGAATATGTCCAGCCGAGTTACCCGAAATACGGATTCCAATTATGTGCCAAAGGAGGAGCGTGAAAGTGGTAGTCTAATGATTCGCTCAAGAATTTGGGTTGGAAATATCTTTCCTATATCGCGTGATAAATCACCTCAAAATAAAATTTTGGGTACAAAGTACATTAGTGGAAAGTTATTCACGAGTCGTATTCGCTTAGAAAATGTGTTGAAAAGTGACCTTCAGTAACCGTTTCAACAATAACTTTTGAACGGTAAGGAATTTCTGGACGAGGCCTGAATGTTTTAGAAAGTACACATTCAGAGCTTGAATTTGAACACAAATTTGGTATTTTTTCGATGAAAATCAAGATAGTTATTGTCCTTCGAATATGTCCCACCGAGTTACCCAAAATACGGATTCCAATTATGCGCCGATGGAGGAGCGTGAAAGTCGGAGTCTAAAGATTCACTCACGAATTTGGTTTGGAAATATTTTTCCTACTTCGCGTTTTCAATCAGACCAAAATAAAAATTTGGGTAAAAAGTACATTTTGGCTAGTTATTCACGAGCCGTAATCGCTTAGAAAATGTGTTGAAAAGTGACCTTCGGTCACCGTTTTGACAATAACTATTGAACGGTAAGGAAGTTCTTGATACAGCATAAATGTTTAAGAAAGTAGATATTCTGAGCTTGAATTTGAAAACAAATTTTGTGTTTTTTCGATGGAAATCAAGAGAGTTATTGTCCTTTGAATATGTCCCGCCGAGTTACCCGAAATACGGATTCCAATTATGTGCCAATGGAGGAGCGTGAAAGTGGTAGTCTAAGGATTCGCTCAAGAATTTGGGTTGGAAATATTTTTCCTATATCGCGTGATAAATCACCTCAAAATAAAATTTTGGGTACAAAGTACATTAGTGGAAAGTTATTCACGAGTCGTATTCGCTTAGAAAATGTGTTGAAAAGTGACCTTCAGTAACCGTTTCAACAATAACTTTTGAACGGTAAGGAATTTCTGGACGAGGCTTGAATGTTTTAGAAAGTATACATTCATAGCTTGAATTTGAACACAAATTTAGTTTTTTTCGACGAAAATCAAGATAGTTATTGTCCTCTGAATATGTCCCACCGAGTTACCCGAAATACGGATTCCAATTATGTGCCAATGGCGGAGCGCGAAAGTGGTAGTCTAATGATTCGCTCAAGAATTTGGGTTGGAAATATTTTTCCTATATCGCGTGATAAATCACCTCAAAATAAAATTTTGGGTAAAAAGTACATTAGTGGAAAGTTATTCACGAGCCGTAATCGCTTAGAAAATGTGTTGAAAAGTGACCTTCAGTAACCGTTTCAACAATAACTTTTGAACGGTAAGGAATTTCGGGACGAGGCCTGAATGTTTTAGAAAGTAAACATTCAGAGTTTGAATTTGGACACAAATTTGGTATTTTTTTGATGAAAATCAAGATAGTTATTGTCCTTCGAATATGTCCCACCGAGTTACCCAAAATACGGATTCCAATTATGTGCCGATGGAGGAGCGTGAAAGTCGGAGTCTAAAGATTCAGTCACGAATTTGGGTTGGAAATATTTTTCCTACATCGCGTTTTCAATCAGACCAAAATAAAAATTTGGGTAAAAAATACATTTTGGCTAGTTATTCACGAGCGGTAATCGCTTAGAAAATGTGTTGAAAAGTGACCTTCGGTCACCGTTTTGACAAAAACTTTTGAACGGTAAGATATTTCTGGACGTAGCCTATATGTTTAAGAAAGTAGACATTCAGAGCTTGAATTTGAAAACAAATTTTGTGTTTTTTGGAAGGAAATCAAGAGAGTTATTGTCTTTTGAATATGTCCAGCCGAGTTACCCGAAATACGGATTCCAATTATGTGCCAAAGGAGGAGCGTGAAAGTGGTAGTCTAATGATTCGCTCAAGAATTTGGGTTGGAAATATCTTTCCTGTATCGCGTGATAAATCACCTCAAAATAAAATTTTGGGTAAAAAGTACATTATTGGAAAGTTATTCACGCGCCGTAATCGCTTAGAAAATGTGTTGAAAAGTGACCTTCAGTAACCGTTTCAAAAATAACTTTTGAACGGTAAGGAATTTCTGGACGAGGCCTGAGTGTTTTAGAAAGTACACATTTAGAGCTTGAATTTGAACACAAATTTGGTATTTTTTCCATGAGAATCAAGATAGTTATTGTCCTTCGAATATGTCCCAACGAGTTACCCAAAATACGGATTCCAATTATGTGCCGATTGAGGAGCGTGAAAGTCGGAGTCTAAAGATTCACTCACGAATTTGGGTTGGAAATATTTTTCCTACATCACGTTTTCAATCAGACCAAAATAAAAATTTGGGTAAAAAGTACATTTTGGCTAGTTATTCACTAGCCGTAATCGCTTAGAAAATGTGTTGAAAAGTGACCTTCGGTCACCGTTTCGACAATAACTATTGAACGGTAAGGAATTTATGGACGCAGCCTAAATGTTTAAGAAAGTAGACATTCTGAGCTTGAATTTGAAAACAAATTTTGTGTTTTTTCGAAGGAAATCAAGAGAGTTATTGTACTTTGAATATGTCCCGCCGAGTTACCCGAAATACGAATTCCAATTATGTGCCAATGGAGGAGCGTGAAAGTGGTAGTCTAAGGATTCGCTCAAGAATTTGGGTTGGAAATATTTTTCCTATATCGCGTGATAAATCACCTCAAAATAAAATTTTGGGTACAAAGCACATTAGTGGAAAGTTATTCACGAGTCATAATCGCTTAGAAAATGTGTTGAAAAGTGACCTTCTGTAACCGTTTCAACAATAACTTTTGAACGGTAAGGAATTTCTGGATGAGGCCTGAATGTTTTAGAAAGTACACATTCATAGCTTGAATTTGAACACAAATTTAGAACTTTTTCGACGAAAATCAAGATAGTTATTGTCCTCTGAATATGTCCCACCGAGTTACACGAAATACGGATTCCAATTATGTGCCAATGGAGGAGCGTGAAAGTGGTAGTCTAATGATTCGCTCAAGAATTTGGGTTGGAAATATTTTTCCTACATCGCGTGAGAAATCACCTTAAAATAAAATTTTGGGTAAAAAGTATATTAGTGGAAAGTTATTCACGAGCCGTAATCGCTAAGAAAATGTGTTGAAAAGTGACCTTTAGTAACCTTTTCAACAATAACTTTTGAACGGTAAGGAATTTCTGGACGAGGCCTGAATGTTTTAGAAAGTACACATTCAGAGCTTGAATTTGAACACAAATTTGGTATTTTTTCGATGAAAATCAAGATAGTTATTGTCCTTCGAATATGTCCCACCGAGTTACGCAAAATACGGATTCCAATTATGTGCCGATGGAGGAGCGTGAAAGTCGGAGTCTGAAGATTCACTCACGAATTTGGGTTGGAAATATTTTTCCTACTTCGCGTTTTCAATCAGACCAAAATAAAAATTTGGGTAAAAAGCACATTTTGGCTAGTTATTCACGAGCCGTAATCGCTTAGAAAATGTGTTGAAAAGTGACCTTCGGTCACCGTTTCGACAATAACTTTTGAACGGTAAGGAATTTCTGGATGAGGCCTGCATGTTTTAGAAAGTACACATTCATAGCTTGAATTTGACCACAAATTTAGTATTTTTTCGACGAAAATCAAGATAGTTATTGTCCTCTGAATATGTCCCACCGAGTTACCCGAAATACGGATTCCAATTATGTGCCAATGGAGGAGCGTGAAAGTGGTAGTCTAATGATTTGCTCAAGAATTTGGGTTGGAAATATTTTTCATACATCGCGTGAGAAATCACCTCAAAATAAAATTTTGGATAAAAAGTATATTAGTGGAAAGTTATTCACGAGCCGTAATCGCTAAGAAAATGTGTTGAAAAGTGACCTTTAGTAACCGTTTCAACAATAACTTTTGAACGGTAAGGAATTTCTGGACGAGGCCTGAATGTTTTAGAAAGTACACATTCAGAGCTTGAATTTGAACACAACTTTGGTATTTTTTCGATGAAAATCAAGATAGTTATTGCCCTTCGAATATGTCCCACCGAGTTACCCAAAATACGGATTCCAATTATGCGCCGATGGAGGAGCGTGAAAGTCGGTGTCTAAAGATTCACTCACGAATTTGGTTTGGAAATATTTTTCCTACTTCGCGTTTTCAATCAGACCAAAATAAAAATTTGGGTAAACAGTACATTTTGGCTAGTTATTCACGAGCCGTAATCGCTTAGAAAATGTGTTGAAAAGTGACCTTCGGTCACCGTTTCGACAATAACTATTGAACGGTAAGGAATTTCTTGATGCAGCATAAATGTTTAAGAAAGTAGACATTCTGAGCTTGAATTTGAAAACAAATTTTGTGTTTTTTCGATGGAAATCAAGAGAGTTATTGTCCTTTGAATATGTCCCGCCGAGTTACCCGAAATACGGATTCCAATTATGTGCCAATGGAAGAGCGTGAAAGTGGTAGTCTAAGGATTCGCTCAAGAATTTGGGTTGGAAATATTTTTCCTATATCGCGTGATAAATCACCTCAAAATAAAATTTTGGGTACAAAGTACATTAGTGGAAAGTTATTCACGAGTCGTATTCGCTTAGAAAATGTGTTGAAAAGTGACCTTCAGTAACCGTTTCAACAATAACTTTTGAACGGTAAGGAATTTCTGGACGAGGCTTGAATGTTTTAGAAAGTATACATTCATAGCTTGAATTTGAACACAAATTTAGTTTTTTTCGACGAAAATCAAGATAGTTATTGTCCTCTGAATATGTCCCACCGAGTTACCCGAAATACGGATTCCAATTATGTGCCAATGGCGGAGCGCGAAAGTGGTAGTCTAATGATTCGCTCAAGAATTTGGGTTGGAAATATTTTTCCTATATCGCGTGATAAATCACCTCAAAATAAAATTTTGGGTAAAAAGTACAATAGGGGAAAGTTATTCACGAGCCGTAATCGCTTAGAAAATGTGTTGAAAAGTGACCTTCAGTAACCGTTTCAACAATAACTTTTGAACGGTAAGGAATTTCGGGACGAGGCCTGAATGTTTTAGAAAGTAAACATTCAGAGCTTGAATTTGGACACAAATTTGGTATTTTTTTGATGAAAATCAAGATAGTTGTTGTCCTTCGAATATGTCCCACCGAGTTACCCAAAATACGGATTCCAATTATGTGCCGATGGAGGAGCGTGAAAGTCGGAGTCTAAAGATTCAGTCACGAATTTGGGTCGGAAATATTTTTCCTACATCGCGTTTTCAATCAGACCAAAATAAAAATTTGGGTAAAAAGTACATTTTGGCTAGTTATTCACGAGCGGTAATCGCTTAGAAAATGTGTTGAAAAGTGACCTTCGGTCACCGTTTTGACAATAACTTTTGAACGGTAAGAAATTTCTGGACGTAGCCTATATGTTTAAGAAAGTAGACATTCAGAGCTTGAATTTGAAAACAAATTTTGTGTTTTTTGGAAGGAAATCAAGAGAGTTATTGTCTTTTGAATATGTCCAGCCGAGTTACCCGAAATACGGATTCCAATTATGTGCCAAAGGAGGAGCGTGAAAGTGGTAGTCTAATGATTCGCTCAAGAATTTGGGTTGGAAATATTTTTCCTGTATAGCGTGATAAATCACCTCAAAATTAAATTTTGGGTAAAAAGTACATTAGTGGAAAGTTATTCACGAGCCGTAATCGCTTAGAAAATGTGATGAAAAGTGACCTTCAGTAACCGTTTCAACAATAACTTTTGAACGGTAAGGAATTTCTGGACAAGGCCTGAGTGTTTTAGAAAGTACACATTCAGAGCTTGAATTTGAACACAAATTTGGTATTTTTTCGATGAAAATCAAGATAGTTATTGTCCTTCAAATATGTCCCACCGAGTTACCCAAAATACGGATTCCCATTATGTGCCGATGGAGGAGCGTGAAAGTCGGAGTCTAAAGATTCACTCACGAATTTGGGTTGGAAATATTTTTCCTACTTCGCGTTTTCAATCAGACCAAAATAAAAATTTGGGTAAAAAGTACATTTTGGCTAGTTATTCACGAGCCGTAATCGCTTAGAAAATGTGTTGAAAAGTGACCTTCGGTCACCGTTTCGACAATAACTATTGAACGGTAAGGAATTTCTGGACGCAGCCTAAATGTTTAAGAAAGTAGACATTCTGAGCTTGAATTTGAAAACAAATTTTGTGTTTTTTCGAAGGAAATCAAGAGAGTTATTGTACTTTGAATATGTCCCGCCGAGTTACCCGAAATACGGATTCCAATTATGTGCCAATGGAGGAGCGTGAAAGTGGTAGTCTAAGGATTCGCTCAAGAATTTGGGTTGGAAATATTTTTCCTATATCGCGTGATAAATCACCTCAAAATAAAATTTTGGGTACAAAGTACATTAGTGGAAAGTTATTCACGAGTCATAATCGCTTAGAAAATGTGTTGAAAAGTGACCTTCTGTAACCGTTTCAACAATAACTTTTGAACGGTAAGGAATTTCTGGACGAGGCCTGAATGTTTTAGAAAGTACACATTCATAGCTTGAATTTGAACACAAATTTAGAATTTTTTCGACGAAAATCAAGATAGTTATTGTCCTCTGAATATGTCCCACCGAGTTACCCGAAATACGGATTCCAATTATGTGCCAATGGAGGAGCGTGAAAGTGGTAGTCTAATGATTTGCTCAAGAATTTGGGTTGGAAATATTTTTCCTACATCGCATGAGAAATCACCTTAAAATAAAATTTTGGGTAAAAAGTATATTAGTGGAAAGTTATTCACGAGCCGTAATCGCTAAGAAAATGTGTTGAAAAGTGACCTTCAGTAACCGTTTCAACAATAACTTTTGAACGGTAAGGAATTTCTGGACGAGGCCTGAATGTTTTAGAAAGTACACATTCAGAGCTTGAATTTGAAAACAAAGTTGGTATTTTTTCGATGAAAATCAAGATAGTTATTGTCCTTCGAATATGTCCCACCGAGTTACCCAAAATACGGATTCCAATTATGTGCCGATGGAGGAGCGTGAAAGTCGGAGTCTAAAGATTCACTCACGAATTTGGGTTGGAAATATTTTTCCTACTTCGCGTTTTCAATCAGCCCAAAATAAAAATTTGGGTAAAAAGCACATTTTGGCTAGTTATTCACGAGCCGTAATCGCTTAGAAAATGTGTTGAAAAGTGACCTTCGGTCACCGTTTCGACAATAACTTTTGAACGGTAAGGAATTTCTGGACGAGGCCTGCATGTTTTAGAAAGTACACATTCATAGCTTGAATTTGACCACAAATTTAGTATTTTTTCGACGAAAATCAAGATAGTTATTGCCCTCTGAATATGTCCCACCGTGTTACCCAAAATACGGATTCCAATTATGTGCCAATGGAGGAGCGTGAAAGTGGTAGTCTAATGATTCGCTCAAGAATTTGGGTTGGAAATATTTTTCATACATCGCGTGAGAAATCACCTCAAAATAAAATTTTGGATAAAAAGTATATTAGTGGAAAGTTATTCACGAGCCGTAATCGCTAAGAAAATGTGTTGAAAAGTGACCTTTAGTAACCGTTTCAACAATAACTTTTGAACGGTAAGGAATTTCTGGACGAGGCCTGAATGTTTTAGAAAGTACACATTCAGAGCTTGAATTTGAACACAAATTTGGTATTTTTTCGATGAAAATCAAGATAGTTATTGTCCTTCGAATATGTCCCACCGAGTTACCCAAAATACGGATTCCAATTATGCGCCGATGGAGGAGCGTGAAAGTCGGAGTCTAAAGATTCAATCACGAATTTGGTTTGGAAATATTTTTCCTACTTCGCGTTTTCAATCAGACCAAAATAAAAATTTGGGTAAAAAGTACATTTTGGCTAGTTATTCACGAGCCGTAATCGCTTAGAAAATGTGTTGAAAAGTGACCTTCGGTCACCGTTTCGACAATAACTATTGAACGGTAAGGAATTTCTTGATGCAGCATAAATGTTTAAGAAAGTAGACATTCTGAGCTTGAATTTGAAAACAAATTTTGTGTTTTTTCGATGGAAATCAAGAGAGTTATTGTCCTTTGAATATGTCCCGCCGAGTTACCCGAAATACGGATTCCAATTATGTGCCAATGGAAGAGCGTGAAAGTGGTAGTCTAAGGATTCGCTCAAGAATTTGGGTTGGAAATATTTTTCCTATATCGCGTGATAAATCACCTCAAAATAAAATTTTGGGTACAAAGTACATTAGTGGAAAGTTATTCACGAGTCGTATTCGCTTAGAAAATGTGTTGAAAAGTGACCTTCAGTAACCGTTTCAACAATAACTTTTGAACGGTAAGGAATTTCTGGACGAGGCTTGAATGTTTTAGAAAGTATACATTCATAGCTTGAATTTGAACACAAATTTAGTTTTTTTCGACGAAAATCAAGATAGTTATTGTCCTCTGAATATGTCCCACCGAGTTACCCGAAATACGGATTCCAATTATGTGCCAATGGCGGAGCGCGAAAGTGGTAGTCTAATGATTCGCTCAAGAATTTGGGTTGGAAATATTTTTCCTATATCGCGTGATAAATCACCTCAAAATAAAATTTTGGGTAAAAAGTACATTAGTGGAAAGTTATTCACGAGCCGTAATCGCTTAGAAAATGTGTTGAAAAGTGACCTTCAGTAACCGTTTCAACAATAACTTTTGAACGGTAAGGAATTTCGGGACGAGGCCTGAATGTTTTAGAAAGTAAACATTCAGAGCTTGAATTTGGACACAAATTTGGTACTTTTTTGATGAAAATCAAGATAGTTATTGTCCTTCGAATATGTCCCACCGAGTTACCCAAAATACGGATTCCAATTATGTGCCGATGGAGGAGCGTGAAAGTCGGAGTCTAAAGATTCAGTCACGAATTTGGGTCGGAAATATTTTTCCTACATCGCGTTTTCAATCAGACCAAAATAAAATTTTGGGTAAAAAGTACATTTTGGCTAGTTATTCACGAGCGGTAATCGCTTAGAAAATGTGTTGAAAAGTGACCTTTGGTCACCGTTTTGACAATAACTTTTGAACGGTAAGAAATTTCTGGACGTAGCCTATATGTTTAAGAAAGTAGACATTCAGAGCTTGAATTTGAAAACAAATTTTGTGTTTTTTGGAAGGAAATCAAGAGAGTTATTGTCTTTTGAATATGTCCAGCCGAGTTACCCGAAATACGGATTCCAATTATGTGCCAAAGGAGGAGCGTGAAAGTGGTAGTCTAATGATTCGCTCAAGAATTTGGGTTGGAAATATTTTTCCTGTATCGCGTGATAAATCACCTCAAAATAAAATTTTGGGTAAAAAGTACATTAGTGGAAAGTTATTCACGAGCCGTAATCGCTTAGAAAATGTGTTGAAAAGTGACCTTCAGTAACCGTTTCAACAATAACTTTTGAACGGTAAGGAATTTCTGGACAAGGCCTGAGTGTTTTAGAAAGTACACATTCAGAGCTTGAATTTGAACACAAATTTGGTATTTTTTCGATGAAAATCAAGATAGTTATTGTCCTTCGAATATGTCCCACCGAGTTACCCAAAATACGGATTCCAATTATGTGCCGATGGAGGAGCGTGAAAGTCGGAGTCTAAAGATTCACTCATGAATTTGGGTTGGAAATATTTTTCCTACTTCGCATTTTCAATCAGACCAAAATAAAAATTTGGGTAAAAAGTACATTTTGGCTAGTTATTCACGAGCCGTAATCGCTTAGAAAATGTGTTGAAAAGTGACCTTCGGTCACCGTTTCGACAATAACTATTGAACGGTAAGGAATTTCTGGACGCAGCCTAAATGTTTAAGAAAGTAGACATTCTGAGCTTGAATTTGAAAACAAATTTTGTGTTTTTTCGAAGGAAATCAAGAGAGTTATTGTACTTTGAATATGTCCCGCCGAGTTACCCGAAATACGGATTCCAATTATGTGCCAATGGAGGAGCGTGAAAGTGGTAGTCTAAGGATTCGCTCAAGAATTTGGGTTGGAAATATTTTTCCTATATCGCGTGATAAATCACCTCAAAATAAAATTTAGGGTACAAAGTACATTAGTGGAAAGTTATTCACGAGTCATAATCGCTTAGAAAATGTGTTGAAAAGTGACCTTCTGTAACCGTTTCAACAATAACTTTTGAACGGTAAGGAATTTCTGGACGAGGCCTGAATGTTTTAGAAAGTACACATTCATAGCTTGAATTTGAACACAAATTTAGAATTTTTTCGACGAAAATCAAGATAGTTATTGTCCTCTGAATATGTCCCACCGAGTTACCCGAAATACGGATTCCAATTATGTGCCAATGGAGGAGCGTGAAAGTGGTAGTCTAATGATTCGCTCAAGAATTTGGGTTGGAAATATTTTTCCTACATCGCGTGAGAAATCACCTTAAAATAAAATTTTGGGTAAAAAGTATATTAGTGGAAAGTTATTCACGAGCCGTAATCGCTAAGAAAATGTGTTGAAAAGTGACCTTTAGTAACCGTTTCAACAATAACTTTTGAACGGTAAGGAATTTCTGGACGAGGCCTGAATGTTTTAGAAAGTACACATTCAGAGCTTGAATTTCAACACAAATTTGGTATTTTTTCGATGAAAATCAAGATAGTTATTGTCCTTCGAATATGTCCCACCGAGTTACCCAAAATACGGATTCCAATTATGCGCCGATTGAGGAGCGTGAAAGTCGGAGTATAAAGATTCACTCACGAATTTGGTTTGGAACTATTTTTCCTACTTCGCGTTTTCAATCAGACCAAAATAAAAATTTGGGTAAAAAGTACATTTTGGCTAGTTATTCACGAGCCGTAATCGCTTAGAAAATGTGTTGAAAAGTGACCTTCGGTCACCGTTTCGACAATAACAATTGAACGGTAAGGAATTTCTTGATGCAGCATCAATGTTTAAGAAAGTAGACATACTGAGCTTGAATTTGAAAACAAATTTTGTGTTTTTTCGATGGAAATCAAGAGAGTTATTGTCCTTTGAATATGTCCCGCCGAGTTACCCGAAATACGGATTCCAATTATGTGCCAATGGAAGAGCGTGAAAGTGGTAGTCTAAGGATTCGCTCAAGAATTTGGGTTGGAAATATTTTTCCTATATCGCGTGATAAATCACCTCAAAATAAAATTTTGGGTACAAAGTACATTAGTGGAAAGTTATTCACGAGTCGTATTCGCTTAGAAAATGTGTTGAAAAGTGACCTTCAGTAACCGTTTCAACAATAACTTTTGAACGGTAAGTTATTTCTGGACGAGGCTTGAATGTTTTAGAAAGTATACATTCATAGCTTGAATTTGAACACAAATTTAGTTTTTTTCGACGAAAATCAAGATAGTTATTTTCCTCTGAATATGTCCCACCGAGTTACCCGAAATACGGATTCCAATTATGTGCCAATGGCAGAGCGCGAAAGTGGTAGTCTAATGATTCGCTCAAGAATTTGGGTTGGAAATATTTTTCCTATATCGCGTGATAAATCACCTCAAAATAAAATTTTGGGTAAAAACTACATTAGTGGAAAGTTATTCACGAGCCGTAATCGCTTAGAAAATGTGTTGAAAAGTGACCTTCAGTAACCGTTTCAACAATAACTTTTGAACGGTAAGGAATTTCGGGACGAGGCCTGAATGTTTTAGAAAGTAAACATTGAGAGCTTGAATTTGGACAAAAATTTGGTATTTTTTCGATGAAAATCAAGATAGTTATTGTCCTTCGAATATGTCCCACCGAGTTACCCAAAATACGGATTCCAATTATGTGCCGATGGAGGAGCGTGAAAGTCGGAGTCGAAAGATTCACTCACGAATTTGGGTTGGAAATATTTCTCCTACTTCGTGTTTTCAATCAGACCAAAATAAAAATTTGGGTAAAATGTACATTTTGGCTAGTTATTCACGAGCCGTAATCGCTTAGAAAATGTGTTGAAAAGTGACCTTCGGTCACCGTTTCGACAATAACTTTTGAACGGTACGGAATTTCGGGATGAGGCCTGCATGTTTTAGAAAGTACACATTCATAGCTTGAATTTGACCACAAATTTAGTATTTTTTCGACGAAAATCAAGATAGTTATTGTCCTCTGAATATGTTCCACCGAGTTACCCGAAATACGGATTCCAATTATGTGCCAATGGAGGAGCGTGAAAGTGGTTGTCTAATGATTCGCTCAAGAATTTGGGTTGGAAATATTTTTCATACATCGCGTGAGAAATCACCGCAAAATAAAATTTTGGATAAAAAGTATATTAGTGGAAAGTTATTCACGAGCCGTAATCGCTAAGAAAATGTGTTGAAAAGTGACCTTTAGTAACCGTTTCAACAATAACTTTTGAACGGTAAGGAATTTCTGGATGAGGCCTGAATGTTTTAGAAAGTACACATTCAGAGCTTGAATTTGAACACAAATTTGGTATTTTTTCGATGAAAATCAAGATAGTTATTGTCCTTCGAATATGTCCCACCGAGTTACCCAAAATACGGATTCCAATTATGCGCCGATGGAGGAGCGTGAAAGTCGGAGTCTAAAGATTCACTCACGAATTTGGTTTGGAAATATTTTTCCTACTTCGCGTTTTCAATCAGACCAAAATAAAAATTTGGGTAAAAAGTACATTTTGGCTAGTTAATCACGAGCCGTAATCGCTTAGAAAATGTGTTGAAAAGTGACCTTCGGTCACCGTTTCGACAATAACTATTGAACGGTAAGGAATTTCTTGATGCAGCATAAATGTTTAAGAAAGTAGACATTCTGAGCTTGAATTTGAAAACAAATTTTGTGTTTTTTCGATGGAAATCAAGAGAGTTATTGTCCTTTGAATATGTCCCGCCGAGTTACCCGAAATACGGATTCCAATTATGTGCCAATGGAAGAGCGTGAAAGTGGTAGTCTAAGGATTCGCTCAAGAATTTGGGTTGGAAATATTTTTCCTATATCGCGTGATAAATCACCTCAAAATAAAATTTTGGGTACAAAGTACATTAGTGGAAAGTTATTCACGAGTCGTATTCGCTTAGAAAATGTGTTGAAAAGTGACCTTCAGAAACCGTTTCAACAATAACTTTTGAACGGTAAGGAATTTCTGGACGAGGCTTGAATGTTTTAGAAAGTATACATTCATAGCTTGAATTTGAACACAAATTTAGTTTTTTTCGACGAAAATCAAGATAGTTATTGTCCTCTGAATATGTCCCACCGAGTTACCCGAAATACGGATTCCAATTATGTGCCAATGGCGGAGCGCGAAAGTGGTAGTCTAATGATTCGCTCAAGAATTTGGGTTGGAAATATTTTTCCTATATCGCGTGATAAATGACCTCAAAATAAAATTTTTGGTAAAAAGTACATTAGTGGAAAGTTATTCACGAGCCGTAATCGCTTAGAAAATGTGTTGAAAAGTGACCTTCAGTAACCGTTTCAACAATAACTTTTGAACGGTAAGGAATTTCGGGACGAGGCCTGAATGTTTTAGAAAGTAAACATTCAGAGCTTGAATTTGGACACAAATTTGGTATTTTTTTGATGAAAATCAAGATAGTTATTGTCCTTCGAATATGTCCCACCGAGTTACCCAAAATACGGATTCCAATTATGTGCCGATGGAGGAGCGTGAAAGTCGGAGTCTAAAGATTCAGTCACGAATTTGGGTCGGAAATATTTTTCCTACATCACATTTTCAATCAGACCAAAATAAAAATTTGGGTAAAAAGTACATTTTGGCTAGTTATTCACGAGCGGTAATCGCTTAGAAAATGTGTTGAAAAGTGACCTTCGGTCACCGTTTTGACAATAACTTTTGAACGGTAAGAAATTTCTGGACGTAGCCTATATGTTTAAGAAAGTAGACATTCTGAGCTTGAATTTGAAAACAAATTTTGTGTTTTTTCGAAGGAAATCAAGAGAGTTATTGTACTTTGAATATGTCCCGCCGAGTTACCCGAAATACGGATTCCAATTATGTGCCAATGGAGGAGCGTGAAAGTGGTAGTCTAAGGATTCGCTCAAGAATTTGGGTTGGAAATATTTTTCCTATATCGCGTGATAAATCACCTCAAAATAAAATTTTGGGTACAAAGTACATTAGTGGAAAGTTATTCACGAGTCATGATCGCTTAGAAAATGTGTTGAAAAGTGACCTTCTGTAACCGTTTCAACAATAACTTTTGAACGGTAAGGAATTTCTGGACGAGGCCTGAATGTTTTAGAAAGTACACATTCATAGCTTGAATTTGAACACAAATTTAGAATTTTTTCGACGAAAATCAAGATAGTTATTGTCCTCTGAATATGTCCCACCGAGTTACCCGAAATACGGATTCCAATTATGTGCCAATGGAGGAGCGTGAAAGTGGTTGTCTAATGATTCGCTCAAGAATTTGGGTTGGAAATATTTTTCCTACATCGCGTGAGAAATCGCCTTAAAATAAAATTTTGGGTAAAAAGTATATTAGTGGAAAGTTATTCACGAGCCGTAATCGCTAAGAAAATGCGTTGAAAAGTGACCTTTAGTAACCGTTTCAACAATAACTTTTGAACGGTAAGGAATTTCTGGACGAGGCCTGAATGTTTTAGAAAGTACACATTCAGAGCTTGAATTTGAACACAAATGTGGTATTTTTTCGATGAAAATCAAGATAGTTATTGTCCTTCGAATATGTCCCACCGAGTTACCCAAAATACGGATTCCAATTATGTGCCGATGGAGGAGCGTGAAAGTCGGAGTCGAAAGATTCACTCACAAATTTGGGTTGGAAATATTTTTCCTACTTCGTGTTTTCAATCAGACCAAAATAAAAATTTGGGTAAAATGTACATTTTGGCTAGTTATTCACGAGCCGTAATCGCTTAGAAAATGTGTTGAAAAGTGACCTTCGGTCACCGTTTCGACAATAACTTTTGAACGGTACGGAATTTCTTGATGAGGCCTGCATGTTTTAGAAAGTACACATTCATAGCTTGAATTTGACCACAAATTTAGTATTTTTTTGACGAAAATCAAGATAGTTATTGTCCTCTGAATATGTCCCACCGAGTTACCCGAAATACGGATTCCAATTATGTGCCAATGGAGGAGCGTGAAAGTGGTTGTCTAATGATTCGCTCAAGAATTTGGGTTGGAAATATTTTTCATACATCGCGTGAGAAATCACCGCAAAATAAAATTTTGGATAAAAAGTATATTAGTGGAAAGTTATTCACGAGCCGTAATCGCTAAGAAAATGTGTTGAAAAGTGACCTTTAGTAACCGTTTCAACAATAACTTTTGAACGGTAAGGAATTTCTGGACGAGGCCTGAATGTTTTAGAAAGTACACATTCAGAGCTTGAATTTGAACACAAATTTGGTATTTTTTCGATGAAAATCAAGATAGTTATTGTCCTTCGAATATGTCCCACCGAGTTACCCAAAATACGGATTCCAATTATGCGCCGATGGAGGAGCGTGAAAGTCGGAGTCTAAAGATTCACTCACGAATTTGGGTTGGAAATATTTTTCCTACTTCGCGTTTTCAATCAGACCAAAATAAAAATTTGGGTAAAAAGTACATTTTGGCTAGTTATTCACGAGCCGTAATCGCTTAGAAAATGTGTTGAAAAGTGACCTTCGGTCACCGTTTCGACAATAACTATTGAACGGTAAGGAATTTCTGGACGCAGCCTAAATGTTTAAGAAAGTAGACATTCTGAGCTTGAATTTGAAAACAAATTTTGTGTTTTTTCGAAGGAAATCAAGAGAGTTATTGTACTTTGAATATGTCCCGCCGAGTTACCCGAAATACGGATTCCAATTATGTGCCAATGGAGGAGCGTGAAAGTGGTAGTCTAAGGATTCGCTCAAGAATTTGGGTTGGAAATATTTTTCCTATATCGCGTGATAAATCACCTCAAAATAAAATTTTGGGTACAAAGGACATTAGTGGAAAGTTATTCACGAGTCATAATCGCTTAGAAAATGTGTTGAAAAGTGACCTTCTGTAACCGTTTCAACAATAACTTTTGAACGGTAAGGAATTTCTGGACGAGGCCTAAATGTTTTAGAAAGTACACATTCATAGCTTGAATTTGAACACAAATTTAGAATTTTTTCGACGAAAATCAAGATAGTTATTGTCCTCTGAATATGTCCCACCGAGTTACCCGAAATACGGATTCCAATTATGTGCCAATGGAGGAGCGTGAAAGTGGTAGTCTAATGATTCGCTCAAGAATTTGGGTTGGAAATATTTTTCCTACATCGCGTGAGAAATCACCTTAAAATAAAATTTTGGGTAAAAAGTATATTAGTGGAAAGTTATTCACGAGCCGTAATCGCTAAGAAAATGTGTTGAAAAGTGACCTTTAGTAACCGTTTCAACAATAACTTTTGAACGGTAAGGAATTTCTGGACGAGGCCTGAATGTTTTAGAAAGTACACATTCAGAGCTTGAATTTGAACACAAATTTGGTATTTTTTCGATGAAAATCAAGATAGTTATTGTCCTTCGAATATGTTCCACCGAGTTACCCAAAATACGGATTCCAATTATGTGCCGATGGAGGAGCGTGAAAGTCGGAGTCGAAAGATTCACTCACGAATTTGGGTTGGAAATATTTTTCCTACTTCGTGTTTTCAATCAGACCAAAATAAAAATTTGGGAAAAAAGTACATTTTGGCTAGTTATTCACGAGCCGTAATCGCTTAGAAAATGTGTTGAAAAGTGACCTTCGGTCACCGTTTCGACAATAACTTTTGAACGGTAAGGAATTTCTGGATGAGGCCTTCATGTTTTAGAAAGTACACATTCATAGCTTGAATTTAACCACAAATTTAGTATTTTTTCGACGAAAATCAAGATAGTTATTGTCCTCTGAATATGTCCCACCGAGTTACCCGAAATACGGATTCCAATTATGTGCCAATGGAGTAGCGTGAAAGTGGTTGTCTAATGATTCGCTCAAGAATTTGGGTTGGAAATATTTTTCATACATCGCGTGAGAAATCACCTGAAAATAAAATTTTGGATAAAAAGTATATTAGTGGAAAGTTATTCACGAGCCGTAATCGCTAAGAAAATGTGTTGAAAAGTGAGCTTTAGTAACCGTTTCAACAATAACTTTTGAACGGTAAGGAATTTCTGGACGAGGCCTGAATGTTTTAGAAAGTACACATTCAGAGCTTGAATTTGAACACAAATTTGGTATTTTTTCGATGAAAATCAAGATAGTTATTGTCCTTCGAATATGTCCCACCGAGTTACCCAAAATACGGATTCCAATTATGCGCCGATTGAGGAGCGTGAAAGTCGGAGTCTAAAGATTCACTCACGAATTTGGTTTGGAACTATTTTTCCTACTTCGCGTTTTCAATCAGACCAAAATAAAAATTTGGGTAAAAAGTACATTTTGGCTAGTTATTCACGAGCCGTAATCGCTTAGAAAATGTGTTGAAAAGTGACCTTCGGTCACCGTTTCGACAATAACTATTGAACGGTAAGGAATTTCTTGATGCAGCATCACTGTTTAAGAAAGTAGACATTCTGAGCTTGAATTTGAAAACAAATTTTGTGTTTTTTCGATGGAAATCAAGAGAGTTATTGTCCTTTGAATATGTCCCGCCGAGTTACCCGAAATACGGATTCCAATTATGTGCCAATGGAAGAGCGTGAAAGTGGTAGTCTAAGGATTCGCTCAAGAATTTGGGTTGGAAATATTTTTCCTATATCGCGTGATAAATCACCTCAAAATAAAATTTTGGGTACAAAGTACATTAGTGGAAAGTTATTCACGAGTCGTATTCGCTTAGAAAATGTGTTGAAAAGTGACCTTCAGTAACCGTTTCAACAATAACTTTTGAACGGTAAGGAATTTCTGGACGAGGCTTGAATGTTTTAGAAAGTATACATTCATAGCTTGAATTTGAACACAAATTTAGTTTTTTTCGACGAAAATCAAGATAGTTATTGTCCTCTGAATATGTCCCACCGAGTTACCCGAAATACGGATTCCAATTATGTGCCAATGGCAGAGCGCGAAAGTGGTAGTCTAATGATTCGCTCAAGAATTTGGGTTGGAAATATTTTTCCTATATCGCGTGATAAATCACCTCAAAATAAAATTTTGGGTAAAAAGTACATTAGTGGAAAGTTATTCACGAGCCGTAATCGCTTAGAAAATGTGTTGAAAAGTGACCTTCAGTAACCGTTTCAACAATAACTTTTGAACGGTAAGGAATTTCGGGACGAGGCCTGAATGTTTTAGAAAGTAAACATTGAGAGCTTGAATTTGGACAAAAATTTGGTATTTTTTCGATGAAAATCAAGATAGTTATTGTCCTTCGAATATGTCCCACCGAGTTACCCAAAATACGGATTCCAATTATGTGCCGATGGAGGAGCGTGAAAGTCGGAGTCGAAAGATTCACTCACGAATTTGGGTTGGAAATATTTCTCCTACTTCGTGTTTTCAATCAGACCAAAATAAAAATTTGGGTAAAATGTACATTTTGGCTAGTTATTCACGAGCCGTAATCGCTTAGAAAATGTGTTGAAAAGTGACCTTCGGTCACCGTTTCGACAATAACTTTTGAACGGTACGGAATTTCTGGATGAGGCCTGCATGTTTTAGAAAGTACACATTCATAGCTTGAATTTGACCACAAATTTAGTATTTTTTCGACGAAAATCAAGATAGTTATTGTCCTCTGAATATGTTCCACCGAGTTACCCGAAATACGGATTCCAATTATGTGCCAATGGAGGAGCGTGAAAGTGGTTGTCTAATGATTCGCTCAAGAATTTGGGTTGGAAATATTTTTCATACATCGCGTGAGAAATCACCGCAAAATAAAATTTTGGATAAAAAGTATATTAGTGGAAAGTTATTCACGAGCCGTAATCGCTAAGAGAATGTGTTGAAAAGTGACCTTTAGTAACCGTTTCAACAATAACTTTTGAACGGTAAGGAATTTCTGGATGAGGCCTGAATGTTTTAGAAAGTACACATTCAGAGCTTGAATTTGAACACAAATTTGGTATTTTTTCGTTGAAAATCAAGATAGTTATTGTCCTTCGAATATGTCCCACCGAGTTACCCAAAATACGGATTCCAATTATGCGCCGATGGAGGAGCGTGAAAGTCGGAGTCTAAAGATTCACTCACGAATTTGGTTTGGAAATATTTTTCCTACTTCGCGTTTTCAATCAGACCAAAATAAAAATTTGGGTAAAAAGTACATTTTGGCTAGTTAATCACGAGCCGTAATCGCTTAGAAAATGTGTTGAAAAGTGACCTTCGGTCACCGTTTCGACAATAACTATTGAACGGTAAGGAATTTCTTGATGCAGCATAAATGTTTAAGAAAGTAGACATTCTGAGCTTGAATTTGAAAACAAATTTTGTGTTTTTTCGATGGAAATCAAGAGAGTTATTGTCCTTTGAATATGTCCTGCCGAGTTACCCGAAATACGGATTCCAATTATGTGCCAATGGAAGAGCGTGAAAGTGGTAGTCTAAGGATTCGCTCAAGAATTTGGGTTGGAAATATTTTTCCTATATCGCGTGATAAATCACCTCAAAATAAAATTTTGGGTACAAAGTACATTAGTGGAAAGTTATTCACGAGTCGTATTCGCTTAGAAAATGTGTTGAAAAGTGACCTTCAGTAACCGTTTCAACAATAACTTTTGAACGGTAAGGAATTTCTGGACGAGGCTTGAATGTTTTAGAAAGTATACATTCATAGCTTGAATTTGAACACAAATTTAGTTTTTTTCGACGAAAATCAAGATAGTTATTGTCCTCTGAATATGTCCCACCGAGTTACCCGAAATACGGATTCCAATTATGTGCCAATGGAGGAGCGTGAAAGTGGTTGTCTAATGATTCGCTCAAGAATTTGGGTTGGAAATATTTTTCATACATCGCGTGAGAAATCACCGCAAAATAAAATTTTGGATAAAAAGTATATTAGTGGAAAGTTATTCACGAGCCGTAATCGCTAAGAGAATGTGTTGAAAAGTGACCTTTAGTAACCGTTTCAACAATAACTTTTGAACGGTAAGGAATTTCTGGATGAGGCCTGAATGTTTTAGAAAGTACACATTCAGAGCTTGAATTTGAACACAAATTTGGTATTTTTTCGTTGAAAATCAAGATAGTTATTGTCCTTCGAATATGTCCCACCGAGTTACCCAAAATACGGATTCCAATTATGCGCCGATGGAGGAGCGTGAAAGTCGGAGTCTAAAGATTCACTCACGAATTTGGTTTGGAAATATTTTTCCTACTTCGCGTTTTCAATCAGACCAAAATAAAAATTTGGGTAAAAAGTACATTTTGGCTAGTTAATCACGAGCCGTAATCGCTTAGAAAATGTGTTGAAAAGTGACCTTCGGTCACCGTTTCGACAATAACTATTGAACGGTAAGGAATTTCTTGATGCAGCATAAATGTTTAAGAAAGTAGACATTCTGAGCTTGAATTTGAAAACAAATTTTGTGTTTTTTCGATGGAAATCAAGAGAGTTATTGTCCTTTGAATATGTCCCGCCGAGTTACCCGAAATACGGATTCCAATTATGTGCCAATGGAAGAGCGTGAAAGTGGTAGTCTAAGGATTCGCTCAAGAATTTGGGTTGGAAATATTTTTCCTATATCGCGTGATAAATCACCTCAAAATAAAATTTTGGGTACAAAGTACATTAGTGGAAAGTTATTCACGAGTCGTATTCGCTTAGAAAATGTGTTGAAAAGTGACCTTCAGTAACCGTTTCAACAATAACTTTTGAACGGTAAGGAATTTCTGGACGAGGCTTGAATGTTTTAGAAAGTATACATTCATAGCTTGAATTTGAACACAAATTTAGTTTTTTTCGACGAAAATCAAGATAGTTATTGTCCTCTGAATATGTCCCACCGAGTTACCCGAAATACGGATTCCAATTATGTGCCAATGGCGGAGCGCGAAAGTGGTAGTCTAATGATTCGCTCAAGAATTTGGGTTGGAAATATTTTTCCTATATCGCGTGATAAATGACCTCAAAATAAAATTTTGGGTAAAAAGTACATTAGTGGAAAGTTATTCACGAGCCGTAATCGCTTAGAAAATGTGTTGAAAAGTGACCTTCAGTAACCGTTTCAACAATAACTTTTGAACGGTAAGGAATTTCGGGACGAGGCCTGAATGTTTTAGAAAGTAAACATTCAGAGCTTGAATTTGGACACAAATTTGGTATTTTTTTGATGAAAATCAAGATAGTTATTGTCCTTCGAATATGTCCCACCGAGTTACCCAAAATACGGATTCCAATTATGTGCCGATGGAGGAGCGTGAAAGTCGGAGTCTAAAGATTCAGTCACGAATTTGGGTCGGAAATATTTTTCCTACATCACATTTTCAATTAGACCAAAATAAAAATTTGGGTAAAAAGTACATTTTGGCTAGTTATTCACGAGCGGTAATCGCTTAGAAAATGTGTTGAAAAGTGACCTTCGGTCACCGTTTTGACAATAACTTTTGAACGGTAAGAAATTTCTGGACGTAGCCTATATGTTTAAGAAAGTAGACATTCTGAGCTTGAATTTGAAAACAAATTTTGTGTTTTTTCGAAGGAAATCAAGAGAGTTATTGTACTTTGAATATGTCCCGCCGAGTTACCCGAAATACGGATTCCAATTATGTGCCAATGGAGGAGCGTGAAAGTGGTAGTCTAAGGATTCACTCAAGAATTTGGGTTGGAAATATTTTTCCTATATCGCGTGATAAATCACCTCAAAATAAAATTTTTGGTACAAAGCACATTAGTGGAAAGTTATTCACGAGTCATAATCGCTTAGAAAATGTGTTGAAAAGTGACCTTCTGTAACCGTTTCAACAATAACTTTTGAACGGTAAGGAATTTCTGGACGAGGCCTGAATGTTTTAGAAAGTACACATTCATAGCTTGAATTTGAACACAAATTTAGAATTTTTTCGACGAAAATCAAGATAGTTATTGTCCTCTGAATATGTCCCACTGAGTTACACGAAATACGGATTCTAATTATGTGCCAATGGAGGAGCGTGAAAGTGGTAGTCTAATGATTCGCTCAAGAATTTGGGTTGGAAATATTTTTCCTACATCGCGTGAGAAATCACCTTAAAATAAAATTTTGAGTAAAAAGTATATTAGTGGAAAGTTATTCACGAGCCGTAATCGCTAAGAAAATGTGTTGAAAAGTGACCTTTAGTAACCGTTTCAACAATAACTTTTGAACGGTAAGGAATTTCTGGACGAGGCCTGAATGTTTTAGAAATTACACATTCAGAGCTTGAATTTGAACACAAATTTGGTATTTTTTCGATGAAAATCAAGATAGTTATTGTCCTTCGCATATGTCCCACCGAGTTACCCAAAATACGGATTCCAATTATGTGCCGATGGAGGAGCGTGAAAGTCGGAGTCTAAAGATTCAGTCACGAATTTGGGTCGGAAATATTTTTCCTACATCACATTTTCAATCAGACCAAAATAAAAATTTGGGTAAAAAGTACATTTTGGCTAGTTATTCACGAGCCGTAATCGCTTAGAAAATGTGTTAAAAAGTGACCTTCGGTCACCGTTTCGACAATAACTATTGAACGGTAAGGAATTTCTGGACGCAGCCTAAATGTTTAAGAAAGTAGACATTCTGAGCTTGAATTTGAAAACAAATTTTGTGTTTTTTCGAAGGAAATCAAGAGAGTTATTGTACTTTGAATATGTCCCGCCGAGTTACCCGAAATACGGATTCCAATTATGTGCCAATGGAGGAGCGTGAAAGTGGTAGTCTAAGGATTCGCTCAAGAATTTGGGTTGGAAATATTTTTCCTATATCGCGTGATAAATCACCTCAAAATAAAATTTTGGGTACAAAGTACATTAGTGGAAAGTTATTCACGAGTCATGATCGCTTAGAAAATGTGTTGAAAAGTGACCTTCTGTAACCGTTTCAACAATAACTTTTGAACGGTAAGGAATTTCTGGACGAGGCCTGAATGTTTTAGAAAGTACACATTCATAGCTTGAATTTGAACACAAATTTAGAATTTTTTCGACGAAAATCAAGATAGTTATTGTCCTCTGAATATGTCCCACCGAGTTACCCGAAATACGGATTCCAATTATGTGCCAATGGAGGAGCGTGAAAGTGGTTGTCTAATGATTCGCTCAAGAATTTAGGTTGGAAATATTTTTCCTACATCGCGTGAGAAATCGCCTTAAAATAAAATTTTGGGTAAAAAGTATATTAGTGGAAAGTTATTCACGAGCCGTAATCGCTAAGAAAATGTGTTGAAAAGTGACCTTTAGTAACCGTTTCAACAATAACTTTTGAACGGTAAGGAATTTCTGGACGAGGCCTGAATGTTTTAGAAAGTACACATTCAGAGCTTGAATTTGAACACAAATTTGGTATTTTTTCGATGAAAATCAAGATAGTTATTGTCCTTCGAATATGTCCCACCGAGTTACCCAAAATACGGATTCCAATTATGTGCCGATGGAGGAGCGTGAAAGTCGGAGTCGAAAGATTCACTCACGAATTTGGGTTGGAAATATTTTTCCTACTTCGTGTTTTCAATCAGACCAAAATAAAAATTTGGGTAAAATGTACATTTTGGCTAGTTATTCACGAGCCGTAATCGCTTAGAAAATGTGTTGAAAAGTGACCTTCGGTCACCGTTTCGACAATAACTTTTGAACGGTACGGAATTTCTGGATGAGGCCTGCATGTTTTAGAAAGTACACATTCATAGCTTGAATTTGACCACAAATTTAGTATTTTTTCGACGAAAATCAAGATAGTTATTGTCCTCTGAATATCTCCCACCGAGTTACCCGAAATACGGATTCCAATTATGTGCCAATGGAGGAGCGTGAAAGTGGTTGTCTAATGATTCGCTCAAGAATTTGGGTTGGAAATATTTTTCATACATCGCGTGAGAAATCACCTCAAAATAAAATTTTGGATAAAAAGTATATTAGTGGAAAGTTATTCACGAGCCGTAATCGCTAAGAAAATGTGTTGAAAAGTGACCTTTAGTAACCGTTTCAACAATAACTTTTGAACGGTAAGGAATTTCTGGACGAGGCCTGAATGTTTTAGAAAGTACACATTCAGAGCTTGAATTTGAACACAAATTTGGTATTTTTTCGATGAAAATCAAGATAGTTATTGTCCTTCGAATATGTCCCACCGAGTTACCCAAAATACGGATTCCAATTATGCGCCGATGGAGGAGCGTGAAAGTCGGAGTCTAAAGATTCACTCACGAATTTGGTTTGGAAATATTTTTCCTACTTCGCGTTTTCAATCAGACCAAAATAAAAATTTGGGTAAAAAGTACATTTTGGCTAGTTATTCACGAGCCGTAATCGCTTAGAAAATGTGTTGAAAAGTGACCTTCGGTCACCGTTTCGACAATAACTATTGAACGGTAAGGAATTTCTTGATGCAGCATAAATGTTTAAGAATGTAGACATTCTGAGCTTGAATTTGAGAACAAATTTTGTGTTTTTTCGATGGAAATCAAGAGAGTTATTGTCCTTTGAATATGTCCCGCCGAGTTACCCGAAATACGGATTCCAATTATGTGCCAATGGAAGAGCGTGAAAGTGGTAGTCTAAGGATTCGCTCAAGAATTTGGGTTGGAAATATTTTTCCTATATCGCGTGATAAATCACCTCAAAATAAAATTTTGGGTACAAAGTACATTAGTGGAAAGTTATTCACGAGTCGTATTCGCTTAGAAAATGTGTTGAAAAGTGACCTTCAGTAACCGTTTCAACAATAACTTTTGAACGGTAAGGAATTTTGGACGAGGCTTGAATGTTTTAGAAAGTATACATTCATAGCTTGAATTTGAACACTAATTTAGTTTTTTTCGACGAAAATCAAGATAGTTATTGTCCTCTGAATATGTCCCACCGAGTTACCCGAAATACGGATTCCAATTATGTGCCAATGGCGGAGCGCGAAAGTGGTAGTCTAATGATTCGCTCAAGAATTTGGGTTGGAAATATTTTGCCTATATCGCGTGATAAATCACCTCAAAATAAAATTTTGGGTAAAAACTACATTAGTGGAAAGTTATTCACGAGCCGTAATCACTTAGAAAATGTGTTGAAAAGTGACCTTCAGTAACCGTTTCAACAATAACTTTTGAACGGTAAGGAATTTCGGGACGAGGCCTGAATGTTTTAGAAAGTAAACATTCAGAGCTTGAATTTGGACACAAATTTGGTATTTTTTTGATGAAAATCAAGATAGTTATTGTCCTTCGAATATGTCCCACCGAGTTACCCAAAATACGGATTCCAATTATGTGCCGATGGAGGAGCGTGAAAGTCGGAGTCTAAAGATTCAGTCACGAATTTGGGTCGGAAATATTTTCCCTACATCGCGTTTTCAATCAGACCAAAATAAAAATTTGGGTAAAAAGTACATTTTGGCTAGTTATTCACGAGCGGTAATCGCTTAGAAAATGTGTTGAAAAGTGACCTTCGGTCACCGTTTTGACAATAACTTTTGAACGGTAAGAAATTTCTGGACGTAGCCTATATGTTTAAGAAAGTAGACATTCAGAGCTTGAATTTGAAAACAAATTTTGTGTTTTTTGGAAGGAAATCAAGAGAGTTATTGTCTTTTGAATATGTCCAGCCGAGTTACCCGAAATACGGATTCCAATTATGTGCCAAAGGAGGAGCGTGAAAGTGGTAGTCTAATGATTCGCTCAAGAATATGGGTTGGAAATATCTTTCCTGTATCGCGTGATAAATCACCTCAAAATAAAATTTTGGGTAAAAAGTACATTATTGGAAAGTTATTCACGAGCCGTAATCGCTTAGAAAATGTGTTGAAAAGTGACCTTCAGTAACCGTTTCAAAAATAACTTTTGAACGGTAAGGAATTTCTGGACGAGGCCTGAGTGTTTTAGAAAGTACACATTTAGAGCTTGAATTTGAACACAAATTTGGTATTTTTTCCATGAGAATCAAGATAGTTATTGTCCTTCGAATATGTCCCACCGAGTTACACAAAATACGGATTCCAATTATGTGCCGATTGAGGAGCGTGAAAGTCGGAGTCTAAAGATTCACTCACGAATTTGGGTTGGAAATATTTTTCCTACATCGCGTTTTCAATCAGACCAAAATAAAAATTTGGGTAAAAAGTACATTTTGGCTAGTTATTCACGAGCCGTAATCGCGTAGAAACTGTGTTGAAAAGTGACCTTCGGTCACCGTTTCGACAATAACTATTGAACTGTAAGGAATTTCTGGACCCAGCCTAAATGTTTAAGAAAGTAGACATTCTGAGCTTGAATTTGAACACAAATTTTGTGTTTTTTCGAAGGAAATCAAGAGAGTTATTGTAGTTTGAATATGTCCCGCCGAGTTACCCGAAATACGGATTCCAATTATGTGCCAATGGAGGAGCGTGAAAGTGGTAGTCTAAGGATTCGCTCAAGAATTTGGGTTGGAAATATTTTTCCTATATCGCGTGATAAATCACCTCAAAATAAAATTTAGGGTACAAAGTACATTAGTGGAAAGTTATTCACGAGTCATAATCGCTTAGAAAATGTGTTGAAAAGTGACCTTCTGTAACCGTTTCAACAATAACTTTTGAACGGTAAGGAATTTCTGGACGAGGCCTGAATGTTTTAGAAAGTACACATTCATAGCTTGAATTTGAACACAAATTTAGAATTTTTCGACGAAAATCAAGATAGTTATTGTCCTCTGAATATGTCCCACCGAGTTACACGAAATACGGATTCCAATTATGTGCCAATGGAGGAGCGTGAAAGTGGTAGTCTAATGATTCGCTCAAGAATTTGGGTTGGAAATATTTTTCCTACATCGCGTGAGAAATCACCTTAAAATAAAATTTTGGGTAAAAAGTATATTAGTGGAAAGTTATTCACGAGCCGTAATCGCTAAGAAAATGTGTTGAAAAGTGACCTCTAGTAACCGTTTCAACAATAACTTTTGAACGGTAAGGAATTTCTGGACGAGGCCTGAATGTTTTAGAAAGTACACATTGAGAGCTTGAATTTGAACACAAATTTGGTATTTTTTCGATGAAAATCAAGATAGTTATTGTCCTTCGAATATGTCCCACCGAGTTACCCAAAATACGGATTCCAATTATGTGCCGATGGAGGAGCGTGAAAGTCGGAGTCTAAAGATTCACTCACGAATTTGGGTTGGAAATATTTTTCCTACTTTGCGTTTTCAATCAGACCAAAATAAAAATTTGGGTAAAAAGTACATTTTGGCTAGTTATTCACGAGCCGTAATCGCTTAGAAAATGTGTGGAAAAGTGACCTTCGGTCACCGTTTCGACAATAACTATTGAACGGTAAGGAATTTCTGGACGCAGCCTAAATGTTTAAGAAAGTAGACATTCTGAGCTTGAATTTGAAAACAAATTTTGTGTTTTTTCGAAGGAAATCAAGAGAGTTATTGTACTTTGAATATGTCCCGCCGAGTTACCCGAAATTCGGATTCCAATTATGTGCCAATGGAGGAGCGTGAAAGTGGTAGTCTAAGGATTCGCTCAAGAATTTGGGTTGGAAATATTTTTCCTATATCGCGTGATAAATCACCTCAAAATAAAATTTAGGGTACAAAGTACATTAGTGGAAAGTTATTCACGAGTCATAATCGCTTAGAAAATGTGTTGAAAAGTGACCTTCTGTAACCGTTTCAACAATAACTTTTGAACGGTAAGGAATTTCTGGACGAGGCCTGAATGTTTTAGAAAGTACACATTCATAGCTTGAATTTGAACACAAATTTAGAATTTTTTCGACGAAAATCAAGATGGTTATTGTCCTCTGAATATGTCCCACCGAGTTACACGAAATACGGATTCCAATTATGTGCCAATGGAGGAGCGTGAAAGTGGTAGTCTAATGATTCGCTCAAGAATCTGGGTTGGAAATATTTTTCCTACATCGCGTGAGAAATCACCTTAAAATAAAATTTTGGGCAAAAAGTATATTAGTGGAAAGTTATTCACGAGCCGTAATCGCCAAGAAAATGTGTTGAAAAGTGACCTTTAGTAACCGTTTCAACAATAACTTTTGAACGGTAGGGAATTTCTGGACGAGGCCTGAATGTTTTAGAAAGTACACATTCAGAGCTTGAATTTGAACACAAATTTGGTATTTTTTCGATGAAAATCAAGATAGTTATTGTCCTTCGAATATGTCCCACCGAGTTACCCAAAATACGGATTCCAATTATGTGCCGATGGAGGAGCGTGAAAGTCGGAGTCTAAAGATTGACTCACGAATTTGGGTTGGAAATATTTTTCCTACTTCGCGTTTTCAATCAGGCCAAAATAAAAATTTGGGTAAAAAGTACATTTTGGCTAGTTATTCACGAGCCGTAATCGCTTAGAAAATGTGTTGAAAAGTGACCTTCCGTCACCGTTTCGACAATAACTATTGAACGGCAAGGAATTTCTGGACGCAGCCTAAATGTTTAAGAAAGTAGACATTCTGAGCTTGAATTTGAAAACAAATTTTGTGTTTTTTCGAAGGAAATCAAGAGAGTTATTATACTTTGAATATGTCCCGCCGAGTTACCCGAAATACGGATTCCAATTATGTGCCAATGGGGGAGCGTGAAAGTGGTAGTCTAAGGATTCGCTCAAGAATTTGGGTTGGAAATATTTTTCCTATATCGCGTGAAAAATCACCTCAAAATAAAATTTTGGGTACAAAGTACATTAATGGAAAGTTATTCACGAGTCATAATCGCTTAGAAAATGTGTTGAAAAGTGACCTTCTGTAACCGTTTCAACAATAACTTTTGAACGGTAAGGAATTTCTGGACGAGGCCTGAATGTTTTTGAAAGTAAACATTCATAGCTTGAATTTGAACACAAATTTAGTATTTTTTCGATGAAAATCAAGATAGTTATTGTCCTCTTAATATGTCCCACCGAGTTACCCGAAATACGGATTCCAATTATGTGTCAATGGAGGAGCGTGAAAGTGGTAGTCTAATGATTCGCTCAAGAATTTGGGTTGGAAATATTTTTCCTACATCGCGGGAGAAATCACCTCAAAATAAAATTTTGGGTAAAAAGTATATTAGTGGAAAGTTATTCACGAGCCGTAATCGCTAAGAAAATGTGTTGAAAAGTGACCTTTAGTAACCGTTTCAACAATAACTTTTGAACGGTAAGGAATTTCTGGACGAGGCCTGAATGTTTTAGAAAGTACACATTGAGAGCTTGAATTTGAACACAAATTTGGTATTTTTTCGATGAAAATCAAGATAGTTATTGTCCTTCGAATATGTCCCACCGAGTTACCCAAAATACGGATTCCAATTATGTGCCGATGGAGGAGCGTGAAAGTCGGAGTCTAAAGATTCACTCACGAATTTGGGTTGGAAATATTTTTCCTACCTTGCGTTTTCAATCAGACCAAAATAAAAATTTGGGTAAAAAGTACATTTTGGCTAGTTATTCACGAGCCGTAATCGCTTAGAAAATGTGTTGAAAAGTGACCTTCGGTCACCGTTTCGACAATAACTATTGAACGGTAAGGAATTTCTAGACGCAGCCTAAATGTTTAAGAAAGTAGACATTCTGAGCTTGAATTTGAAAACAAATTTTGTGTTTTTTCAAAGGAAATCAAGAGAGTTATTGTACTTTGAATATGTCCCGCCGAGTTACCCGAAATACGGATTCCAATTATGTGCCAATGGAGGAGCGTGAAAGTGGTAGTCTAAGGATTCGCTCAAGAATTTGGGTTGGAAATATTTTTCCTATATCGCGTGATAAATCACCTCAAAATAAAATTTAGGGTACAAAGTACATTAGTGGAAAGTTATTCACGAGTCATAATCGCTTGGAAAATGTGTTGAAAAGTGACCTTCTGTAACCGTTTCAACAATAACTTTTGAACGGTAAGGAATTTCTGGACGAGGCCTGAATGTTTTAGAAAGTACACATTCATAGCTTGAATTTGAACACAAATTTAGAATTTTTTCGACGAAAATCAAGATGGTTATTGTCCTCTGAATATGTCCCACCGAGTTACACGAAATACGGATTCCAATTATGTGCCAATGGAGGAGCGTGAAAGTGGTAGTCTAATGATTCGCTCAAGAATCTGGGTTGGAAATATTTTTCCTACATCGCGTGAGAAATCACCTTAAAATAAAATTTTGGGTAAAAAGTATATTAGTGGAAAGTTATTCACGAGCCATAATCGCTAAGAAAATGTGTTGAAAAGTGACCTTTAGTAACCGTTTCAACAATAACTTTTGAACGGTAAGGAATTTCTGGACGAGGCCTGAATGTTTTAGAAAGTACACATTGAGAGCTTGAATTTGAACACAAATTTGGTATTTTTTCTATTAAAATCAAGATAGTTATTGTCCTTCGAATATGTCCCACCGAGTTACCCAAAATACGGATTCCAATTATGTGCCGATGGAGGAGCGTGAAAGTCGGAGTCTAAAGATTGACTCACGAATTTGGGTTGGAAATATTTTTCCTACTTCGCGTTTTCAATCAGACCAAAATAAAAATTTGGGTAAAAAGTACATTTTGGCTAGTTATTCACGAGCCGTAATCGCTTAGAAAATGTGTTGAAAAGTGACCTTCGGTCACCGTTTCGACAATAACTATTGAACGGTAAGGAATTTCTGGACGCAGCCTAAATGTTTAAGAAAGTAGACATTCTGAGCTTGAATTTGAAAACAAATTTTGTGTTTTTTCGAAGGAAATCAAGAGAGTTATTGTACTTTGAATATGTCCCGCCGAGTTACCCGAAATACGGATTCCAATTATGTGCCAATGGAGGAGCGTGAAAGTGGTAGTCTAAGGATTCGCTCAAGAATTTGGGTTGGAAATATTTTTCCTATATCGCGTGATAAATCACCTCAAAATAAAATTTAGGGTACAAAGTACATTAGTGGAAAGTTATTCACGAGTCATAATCGCTTAGAAAATGTGTTGAAAAGTGACCTTCTGTAACCGTTTCAACAATAACTTTTGAACGGTAAGGAATTTCTGGACGAGGCCTGAATGTTTTAGAAAGTACACATTCATAGCTTGAATTTGAACACAAATTTAGAATTTTTTCGACGAAAATCAAGATGGTTATTGTCCTCTGAATATGTCCCACCGAGTGACACGAAATACGGATTCCAATTATGTGCCAATGGAGGAGCGTGAAAGTGGTAGTCTAATGATTCGCTCAAGAATCTGGGTTGGAAATATTTTTCCTACATCGCGTGAGAAATCACCTTAAAATAAAATTTTGGGTAAAAAGTATATTAGTGGAAAGTTATTCACGAGCCGTAATCGCTAAGAAAATGTGTTGAAAAGTGACCTTTAGTAACCGTTTCAACAATAACTTTTGAACGGTAAGGAATTTCTGGACGAGGCCTGAATGTTTTAGAAAGTACACATTGAGAGCTTGAATTTGAACACAAATTTGGTATTTTTTCGATGAAAATCAAGATAGTTATTGTCCTTCGAATATGTCCCACCGAGTTACCCAAAATACGGATTCCAATTATGTGCCGATGGAGGAGCGTGAAAGTCGGAGTCTAAAGATTGACTCACGAATTTGGGTTGGAAATATTTTTCCTACTTCGCGTTTTCAATCAGACCAAAATAAAAATTTGGGTAAAAAGTACATTTTGGCTAGTTATTCACGAGCCGTAATCGCTTAGAAAATGTGTTGAAAAGTGACCTTCCGTCACCGTTTCGACAATAACTATTGAACGGCAAGGAATTTCTGGACGCAGCCTAAATGTTTAAGAAAGTAGACATTCTGAGCTTGAATTTGAAAACAAATTTTGTGTTTTTTCGACGGAAATCAAGAGAGTTATTATACTTTGAATATGTCCCGCCGAGTTACCCGAAATACGGATTCCAATTATGTGCCAATGGAGGAGCGTGAAAGTGGTAGTCTAAGGATTCGCTCAAGAATTTGGGTTGGAAATATTTTTCCTATATCGCGTGATAAATCACCTCAAAATAAAGTTTTGGGTACAAAGTACATTAATGGAAAGTTATTCACGAGTCATAATCGCTTAGAAAATGTGTTGAAAAGTGACCTTCTGTAACCGTTTCAACAATAACTTTTGAACGGTAAGGAATTTCTGGACGAGGCCTGAATGTTTTAGAAAGTACACATTCATAGCTTGAATTTGAACACAAATTTAGTATTTTTTCGATGAAAATCAAGATAGTTATTGTCCTCTTAATATGTCCTACCGAGTTACCCGAAATACGGATTCCAATTATGTGTCAATGGAGGAGCGTGAAAGTGGTAGTCTAATGATTCGCTCAAGAATTTGGGTTGGAAATATTTTTCCTACATCGCGTGAGAAATCACCTCAAAATAAAATTTTGGGTAAAAAGTATATTAGTGGAAAGTTATTCACGAGCTGTAATCGCTAAGAAAATGTGTTGAAAAGTGACCTTTAGTAACCGTTTCAACAATAACTTTTGAACGGTAAGGAATTTCTGGACGAGGCCTGAATGTTTTAGAAAGTACACATTCAGAGCTTGAATTTGAACACAAATTTGGTATTTTTTCGATGAAAATCAAGATAGTTATTGCCCTTCGAATATGTCCCACCGAGTTACCCAAAATACGGATTCCAATTATGTGCCGATGGAGGAGCGTGAAAGTCGGAGTCGAAAGATTCACTCACGAATTTGGGTTGGAAATATTTTTCCTACTTCGCGTTTTCAATCAGACCAAAATAAAAATTTGGGTAAAAAGTACATTTTGGCTAGTTATTCACGAGCCGTAATCGCTTAGAAAATGTGTTGAAAAGTGACCTTCGGTCACCGTTTCGACAATAACTTTTGAACGGTAACGAATTTCTGGACGTAGCCTATATGTTTAAGAAAGTAGACATTCAGAGCTTGAATTTGAAAACAAATTTTGTGTTTTCTCAAAGGAAATCAAGAGAGTTATTGTCTTTTGAATATGTCCAGGCGGGTTACCCGAAATACGGATTCCAATTATGTGCCAATGGAGGAGCGTGAAAGTGGTAGTCTAATGATTCGCTCAAGAATTTGGGTTGGAAATATTTTTCCTGTATCGCGTGATAAATCACCTCAAAATAAAATTTTGGGTAAAAAGTACATTAGTGGAAAGTTATTCACGAGCCGTAATCGCTTAGAAAATGTGTTGAAAAGTGACCTTCAGTAACCGTTTCAACAATAAGTTTTGAACGGTAAGGAATTTCTGGACAAGGCCTGAGTGTTTTAGAAAGTACACATTCAGAGCTTGAATTTGAACACAAATTTGGTATTTTTTCGATGAAAATCAAGATAGTTATTGTCCTTCGAATATGTCCCGCCGAGTTACCCAAAATACGGATTCCAATTATGTGCCGATTGAGGAGCGTGAAAGTCGGAGTCTAAAGATTCACTCACGAATTTGGATTGGAAATATTTTTCCTACATCGCGTTTTCAATCAGACCAAAATAAAAATTTTGGTAAGAAGTACATTTTGGCTAGTTATTCACGAGCCGTAATCCCTTAGAAAATGTGTTGAAAAGTGACCTTCGGTCACCGTTTCGACAATAACTATTGAACGGTAAGGAATTTCTTGATGCAGCATTAATGTTTAAGAAAGTAGACATTCTGAGCTTGAATTTGAAAACAAATTTTTTGTTTTTTCGATGGAAATCAAGAGAGTTATTGTCCTTTGAATATGTCCCGCCGAGTTACCCGAAATACGGATTCCAATTATGTTCCAATGGAGGAGCGTGAAAGTGGTAGTCTAAGGATTCGCTCAAGAATTTGGGTTGGAAATATTTTTCCTATATCGCGTGATAAATCACCTGAAAATAAAATTTTGGGTACAAAGTACATTAGTGGAAAGTTATTCACGAGTCGTATTCGCTTAGAAAATGTGTTGAAAAGTGACCTTCAGTAACTGTTTCAACAATAACTTTTGAACGGTAAGGAATTTCTGGACGAGGCTTGAATGTTTTAGAAAGTATACATTCATAGGTTGAATTTGAACTCAAATTTAGTTTTTTTCGACGGAAATCAAGATAGTTATTGTCCTCTGAATATGTCCCACCGAGTTACCCGCAATACGTATTCCAATTATGTGCCAATGGCGGAGCGCGAAAGTGGTAGTCTAATGATTCGCTCAAGAATTTGGGTTGGAAATATTTTTCCTATATCGCGTGATAAATCATCTCAAAATAGAATTTTGGGTAAAAAGTACATTAGTGGAAAGTTATTCACGAGCCGTAATCGCTTAGAAAATGTGTTGAAAAGTGACCTTCAGTAACCGTTTCAACAATAACTTTTGAACGGTAAGGAATTTCGGGACGAGGCCTGAATGTTTTAGAAAGTACACATTCAGAGCTTGAATTTGGACACAAATTTGGTATTTTTTTGATGAAAATGAAGATAGTTATTGCCCTTCGAATATGTCCCACCGAGTTACCCAAAATACGGATTCCAATTATGTGCCGATGGAGGAGCGTGAAAGTCGGAGTCTAAAGATTCACTCATGAATTTGGGTTGGAAATATTTTTCCTACATCGCGTTTTCAATCAGACCAAAATAAAAATTTGGGTAAAAAGTACATTTTGGCTAGTTATTCACGAGCCGTAATCGCTTAGAAAATGTGTTGAAAAGTGACCTTCGGTCACCGTTTTGACAATAACTTTTGAACGGTAAGGAATTTCTGGACGTAGCCTATATGTTTCAGAAAGTAGACATTCAGAGGTTGAATTTGACAACAAATTTTGTGTTTTTTGGAAGGAAATCAAGAGAGTTATTGTCTTTTGAATATGTCCAGCCGAGTTACCCGAAATACGGATTCCAATTATGTGCCAAAGGAGGAGCGTGAAAGTGGTAGTCTAATGATTCGCTCAAGAATTTGGGTTGGAAATATCTTTCCTGTATCGCGTGATAAATCACCTCAAAATAAAATTTTGGGAAAAAAGTATATTAGTGGAAAGTTATTCACGAGCCGTAATCGCTTAGAAAATGTGTTGAAAAGTGACCTTCGGTCACCGTTTCGACAATAACTTTTGAACGGTAACGAATTTCTGGACGTAGCCTATATGTTTAAGAAAGTAGACATTCAGAGCTTGAATTTGAAAACAAATTTTGTGTTTTCTCAAAGGAAATCAAGAGAGTTATTGTCTTTTGAATATGTCCAGGCGGGTTACCCGAAATACGGATTCCAATTATGTGCCAATGGAGGAGCGTGAAAGTGGTAGTCTAATGATTCGCTCAAGAATTTGGGTTGGAAATATTTTTCCTGTATCGCGTGATAAATCACCTCAAAATAAAATTTTGGGTAAAAAGTACATTAGTGGAAAGTTATTCACGAGCCGTAATCGCTTAGAAAATGTGTTGAAAAGTGACCTTCAGTAACCGTTTCAACAATAAGTTTTGAACGGTAAGGAATTTCTGGACAAGGCCTGAGTGTTTTAGAAAGTACACATTCAGAGCTTGAATTTGAACACAAATTTGGTATTTTTTCGATGAAAATCAAGATAGTTATTGTCCTTCGAATATGTCCCGCCGAGTTACCCAAAATACGGATTCCAATTATGTGCCGATTGAGGAGCGTGAAAGTCGGAGTCTAAAGATTCACTCACGAATTTGGATTGGAAATATTTTTCCTACATCGCGTTTTCAATCAGACCAAAATAAAAATTTTGGTAAGAAGTACATTTTGGCTAGTTATTCACGAGCCGTAATCCCTTAGAAAATGTGTTGAAAAGTGACCTTCGGTCACCGTTTCGACAATAACTATTGGACGGTAAGGAATTTCTTGATGCAGCATTAATGTTTAAGAAAGTAGACATTCTGAGCTTGAATTTGAAAACAAATTTTTTGTTTTTTCGATGGAAATCAAGAGAGTTATTGTCCTTTGAATATGTCCCGCCGAGTTACCCGAAATACGGATTCCAATTATGTTCCAATGGAGGAGCGTGAAAGTGGTAGTCTAAGGATTCGCTCAAGAATTTGGGTTGGAAATATTTTTCCTATATCGCGTGATAAATCACCTGAAAATAAAATTTTGGGTACAAAGTACATTAGTGGAAAGTTATTCACGAGTCGTATTCGCTTAGAAAATGTGTTGAAAAGTGACCTTCAGTAACTGTTTCAACAATAACTTTTGAACGGTAAGGAATTTCTGGACGAGGCTTGAATGTTTTAGAAAGTATACATTCATAGGTTGAATTTGAACACAAATTTAGTTTTTTTCGACGGAAATCAAGATAGTTATTGTCCTCTGAATATGTCCCACCGAGTTACCCGCAATACGTATTCCAATTATGTGCCAATGGCGGAGCGCGAAAGTGGTAGTCTAATGATTCGCTCAAGAATTTGGGTTGGAAATATTTTTCCTATATCGCGTGATAAATCATCTCAAAATAGAATTTTGGGTAAAAAGTACATTAGTGGAAAGTTATTCACGAGCCGTAATCGCTTAGAAAATGTGTTGAAAAGTGACCTTCAGTAACCGTTTCAACAATAACTTTTGAACGGTAAGGAATTTCGGGACGAGGCCTGAATGTTTTAGAAAGTACACATTCAGAGCTTGAATTTGGACACAAATTTGGTATTTTTTTGATGAAAATGAAGATAGTTATTGCCCTTCGAATATGTCCCACCGAGTTACCCAAAATACGGATTCCAATTATGTGCCGATGGAGGAGCGTGAAAGTCGGAGTCTAAAGATTCACTCATGAATTTGGGTTGGAAATATTTTTCCTACATCGCGTTTTCAATCAGACCAAAATAAAAATTTGGGTAAAAAGTACATTTTGGCTAGTTATTCACGAGCCGTAATCGCTTAGAAAATGTGTTGAAAAGTGACCTTCGGTCACCGTTTTGACAATAACTTTTGAACGGTAAGGAATTTCTGGACGTAGCCTATATGTTTCAGAAAGTAGACATTCAGAGGTTGAATTTGACAACAAATTTTGTGTTTTTTGGAAGGAAATCAAGAGAGTTATTGTCTTTTGAATATGTCCAGCCGAGTTACCCGAAATACGGATTCCAATTATGTGCCAAAGGAGGAGCGTGAAAGTGGTAGTCTAATGATTCGCTCAAGAATTTGGGTTGGAAATATTTTTCCTACATCGCGTGAGAAAATGTGTTGAAATAAAAATTTTGTGCCAATTTGAAAACAATGGAGGAGCGTGAAAGTGGTAGTCTAAGGATTCGCTCAAGAATTTGGGTTGGAAATATATTTCCTATATCGCGTGATAAATCACCTCAAAATAAAATTTTGGGTACAAAGTACAATAGTGGAAAGTTATTCACGAGTCATAATCGCTTAGAAAATGTGTTGAAAAGTGACCTTCTGTAACCGTTTCAACAATACCTTTTGAACGGTAAGGAATTTCTGGACGAGGCCTGAATGTTTTTGAATGTACACATTCATAGCTTGAATTTGAACACAAATTTAGTATTTTTTCGAGGAAAATCAAGATAGTTATTGTCCTCTTAATATGTCCCACTGAGTTACCCGAAATACGGATTCCAATTATGTGTCAATGGAGGAGCGTGAAAGTGGTCGTCTAATGATTCGCTCAAGAATTTGGGTTGGAAATATTTTTCCTACATCGCGTGAGAAATCACCTCAAAATAAAATTTTGGGTAAAAAGTATATTAGTGGAAAGTTATTCACGAGCCGTAATCGCTAAGAAAATGTGTTGAAAAGTGACCTTTAGTAACCGTTTCAACAATAACTTTTGAACGGTAAGGAATTTCTGGACGAGGCCTGAATGTTTTAGAAAGTACACATTCAGAGCTTGAATTTGAACACAAATTTGGTATTTTTTCGATGAAAATCAAGATAGTTATTGCCCTTCGAATATGTCCCACTGAGTTACCCAAAATACGGATTCCAATTATGTGCCGGTGGAGGAGCGTGAAAGTCGGAGTCTAAAGATTCACTAATGAATATGGGTTGGAAATATTTTTCCTACATCGCGTTTTCAATCAGACCAAAATAAAAATTTGGGTAAAAAGTACATTTTGGCTAGTTATTCACGAGCCGTAATCGCTTTGAAAATGTGTTGAAAAGTGACCTTCCGTCACCGTTTCGACAATAACTATTGAACGGCAAGGAATTTCTGGACGCAGCCTAAACGTTTAAGAAAGTAGACATTCTGAGCTTGAATTTGAAAAGAAATTTTGTGTTTTTTCGAAGGAAATCAAGAGAGTTATTGTACTTTGAATATGTCCCGCCGAGTTACCCGAAATACGGATTCCAATTATGTGCCAATGGAGGAGCGTGAAAGTGGTAGTCTAAGGATTCGCTCAAGAATTTGGGTTGGAAATATTTTTCCTATATCGCGTGATAAATCACCTCAAAATAAAATTTTGGGTACAAAGTACAATAGTGGAAAGTTATTCACGAGTCATAATCGCTTAGAAAATGTGTTGAAAAGTGACCTTCTGTAACCGTTTCAACAATACCTTTTGAACGGTAAGGAATTTCTGGACGAGGCCTGAATGTTTTTGAAAGTACACATTCATAGCTTGAATTTGAACACAAATTTAGTATTTTTTCGAGGAAAATCAAGATAGTTATTGTCCTCTTAATATGTCCCACTGAGTTACCCGAAATACGGATTCCAATTATGTGTCAATGGAGGAGCGTGAAAGTGGTCGTCTAATGATTCGCTCAAGAATTTGGGTTGGAAATATTTTTCCTACATCGCGTGAGAAATCACCTCAAAATAAAATTTTGGGTAAAAAGTATATTAGTGGAAAGTTATTCACGAGCCGTAATCGCTAAGAAAATGTGTTGAAAAGTGACCTTTAGTAACCGTTTCAACAATAAGTTTTGAACGGTAAGGAATTTCTGGACGAGGCCTGAATGTTTTAGAAAGTAGACATTCAGAGCTTGAATTTGAACACAAATTTGGTATTTTTTCGATGAAAATCAAGATAGTTATTGCCCTTCGAATATGTCCCACCGAGTTACCCAAAATACGGATTCCAATTATGTGCCGATGGAGGAGCGTGAAAGTCGGAGTCTAAAGATTCACTAATGAATTTGGGTTGGAAATATTTTTCCTACATCGCGTTTTCAATCAGACCAAAATAAAAATTTGGGTAAAAAGTACATTTTGGCTAGTTATTCACAAGCCGTAATCGCTTAGAAAATGTGTTGAAAAGTGACCTTCCGTCACCGTTTCGACAATAACTATTGAACGGCAAGGAATTTCTGGACGCAGCCTCAACGTTTATGAAAGTAGACATTCTGAGCTTGAATTTGAAAACAAATTTTGTGTTTTTTCGAAGGAAATCAAGAGAGTTATTGTACTTTGAATATGTCCCGCCGAGTTACCCGAAATACGGATTCCAATTATGTGCCAATGGAGGAGCGTGAAAGTGGTAGTCTAGGGATTCGCTCAAGAATTTGGGTTGGAAATATATTTCCTATATCGCGTGATAAATCACCTCAAAATAAAATTTTGGGTACAAAGTACAATAGTGGAAAGTTATTCACGAGTCATAATCGCTTAGAAAATGTGTTGAAAAGTGACCTTCTGTAACCGTTTCAACAATACCTTTTGAACGGTAAGGAATTTCTGGACGAGGCCTGAATGTTTTTGAAAGTACACATTCATAGCTTGAATTTGAACACAAATTTAGTATTTTTTCGAGGAAAATCAAGATAGTTATTGTCCTCTTAATATGTCCCACTGAGTTACCCGAAATACGGATTCCAATTATGTGTCAATGGAGGAGCGTGAAAGTGGTCCTCTAATGATTCGCTCAAGAATTTGGGTTGGAAATATTTTTCCTACATCGCGTGAGAAATCACCTCAAAATAAAATTTTGGGTAAAAAGTATATTAGTGGAAAGTTATTCACGAGCCGTAATCGCTAAGAAAATGTGTTGAAAAGTGACCTTTAGTAACCGTTTCAACAATAACTTTTGAACGGTAAGGAATTTCCAGACGAGGCCTGAATGTTTTAGAAAGTACACATTCAGAGCTTGAATTTGAACACAAATTTGGTATTTTTTCGATGAAAATCAAGATAGTTATTGCCCTTCGAATATGTCCCACCGAGTTACCCAAAATACGGATTCCAATTATGTGCCGATGGAGGAGCGTGAAAGTCGGAGTCTAAAGATTCACTAATGAATTTGGGTTGGAAATATTTTTCCTACATCGCGTTTTCAATCAGACCAAAATAAAAATTTGGGTAAAAAGTACATTTTGGCTAGTTATTCACGAGCCGTAATCGCTTAGAAAATGTGTTGAAAAGTGACCTTCCGTCACCGTTTCGACAATAACTATTGAACGGCAAGGAATTTCTGGACGCAGCCTAAACGTTTATGAAAGTAGACATTCTGAGCTTGAATTTGAAAACAAATTTTGTGTTTTTTCGAAGGAAATCAAGAGAGTTATTGTACTTTGAATATGTCCCGCCGAGTTACCCGAAATACGGATTCCAATTATGTGCCAATGGAGGAGCGTGAAAGTGGTAGTCTAAGGATTCGCTCAAGAATTTGGGTTGGAAATATATTTCCTATATCGCGTGATAAATCACCTCAAAATAAAATTTTGGGTACAAAGTACAATAGTGGAAAGTTATTCACGAGTCATAATCGCTTAGAAAATGTGTTGAAAAGTGACCTTCTGTAACCGTTTCAACAATACCTTTTGAACGGTAAGGAATTTCTGGACGAGGCCTGAATGTTTTTGAATGTACACATTCATAGCTTGAATTTGAACACAAATTTAGTATTTTTTCGAGGAAAATCAAGATAGTTATTGTCCTCTTAATATGTCCCACTGAGTTACCCGAAATACGGATTCCAATTATGTGTCAATGGAGGAGCGTGAAAGTGGTCGTCTAATGATTCGCTCAAGAATTTGGGTTGGAAATATTTTTCCTACATCGCGTGAGAAATCACCTCAAAATAAAATTTTGGGTAAAAAGTATATTAGTGGAAAGTTATTCACGAGCCGTAATCGCTAAGAAAATGTGTTGAAAAGTGACCTTTAGTAACCGTTTCAACAATAACTTTTGAACGGTAAGGAATTTCTGGACGAGGCCTGAATGTTTTAGAAAGTACACATTCAGAGCTTGAATTTGAACACAAATTTGGTATTTTTTCGATGAAAATCAAGATAGTTATTGCCCTTCGAATATGTCCCACTGAGTTACCCAAAATACGGATTCCAATTATGTGCCGGTGGAGGAGCGTGAAAGTCGGAGTCTAAAGATTCACTAATGAATATGGGTTGGAAATATTTTTCCTACATCGCGTTTTCAATCAGACCAAAATAAAAATTTGGGTAAAAAGTACATTTTGGCTAGTTATTCACGAGCCGTAATCGCTTTGAAAATGTGTTGAAAAGTGACCTTCCGTCACCGTTTCGACAATAACTATTGAACGGCAAGGAATTTCTGGACGCAGCCTAAACGTTTAAGAAAGTAGACATTCTGAGCTTGAATTTGAAAAGAAATTTTGTGTTTTTTCGAAGGAAATCAAGAGAGTTATTGTACTTTGAATATGTCCCGCCGAGTTACCCGAAATACGGATTCCAATTATGTGCCAATGGAGGAGCGTGAAAGTGGTAGTCTAAGGATTCGCTCAAGAATTTGGGTTGGAAATATTTTTCCTATATCGCGTGATAAATCACCTCAAAATAAAATTTTGGGTACAAAGTACAATAGTGGAAAGTTATTCACGAGTCATAATCGCTTAGAAAATGTGTTGAAAAGTGACCTTCTGTAACCGTTTCAACAATACCTTTTGAACGGTAAGGAATTTCTGGACGAGGCCTGAATGTTTTTGAAAGTACACATTCATAGCTTGAATTTGAACACAAATTTAGTATTTTTTCGAGGAAAATCAAGATAGTTATTGTCCTCTTAATATGTCCCACTGAGTTACCCGAAATACGGATTCCAATTATGTGTCAATGGAGGAGCGTGAAAGTGGTCGTCTAATGATTCGCTCAAGAATTTGGGTTGGAAATATTTTTCCTACATCGCGTGAGAAATCACCTCAAAATAAAATTTTGGGTAAAAAGTATATTAGTGGAAAGTTATTCACGAGCCGTAATCGCTAAGAAAATGTGTTGAAAAGTGACCTTTAGTAACCGTTTCAACAATAAGTTTTGAACGGTAAGGAATTTCTGGACGAGGCCTGAATGTTTTAGAAAGTAGACATTCAGAGCTTGAATTTGAACACAAATTTGGTATTTTTTCGATGAAAATCAAGATAGTTATTGCCCTTCGAATATGTCCCACCGAGTTACCCAAAATACGGATTCCAATTATGTGCCGATGGAGGAGCGTGAAAGTCGGAGTCTAAAGATTCACTAATGAATTTGGGTTGGAAATATTTTTCCTACATCGCGTTTTCAATCAGACCAAAATAAAAATTTGGGTAAAAAGTACATTTTGGCTAGTTATTCACAAGCCGTAATCGCTTAGAAAATGTGTTGAAAAGTGACCTTCCGTCACCGTTTCGACAATAACTATTGAACGGCAAGGAATTTCTGGACGCAGCCTCAACGTTTATGAAAGTAGACATTCTGAGCTTGAATTTGAAAACAAATTTTGTGTTTTTTCGAAGGAAATCAAGAGAGTTATTGTACTTTGAATATGTCCCGCCGAGTTACCCGAAATACGGATTCCAATTATGTGCCAATGGAGGAGCGTGAAAGTGGTAGTCTAGGGATTCGCTCAAGAATTTGGGTTGGAAATATATTTCCTATATCGCGTGATAAATCACCTCAAAATAAAATTTTGGGTACAAAGTACAATAGTGGAAAGTTATTCACGAGTCATAATCGCTTAGAAAATGTGTTGAAAAGTGACCTTCTGTAACCGTTTCAACAATACCTTTTGAACGGTAAGGAATTTCTGGACGAGGCCTGAATGTTTTTGAAAGTACACATTCATAGCTTGAATTTGAACACAAATTTAGTATTTTTTCGAGGAAAATCAAGATAGTTATTGTCCTCTTAATATGTCCCACTGAGTTACCCGAAATACGGATTCCAATTATGTGTCAATGGAGGAGCGTGAAAGTGGTCCTCTAATGATTCGCTCAAGAATTTGGGTTGGAAATATTTTTCCTACATCGCGTGAGAAATCACCTCAAAATAAAATTTTGGGTAAAAAGTATATTAGTGGAAAGTTATTCACGAGCCGTAATCGCTAAGAAAATGTGTTGAAAAGTGACCTTTAGTAACCGTTTCAACAATAACTTTTGAACGGTAAGGAATTTCCAGACGAGGCCTGAATGTTTTAGAAAGTACACATTCAGAGCTTGAATTTGAACACAAATTTGGTATTTTTTCGATGAAAATCAAGATAGTTATTGCCCTTCGAATATGTCCCACCGAGTTACCCAAAATACGGATTCCAATTATGTGCCGATGGAGGAGCGTGAAAGTCGGAGTCTAAAGATTCACTAATGAATTTGGGTTGGAAATATTTTTCCTACATCGCGTTTTCAATCAGACCAAAATAAAAATTTGGGTAAAAAGTACATTTTGGCTAGTTATTCACGAGCCGTAATCGCTTAGAAAATGTGTTGAAAAGTGACCTTCCGTCACCGTTTCGACAATAACTATTGAACGGCAAGGAATTTCTGGACGCAGCCTAAACGTTTATGAAAGTAGACATTCTGAGCTTGAATTTGAAAACAAATTTTGTGTTTTTTCGAAGGAAATCAAGAGAGTTATTGTACTTTGAATATGTCCCGCCGAGTTACCCGAAATACGGATTCCAATTATGTGCCAATGGAGGAGCGTGAAAGTGGTAGTCTAAGGATTCGCTCAAGAATTTGGGTTGGAAATATATTTCCTATATCGCGTGATAAATCACCTCAAAATAAAATTTTGGGTACAAAGTACAATAGTGGAAAGTTATTCACGAGTCATAATCGCTTAGAAAATGTGTTGAAAAGTGACCTTCTGTAACCGTTTCAACAATACCTTTTGAACGGTAAGGAATTTCTGGACGAGGCCTGAATGTTTTTGAATGTACACATTCATAGCTTGAATTTGAACACAAATTTAGTATTTTTTCGAGGAAAATCAAGATAGTTATTGTCCTCTTAATATGTCCCACTGAGTTACCCGAAATACGGATTCCAATTATGTGTCAATGGAGGAGCGTGAAAGTGGTCGTCTAATGATTCGCTCAAGAATTTGGGTTGGAAATATTTTTCCTACATCGCGTGAGAAATCACCTCAAAATAAAATTTTGGGTAAAAAGTATATTAGTGGAAAGTTATTCACGAGCCGTAATCGCTAAGAAAATGTGTTGAAAAGTGACCTTTAGTAACCGTTTCAACAATAACTTTTGAACGGTAAGGAATTTCTGGACGAGGCCTGAATGTTTTAGAAAGTACACATTCAGAGCTTGAATTTGAACACAAATTTGGTATTTTTTCGATGAAAATCAAGATAGTTATTGCCCTTCGAATATGTCCCACTGAGTTACCCAAAATACGGATTCCAATTACGTGCCGGTGGAGGAGCGTGAAAGTCGGAGTCTAAAGATTCACTAATGAATATGGGTTGGAAATATTTTTCCTACATCGCGTTTTCAATCAGACCAAAATAAAAATTTGGGTAAAAAGTACATTTTGGCTAGTTATTCACGAGCCGTAATCGCTTTGAAAATGTGTTGAAAAGTGACCTTCCGTCACCGTTTCGACAATAACTATTGAACGGCAAGGAATTTCTGGACGCAGCCTAAACGTTTAAGAAAGTAGACATTCTGAGCTTGAATTTGAAAAGAAATTTTGTGTTTTTTCGAAGGAAATCAAGAGAGTTATTGTACTTTGAATATGTCCCGCCGAGTTACCCGAAATACGGATTCCAATTATGTGCCAATGGAGGAGCGTGAAAGTGGTAGTCTAAGGATTCGCTCAAGAATTTGGGTTGGAAATATTTTTCCTATATCGCGTGATAAATCACCTCAAAATAAAATTTTGGGTACAAAGTACAATAGTGGAAAGTTATTCACGAGTCATAATCGCTTAGAAAATGTGTTGAAAAGTGATCTTCTGTAACCGTTTCAACAATACCTTTTGAACGGTAAGGAATTTCTGGACGAGGCCTGAATGTTTTTGAAAGTACACATTCATAGCTTGAATTTGAACACAAATTTAGTATTTTTTCGAGGAAAATCAAGATAGTTATTGTCCTCTTAATATGTCCCACTGAGTTACCCGAAATACGGATTCCAATTATGTGTCAATGGAGGAGCGTGAAAGTGGTCGTCTAATGATTCGCTCAAGAATTTGGGTTGGAAATATTTTTCCTACATCGCGTGAGAAATCACCTCAAAATAAAATTTTGGGTAAAAAGTATATTAGTGGAAAGTTATTCACGAGCCGTAATCGCTAAGAAAATGTGTTGAAAAGTGACCTTTAGTAACCGTTTCAACAATAACTTTTGAACGGTAAGGAATTTCTGGACGAGGCCTGAATGTTTTAGAAAGTACACATTCAGAGCTTGAATTTGAACACAAATTTGGTATTTTTTCGATGAAAATCAAGATAGTTATTGCCCTTCGAATATGTCCCACCGAGTTACCCAAAATACGGATTCCAATTATGTGCCGATGGAGGAGCGTGAAAGTCGGAGTCTAAAGATTCACTAATGAATTTGGGTTGGAAATATTTTTCCTACATCGCGTTTTCAATCAGACCAAAATAAAAATTTGGGTAAAAAGTACATTTTGGCTAGTTATTCACAAGCCGTAATCGCTTAGAAAATGTGTTGAAAAGTGACCTTCCGTCACCGTTTCGACAATAACTATTGAACGGCAAGGAATTTCTGGACGCAGCCTCAACGTTTATGAAAGTAGACATTCTGAGCTTGAATTTGAAAACAAATTTTGTGTTTTTTCGAAGGAAATCAAGAGAGTTATTGTACTTTGAATATGTCCCGCCGAGTTACCCGAAATACGGATTCCAATTATGTGCCAATGGAGGAGCGTGAAAGTGGTAGTCTAAGGATTCGCTCAAGAATTTGGGTTGGAAATATATTTCCTATATCGCGTGATAAATCACCTCAAAATAAAATTTTGGGTACAAAGTACAATAGTGGAAAGTTATTCACGAGTCATAATCGCTTAGAAAATGTGTTGAAAAGTGACCTTCTGTAACCGTTTCAACAATACCTTTTGAACGGTAAGGAATTTCTGGACGAGGCCTGAATGTTTTTGAAAGTACACATTCATAGCTTGAATTTGAACACAAATTTAGTATTTTTTCGAGGAAAATCAAGATAGTTATTGTCCTCTTAATATGTCCCACTGAGTTACCCGAAATACGGATTCCAATTATGTGTCAATGGAGGAGCGTGAAAGTGGTCCTCTAATGATTCGCTCAAGAATTTGGGTTGGAAATATTTTTCCTACATCGCGTGAGAAATCACCTCAAAATAAAATTTTGGGTAAAAAGTATATTAGTGGAAAGTTATTCACGAGCCGTAATCGCTAAGAAAATGTGTTGAAAAGTGACCTTTAGTAACCGTTTCAACAATAACTTTTGAACGGTAAGGAATTTCCGGACGAGGCCTGAATGTTTTAGAAAGTACACATTCAGAGCTTGAATTTGAACACAAATTTGGTATTTTTTCGATGAAAATCAAGATAGTTATTGCCCTTCGAATATGTCCCACCGAGTTACCCAAAATACGGATTCCAATTATGTGCCGATGGAGGAGCGTGAAAGTCGGAGTCTAAAGATTCACTAATGAATTTGGGTTGGAAATATTTTTCCTACATCGCGTTTTCAATCAGACCAAAATAAAAATTTGGGTAAAAAGTACATTTTGGCTAGTTATTCACGAGCCGTAATCGCTTAGAAAATGTGTTGAAAAGTGACCTTCCGTCACCGTTTCGACAATAACTATTGAACGGCAAGGAATTTCTGGACGCAGCCTAAACGTTTATGAAAGTAGACATTCTGAGCTTGAATTTGAAAACAAATTTTGTGTTTTTTCGAAGGAAATCAAGAGAGTTATTGTACTTTGAATATGTCCCGCCGAGTTACCCGAAATACGGATTCCAATTATGTGCCAATGGAGGAGCGTGAAAGTGGTAGTCTAAGGATTCGCTCAAGAATTTGGGTTGGAAATATATTTCCTATATCGCGTGATAAATCACCTCAAAATAAAATTTTGGGTACAAAGTACAATAGTGGAAAGTTATTCACGAGTCATAATCGCTTAGAAAATGTGTTGAAAAGTGACCTTCTGTAACCGTTTCAACAATAACTTTTGAACGGTAAGGAATTTCTGGACGAGGCCTGAATGTTTTAGAAAGTACACATTCAGAGCTTGAATTTGAACACAAATTTGGTATTTTTTCGATGAAAATCAAGATAGTTATTGCCCTTCGAATATGTCCCACCGAGTTACCCAAAATACGGATTCCAATTATGTGCCGATGGAGGAGCGTGAAAGTCGGAGTCTAAAGATTCACTAATGAATTTGGGTTGGAAATATTTTTCCTACATCGCGTTTTCAATCAGACCAAAATAAAAATTTGGGTAAAAAGTACATTTTGGCTAGTTATTCACAAGCCGTAATCGCTTAGAAAATGTGTTGAAAAGTGACCTTCCGTCACCGTTTCGACAATAACTATTGAACGGCAAGGAATTTCTGGACGCAGCCTCAACGTTTATGAAAGTAGACATTCTGAGCTTGAATTTGAAAACAAATTTTGTGTTTTTTCGAAGGAAATCAAGAGAGTTATTGTACTTTGAATATGTCCCGCCGAGTTACCCGAAATACGGATTCCAATTATGTGCCAATGGAGGAGCGTGAAAGTGGTAGTCTAAGGATTCGCTCAAGAATTTGGGTTGGAAATATATTTCCTATATCGCGTGATAAATCACCTCAAAATAAAATTTTGGGTACAAAGTACAATAGTGGAAAGTTATTCACGAGTCATAATCGCTTAGAAAATGTGTTGAAAAGTGACCTTCTGTAACCGTTTCAACAATACCTTTTGAACGGTAAGGAATTTCTGGACGAGGCCTGAATGTTTTTGAAAGTACACATTCATAGCTTGAATTTGAACACAAATTTAGTATTTTTTCGAGGAAAATCAAGATAGTTATTGTCCTCTTAATATGTCCCACTGAGTTACCCGAAATACGGATTCCAATTATGTGTCAATGGAGGAGCGTGAAAGTGGTCCTCTAATGATTCGCTCAAGAATTTGGGTTGGAAATATTTTTCCTACATCGCGTGAGAAATCACCTCAAAATAAAATTTTGGGTAAAAAGTATATTAGTGGAAAGTTATTCACGAGCCGTAATCGCTAAGAAAATGTGTTGAAAAGTGACCTTTAGTAACCGTTTCAACAATAACTTTTGAACGGTAAGGAATTTCCGGACGAGGCCTGAATGTTTTAGAAAGTACACATTCAGAGCTTGAATTTGAACACAAATTTGGTATTTTTTCGATGAAAATCAAGATAGTTATTGCCCTTCGAATATGTCCCACCGAGTTACCCAAAATACGGATTCCAATTATGTGCCGATGGAGGAGCGTGAAAGTCGGAGTCTAAAGATTCACTAATGAATTTGGGTTGGAAATATTTTTCCTACATCGCGTTTTCAATCAGACCAAAATAAAAATTTGGGTAAAAAGTACATTTTGGCTAGTTATTCACGAGCCGTAATCGCTTAGAAAATGTGTTGAAAAGTGACCTTCCGTCACCGTTTCGACAATAACTATTGAACGGCAAGGAATTTCTGGACGCAGCCTAAACGTTTATGAAAGTAGACATTCTGAGCTTGAATTTGAAAACAAATTTTGTGTTTTTTCGAAGGAAATCAAGAGAGTTATTGTACTTTGAATATGTCCCGCCGAGTTACCCGAAATACGGATTCCAATTATGTGCCAATGGAGGAGCGTGAAAGTGGTAGTCTAAGGATTCGCTCAAGAATTTGGGTTGGAAATATATTTCCTATATCGCGTGATAAATCACCTCAAAATAAAATTTTGGGTACAAAGTACAATAGTGGAAAGTTATTCACGAGTCATAATCGCTTAGAAAATGTGTTGAAAAGTGACCTTCTGTAACCGTTTCAACAATACCTTTTGAACGGTAAGGAATTTCTGGACGAGGCCTGAATGTTTTTGAATGTACACATTCATAGCTTGAATTTGAACACAAATTTAGTATTTTTTCGAGGAAAATCAAGATAGTTATTGTCCTCTTAATATGTCCCACTGAGTTACCCGAAATACGGATTCCAATTATGTGTCAATGGAGGAGCGTGAAAGTGGTCGTCTAATGATTCGCTCAAGAATTTGGGTTGGAAATATTTTTCCTACATCGCGTGAGAAATCACCTCAAAATAAAATTTTGGGTAAAAAGTATATTAGTGGAAAGTTATTCACGAGCCGTAATCGCTAAGAAAATGTGTTGAAAAGTGACCTTTAGTAACCGTTTCAACAATAACTTTTGAACGGTAAGGAATTTCTGGACGAGGCCTGAATGTTTTAGAAAGTACACATTCAGAGCTTGAATTTGAACACAAATTTGGTATTTTTTCGATGAAAATCAAGATAGTTATTGCCCTTCGAATATGTCCCACTGAGTTACCCAAAATACGGATTCCAATTACGTGCCGGTGGAGGAGCGTGAAAGTCGGAGTCTAAAGATTCACTAATGAATATGGGTTGGAAATATTTTTCCTACATCGCGTTTTCAATCAGACCAAAATAAAAATTTGGGTAAAAAGTACATTTTGGCTAGTTATTCACGAGCCGTAATCGCTTTGAAAATGTGTTGAAAAGTGACCTTCCGTCACCGTTTCGACAATAACTATTGAACGGCAAGGAATTTCTGGACGCAGCCCAAACGTTTAAGAAAGTAGACATTCTGAGCTTGAATTTGAAAAGAAATTTTGTGTTTTTTCGAAGGAAATCAAGAGAGTTATTGTACTTTGAATATGTCCCGCCGAGTTACCCGAAATACGGATTCCAATTATGTGCCAATGGAGGAGCGTGAAAGTGGTAGTCTAAGGATTCGCTCAAGAATTTGGGTTGGAAATATTTTTCCTATATCGCGTGATAAATCACCTCAAAATAAAATTTTGGGTACAAAGTACAATAGTGGAAAGTTATTCACGAGTCATAATCGCTTAGAAAATGTGTTGAAAAGTGACCTTCTGTAACCGTTTCAACAATACCTTTTGAACGGTAAGGAATTTCTGGACGAGGCCTGAATGTTTTTGAAAGTACACATTCATAGCTTGAATTTGAACACAAATTTAGTATTTTTTCGAGGAAAATCAAGATAGTTATTGTCCTCTTAATATGTCCCACTGAGTTACCCGAAATACGGATTCCAATTATGTGTCAATGGAGGAGCGTGAAAGTGGTCGTCTAATGATTCGCTCAAGAATTTGGGATGGAAATATTTTTCCTACATCGCGTGAGAAATCACCTCAAAATAAAATTTTGGGTAAAAAGTATATTAGTGGAAAGTTATTCACGAGCCGTAATCGCTAAGAAAATGTGTTGAAAAGTGACCTTTAGTAACCGTTTCAACAATAACTTTTGAACGGTAAGGAATTTCTGGACGAGGCCTGAATGTTTTAGAAAGTACACATTCAGAGCTTGAATTTGAACACAAATTTGGTATTTTTTCGATGAAAATCAAGATAGTTATTGCCCTTCGAATATGTCCCACCGAGTTACCCAAAATACGGATTCCAATTATGTGCCGATGGAGGAGCGTGAAAGTCGGAGTCTAAAGATTCACTAATGAATTTGGGTTGGAAATATTTTTCCTACATCGCGTTTTCAATCAGACCAAAATAAAAATTTGGGTAAAAAGTACATTTTGGCTAGTTATTCACAAGCCGTAATCGCTTAGAAAATGTGTTGAAAAGTGACCTTCCGTCACCGTTTCGACAATAACTATTGAACGGCAAGGAATTTCTGGACGCAGCCTAAACATTTATGAAAGTAGACATTCTGAGCTTGAATTTGAAAACAAATTTTGTGTTTTTTCGAAGGAAATCAAGAGAGTTATTGTACTTTGAATATGTCCCGCCGAGTTACCCGAAATACGGATTCCAATTATGTGCCAATGGAGGAGCGTGAAAGTGGTAGTCTAAGGATTCGCTCAAGAATTTGGGTTGGAAATATATTTCCTATATCGCGTGATAAATCACCTCAAAATAAAATTTTGGGCACAAAGTACAATAGTGGAAAGTTATTCACGAGTCATAATCGCTTAGAAAATGTGTTGAAAAGTGACCTTCTGTAACCGTTTCAACAATACCTTTTGAACGGTAAGGAATTTCTGGACGAGGCCTGAATGTTTTTGAAAGTACACATTCATAGCTTGAATTTGAACACAAATTTAGTATTTTTTCGAGGAAAATCAAGATAGTTATTGTCCTCTTAATATGTCCCACTGAGTTACCCGAAATACGGATTCCAATTATGTGTCAATGGAGGAGCGTGAAAGTGGTCCTCTAATGATTCGCTCAAGAATTTGGGTTGGAAATATTTTTCCTACATCGCGTGAGAAATCACCTCAAAATAAAATTTTGGGTAAAAAGTATATTAGTGGAAAGTTATTCACGAGCCGTAATCGCTAAGAAAATGTGTTGAAAAGTGACCTTTAGTAACCGTTTCAACAATAAGTTTTGAACGGTAAGGAATTTCTGGACGAGGCCTGAATGTTTTAGAAAGTACACATTCAGAGCTTGAATTTGAACACAAATTTGGTATTTTTTCGATGAAAATCAAGATACTTATTGCCCTTCGAATATGTCCCACCGAGTTACCCAAAATACGGATTCCAATTATGTGCCGATGGAGGAGCGTGAAAGTCGGAGTCTAAAGATTCACTAATGAATTTGGGTTGGAAATATTTTTACTACATCGCGTTTTCAATCAGACCAAAATAAAAATTTGGGTAAAAAGTACATTTTGGCTAGTTATTCACGAGCCGTAATCGCTTAGAAAATGTGTTGAAAAGTGACCTTCCGTCACCGTTTCGACAATAACTATTGAACGGCAAGGAATTTCTGGACGCAGCCTAAACGTTTATGAAAGTAGACATTCTGAGCTTGAATTTGAAAACAAATTTTGTGTTTTTTCGAAGGAAATCAAGAGAGTTATTGTACTTTGAATATGTCCCGCCGAGTTACCCGAAATACGGATTCCAATTATGTGCCAAAGGAGGAGCGTGAAAGTGGTAGTCTAATGATTCGCTCAAGAATTTGGGTTGGAAATATCTTTCCTGTATCGCGTGATAAATCACCTCAAAATAAAATTTTGGGAAAAAAGTATATTAGTGGAAAGTTATTCACGAGCCGTAATCGCTTAGAAAATGTGTTTAAAAGTGACCTTCAGTAACCGTTTCAACAATAACTTTTGAACGGTAAGGAATTTCTGGACGAGGCCTGAGTGTTTTAGAAAGTACAGATTTAGAGCTTGAATTTGAACACAAATTTGGTATTTTTTCCATGAGAATCAAGATAGTTATTGTTCTTCGAATATGTCCCACCGAGTTACCCAAAATACGGGTTCCAATTATGTGCCGATTGAGGAGCGTGAAAGTCGGAGTCTAAAGATTCACTCATGAATTTGGGTTGGAAATATTTTTCCTACATCGCGTTTTCAATCAGACCAAAATAAAAATTTGGGTAAAAAGTACATTTTGGCTAGTTATTCACGAGCCGTAATCGCTTAGAAAATGTGTTGAAAAGTGACCTTCGGTCACCGTTTCGACAATAACTATTGAACGGTAAGGAATTTCTGGACGCAGCCTAAATGTTTAAGAAAGTAGACATTCTGGGCTTGAATTTGAAAACAAATTTTGTGTTTTTTCGATGGAAATCAAGAGAGTTATTGTACTTTGAATATGTCCCGCCGAGTTACCCGAAATACGGATTCCAATTATGTGCCAATGGAGGAGCGTGAAAGTCGGAGTCTAAAGATTCACTCACGAATTTGGGTTGGAAATATTTTTCCTAATTCGCGTTTTCAATCAGACCAAAATAAAAATTTGGGTAAAAAGTACATTTTGGCTAGTTATTCACGAGCCGTAATCGCTTAGAAAATGTGTTGAAAAGTGACCTTCGGTCACTGTTTCGACAATAACTTTTGAACGGTAAGGAATTTCTGGACGTAGCCTATATGTTTAAGAAAGTAGACATTCAGAGCTTGAATTTGAAATCAAATTTTGTGTTTTCTCAAAGGAAATCAAGAGAGTTACTGCCTTTTGAATATGTCCAGCCGGGTTACCCGAAATACGGATTCCAATTTTGTGCCAATGGAGTAGCGTGAAAGTGGTAGTCTAATGATTCGCTCAAGAATTTGGGTTGGAAATATTTTTCCTGTATCCCGTGATAAATCACCTGAAAATAAATTTTTGGGTAAAAAGTACATTAGTGGAAAGTTATTCACGAGCCGTAATCGCTTAGAAAATGTGTTGAAAAGTGACCTTCAGTAACCGTTTCAACAATAACTTTTGAACGGTAAGGAATTTCTGGACGAGGCCTGAATGTTTTAGAAAGTACACATTCATAGCTTGAATTTGAACACAAATTTGGTATTTTTTCGACAAAAATCAAGATAGTTATTGTCCTCTGAATATGTCCCACCGAGTTACCCGAAATACGGATTCCAGTTATGTGTCAATGGAGGAGCGCGAAAGTGGTAGTCTAATGATTCGCTCAAGAATTTGGGTTGGAAATATTTTTCCTATATCGCGTGATAAATCACCTCAAAATAGAATTTTGGGTAAAAAGTACATTAGTGGGAAGTTATTCACGAGCCGTAATCGCTTAGAAAATGTGTTGAAAAGTGACCTTCAGCAACCGTTTCAACAATAACTTTTGAACGGTAAGGAATTTTGGGACGAGGCCAGAATGTTTTAGAAAGTACACATTCAGAGCTTGAATTTGGACACAAATTTGGTATTTTTTTGATGAAAATCAAGATAGTTATTGTCCTTCGAATATGTCCCACCGAGTTACCCAAAATACGGATTCCAATTATGTGCCGATGGAGGAGCGTGAAAGTGGTAGTCTAATGATTCGCTCAAGAATTTGGGTTGGAAATATTTTTCTTATATCGCGTGATAAATCACCTCAAAATAAAATTTTGGGTAAAAAGTACATTAGTGGAAAGTTATTCACGAGCCGTAATCGCTTAGAAAATGTGTTGAAAAGTGACCTTCAGTAACCGTTTCAACAAAAACTTTTGAACGGTAAGGAATTTCTGGACGAGGCCTGAATGTTTTAGAAAGAGCACATTCAGAGCTTGAATTTGGACACAAATTTGGTATTTTTTCGATGAAAATCAAGATAGTTATTGTCCTTCGAATATGTCCCACCGAGTTACCCAAAATACGGATTCCAATTATGTGCCGATGGAGGAGCGTGAAAGTCGGAGTCTAAAGATTCACTCATGAATTTGGGTTGGAAATATTTTTCCTACATCGCGCTTTCAATCAGACCAAAATAAAAATTTAGGTAAAAAGTACATTTTGGCTAGTTATTCACCAGCCGTAATCGCTTAGAAAATGTGTTGAAAAGTGACCTTCGGTCACCGTTTCGACAATAACTATTGAACGGTAAGGAATTTCTGGACGCAGCCTAAATGTTTATGAAAGTAGACATTCAGAACTTGAATTTGAAAACAAATTTTGTGTTTTTTGAAAGGAAATCAAGAGAGTTATTGTCTTTTGAATATGTCCAGCCGAGTTACCCGATATACGGATTCCAATTATGTGCCAAAGGAGGAGCGTGAAAGTGGTAGTCTAATGATTCGCTCAAGAATTTGGGTTGGAAATATTTTTCCTGTATCGCGTGATAAATCACCTCAAAATAAAATTTTGGGTAAAAAGTACATTAGTGAAAAGTTATTCACGAGCCGTAATCGCTTAGAAAATGTGTTGAAAAGTGACCTTCAGTAACCGTTTCAACAATAACTTTTGAACGGTAAGGAATTTCTGGACGAGGCCTGAGTGTTTTAGAAAGTACACATTCAGAGCTTGAATTTGAACACAAATTTGGTATTTTTTCCATGAGAATCAAGATAGTTATTGTCCTTCGAATATGTCCCACCGAGTTACCCAAAATACGGATTCCAATTATGTGCCGATTGAGGAGCGTGAAAGTTGGAGTCTAAAGATTCACTCATGAATTTGGGTTGGAAATATTTTTCCTACATCGCGTTTTCAATCAGACCAAAATAAAAATTTGGGTATAAAGTACATTTTGGCTAGTTATTCACGAGCTGTAATCGCTTAGAAAATGTGTTGAAAAGTGACCTTCGGTAACCGTTTCGACAATAACTATTGAACGGTAAGGAATTTCTGGACGCAGCCTAAATGTTTAAGAAAGTAGACATTCTGAGCTTGAATTTGAGAACAAATTTTGTGTTTTTTCGAAGGAAATCAAGAGAGTTATTGTACTTTGAATATGTCCCGCCGAGTTACCCGAAATACGGATTCCAATTATGTGCCAATGGAGGTGCGTGAAAGTGGTAGTCTAAGGTTTCGCTCAAGAATTTGGGTTGGAAATATTTTTCCTATATCGCGTGATAAATCACCTCAAAATAAAATTTTGGGTACAAAGTACAATCGTGGAAAGTTATTCACGAGTCATAATCGCTTAGAAAATGTGTTGAAAAGTGACCTTCTGTAACCGTTTCAACAATAACTTTTGAACAGTAAGGAATTTCTGGACGAGGCCTGAATGTTTTAGAAAGTACACATTCATAGCTTGAATTTGAACACAAATTTAGTATTTTTTCGATGAAAATCAAGATAGTTATTGTCCTCTTAATATGTCCCACTGAGTTACCCGAAATACGGATTCCAATTATGTGTCAATGGAGGAGCGTGAAAGTGGTAGTCTAATGATTCGCTCAAGAATTTGGGTTGGAAATATTTTTCCTACATCGCGTGAGAAATCACCTCAAAATAAAATTTTGGGTAAAAAGTATATTAGTGGAAAGTTATTCACGAGCCGTAATCGCTAAGAAAATGTGTTGAAAAGTGACCTTTAGTAACCGTTTCAACAATAACTTTTGAACGGTAAGGAATTTCTGGACGAGTCCTGAATGTTTTAGAAAGTACACATTCAGAGCTTGAATTTGGACACAAATTTGGTATTTTTTTGATGAAAATCAAGATAGTTATTATCCTTCGAATATGTCCCACCGAGTTACCCAAAATACGGATTCCAATTATGTGCCGATGGAGGAGCGTGAAAGTGGTAGTCTAATGATTCGCTCAAGAATTTGGGTTGGAAATATTTTTCTTATATCGCGTGATAAATCACCTCAAAATAAAATTTTGGGTAAAAAGTACATTAGTGGAAAGTTATTCACGAGCCGTAATCGCTTAGAAAATGTGTTGAAAAGTGACCTTCAGTAACCGTTTCAACAAAAACTTTTGAACGGTAAGGAATTTCTGGACGAGGCCTGAATGTTTTAGAAAGTACGCATTCAGAGCTTGAATTTGGATACAAATTTGGTATTTTTTCAATGAAAATCAAGATAGTTATTGTCCTTCGAATATGTCCCACCGAGTTACCCAAAATACGGATTCCAATTATGTGTCGATGGAGGAGCGTGAAAGTGGTAGTCTAATGATTCGCTCAAGAATTTGGGTTGGAAATATTTTTCTTATATCGCGTGATAAATCACCTCAAAATAAAATTTTGGGTAAAAAGTACATTAGTGGGAAGTTATTCACGAGCCGTAATCGCTTAGAAAATGTGTTGAAAAGTGACCTTCGGTCACCGTTTCGACAATAACTTTTGAACGGTAAGGAATTTCTGGACGTAGCCTATATGTTTAAGAAAGTAGACATTCAGAGCTTGAATTTGAAAACAAATTTTGTGTTTTCTCAAAGGAAATCAAGAGAGTTACTGCCTTTTGAATATGTCCAGCCGGGTTACCCGAAATACGGATTCCAATTATGTGCCAATGGAGTAGCGTGAAAGTGGTAGTCTAATGATTCGCTCAAGAATTTGGGTTGGAAATATTTTTCCTGTATCGCGTGATAAATCACCTGAAAATAAATTTTTGGGTAAAAAGTACATTAGTGGAAAGTTATTCACGAGCCGTAATCGCTTAGAAAATGTGTTGAAAAGTGACCTTCAGTAACCGTTTCAACAATAACTTTTGAACGGTAAGGAATTTCTGGACGAGGCCTGAATGTTTTAGAAAGTACACATTCATAGCTTGAATTTGAACAACATTTGGTATTTTTTCGACAAAAATCAAGATAGTTATTGTCCTTTGAATATGTCCCACCGAGTTACCCGAAATACGGATTCCAATTATGTGTCAATGGAGGAGCGCGAAAGTGGTAGTCTAATGATTCGCTCAAGAATTTGGGTTGGAAATATTTTTCCTATATCGCGTGATAAATCACCTCAAAATAGAATTTTGGGTAAAAAGTACATTAGTGGGAAGTTATTCACGAGCCGTAATCGCTTAGAAAATGTGTTGAAAAGTGACCTTCAGCAACCGTTTCAACAATAACTTTTGAACGGTAAGGAATTTTGGGACGAGGCCAGAATGTTTTAGAAAGTACACATTCAGAGCTTGAATTTGGACACAAATTTGGTATTTTTTTGATGAAAATCAAGATAGTTATTGTCCTTCGAATATGTCCCACCGAGTTACCCAAAATACGGATTCCAATTATGTGCCGATGGAGGAGCGTGAAAGTCGGAGTCTAAAGATTCACTCATGAATTTGGGTTGGAAATATTTTTCCTACATCGCGCTTTCAATCAGACCAAAATAAAAATTTAGGTAAAAAGTACATTTTGGCTAGTTATTCACGAGCCGTAATCGCTTAGAAAATGTGTTGAAAAGTGACCTTCGGTCACCGTTTCGACAATAACTATTGAACGGTAAGGAATTTCTGGACGCAGCCTAAATGTTTATGAAAGTAGACATTCAGAACTTGAATTTGAAAACAAATTTTGTGTTTTTTGAAAGGAAATCAAGAGAGTTATTGTCTTTTGAATATGTCCAGCCGAGTTACCCGATATACGGATTCCAATTATGTGCCAAAGGAGGAGCGTGAAAGTGGTAGTCTAATGATTCGCTCAAGAATTTGGGTTGGAAATATTTTTCCTATATCGCGTGATAAATCACCTCAAAATAAAATTTTGGGTAAAAAGTACATTAGTGAAAAGTTATTCACGAGCCGTAATCGCTTAGAAAATGTGTTGAAAAGTGACCTTCAGTAACCGTTTCAACAATAACTTTTGAACGGTAAGGAATTTCTGGACGAGGCCTGAGTGTTTTAGAAAGTAAACATTCAGAGCTTGAATTTGAACACAAATTTGGTATTTTTTCCATGAGAATCAAGATAGTTATTGTCCTTCGAATATGTCCCACCGAGTTACCCAAAATACGGATTCCAATTATGTGCCGATTGAGGAGCGTGAAAGTCGGAGTCTAAAGATTCACTCATGAATTTGGGTTGGAAATATTTTTCCTACATCGCGTTTTCAATCAGACCATAATAAAAATTTGGGTAAAAAGTACATTTTGGCTAGTTATTCACGAGCCGTAATCGCTTAGAAAATGTGTTGAAAAGTGACCTTCGGTCACCGTTTCGACAATAACTATTGAACGGTAAGGAATTTCTGGACGCAGACTAAATGTTTAAGAAAGTAGACATTCTGAGCTTGAATTTGAGAACAAATTTTGTGTTTTTTCGAAGGAAATCAAGAGAGTTATTGTACTTTGAATATGTCCCGCCGAGTTACCCGAAATACGGATTCCAATTATGTGCCAATGGAGGTGCGTGAAAGTGGTAGTCTAAGGATTCGCTCAAGAATTTGGGTTGGAAATATTTTTCCTATATCGCGTGATAAATCACCTCAAAATAAAATTTTGGGTACAAAGTACAATAGTGGAAAGTTATTCACGAGTCATAATCGCTTAGAAAATGTGTTGAAAAGTGACCTTCTGTAACCGTTTCAACAATAACTTTTGAACGGTAAGGAATTTCTGGACGAGGCCTGAATGTTTTAGAAAGTACACATTCATAGCTTGAATTTGAACACAAATTTAGTATTTTTTTGATGAAAATCAAGATAGTTATTATCCTTCGAATATGTCCCACCGAGTTACCCAAAATACGGATTCCAATTATGTGCCGATGGAGGAGCGTGAAAGTGGTAGTCTAATGATTCGCTCAAGAATTTGGGTTGGAAATATCTTTCCTGTATCGCGTGATAAATCACCTCAAAATAGAATTTTGGGTAAAAAGTACATTAGTGGGAAGTTATTCACGAGCCGTAATCGCTTAGAAAATGTGTTGAAAAGTGACCTTCAGCAACCGTTTCAACAATAACTTTTGAACGGTAAGGAATTTTGGGACGAGGCCAGAATGTTTTAGAAAGTACACATTCAGAGCTTGAATTTGGACACAAATTTGGTATTTTTTTGATGAAAATCAAGATAGTTATTGTCCTTCGAATATGTCCCACCGAGTTACCCAAAATACGGATTCCAATTATGTGCCGATGGAGGAGCGTGAAAGTCGGAGTCTAAAGATTCACTCATGAATTTGGGTTGGAAATATTTTTCCTACATCGCGCTTTCAATCAGACCAAAATAAAAATTTAGGTAAAAAGTACATTTTGGCTAGTTATTCACCAGCCGTAATCGCTTAGAAAATGTGTTGAAAAGTGACCTTCGGTCACCGTTTCGACAATAACTATTGAACGGTAAGGAATTTCTGGACGCAGCCTAAATGTTTATGAAAGTAGACATTCAGAACTTGAATTTGAAAACAAATTTTGTGTTTTTTGAAAGGAAATCAAGAGAGTTATTGTCTTTTGAATATGTCCAGCCGAGTTACCCGATATACGGATTCCAATTATGTGCCAAAGGAGGAGCGTGAAAGTGGTAGTCTAATGATTCGCTCAAGAATTTGGGTTGGAAATATTTTTCCTATATCGCGTGATAAATCACCTCAAAATAAAATTTTGGGTAAAAAGTACATTAGTGAAAAGTTATTCACGAGCCGTAATCGCTTAGAAAATGTGTTGAAAAGTGACCTTCAGTAACCGTTTCAACAATAACTTTTGAACGGTAAGGAATTTCTGGACGAGGCCTGAGTGTTTTAGAAAGTAAACATTCAGAGCTTGAATTTGAACACAAATTTGGTATTTTTTCCATGAGAATCAAGATAGTTATTGTCCTTCGAATATGTCCCACCGAGTTACCCAAAATACGGATTCCAATTATGTGCCGATTGAGGAGCGTGAAAGTCGGAGTCTAAAGATTCACTCATGAATTTGGGTTGGAAATATTTTTCCTACATCGCGTTTTCAATCAGACCATAATAAAAATTTGGGTAAAAAGTACATTTTGGCTAGTTATTCACGAGCCGTAATCGCTTAGAAAATGTGTTGAAAAGTGACCTTCGGTCACCGTTTCGACAATAACTATTGAACGGTAAGGAATTTCTGGACGCAGCCTAAATGTTTAAGAAAGTAGACATTCTGAGCTTGAATTTGAGAACAAATTTTGTGTTTTTTCGAAGGAAATCAAGAGAGTTATTGTACTTTGAATATGTCCCGCCGAGTTACCCGAAATACGGATTCCAATTATGTGCCAATGGAGGTGCGTGAAAGTGGTAGTCTAAGGATTCGCTCAAGAATTTGGGTTGGAAATATTTTTCCTATATCGCGTGATAAATCACCTCAAAATAAAATTTTGGGTACAAAGTACAATAGTGGAAAGTTATTCACGAGTCATAATCGCTTAGAAAATGTGTTGAAAAGTGACCTTCTGTAACCGTTTCAACAATAACTTTTGAACGGTAAGGAATTTCTGGACGAGGCCTGAATGTTTTAGAAAGTACACATTCATAGCTTGAATTTGAACACAAATTTAGTATTTTTTTGATGAAAATCAAGATAGTTATTATCCTTCGAATATGTCCCACCGAGTTACCCAAAATACGGATTCCAATTATGTGCCGATGGAGGAGCGTGAAAGTGGTAGTCTAATGATTCGCTCAAGAATTTGGGTTGGAAATATCTTTCCTGTATCGCGTGATAAATCACCTCAAAATAAAATTTTGGGAAAAAAGTATATTAGTGGAAAGTTATTCACGAGCCGTAATCGCTTAGAAAATATGTTGAAAAGTGACCTTCAGTAACCGTTTCAACAATAACTTTTGAACGGTAAGGAATTTCTGGACGAGGCCTGAATGTTTTAGAAAGTACACATTCAGAGCTTGAATTTGGACACAAATTTGGTATTTTTTCAATGAAAATCAAGATAGTTATTGTCCTTCGAATATGTCCCACCGAGTTACCCAAAATACGGATTCCAATTATGTGCCGATGGAGGAGCGTGAAAGTGGTAGTCTAATGATTCGCTCAAGAATTTGGGTTGGAAATATTTTTCCTGTATCGCGTGATAAATCACCTGAAAATAAATTTTTGGGTAAAAAGTACATTAGTGGAAAGTTATTCACGAGCCGTAATCGCTTAGAAAATGTGTTGAAAAGTGACCTTCAGTAACCGTTTCAACAATAACTTTTGAACGGTAAGGAATTTCTGGACGAGGCCTGAATGTTTTAGAAAGTACACATTCATAGCTTGAATTTGAACACAAATTTGGTATTTTTTCGACAAAAATCAAGATAGTTATTGTCCTCTGAATATGTCCCACCGAGTTACCCGAAATACGGATTCCAATTATGTGTCAATGGAGGAGCGCGAAAGTGGTAGTCTAATGATTCGCTCAAGAATTTGGGTTGGAAATATTTTCCCTACATCGCGTGAGAAATCACCTCAAAATAAAATTTTGGGTAAAAAGTATATTAGTGGAAAGTTATTCAGGAGCCGTAATCGCTAAGAAAATGTGTTGAAAAGTGACCTTTAGTAACCGTTTCAACAATAACTTTTGAACGGTAAGGAATTTCTGGACGAGTCCTGAATGTTTTAGAAAGTACACATTCAGAGCTTGAATTTGGACACAAATTTGGTATTTTTTTGATGAAAATCAAGATAGTTATTATCCTTCGAATATGTCCCACCGAGTTACCCAAAATACGGATTCCAATTATGTGCCGATGGAGGAGTGTGAAAGTGGTAGTCTAATGATTCGCTCAAGAATTTGGGTTGGAAATATTTTTCTTATATCGCGTGATAAATCACCTCAAAATAAAATTTTGGGTAAAAAGTACATTAGTGGAAAGTTATTCACGAGCCGTAATCGCTTAGAAAATGTGTTGAAAAGTGACCTTCAGTAACCGTTTCAACAAAAACTTTTGAACGGTAAGGAATTTCTGGACGAGGCCTGAATGTTTTAGAAAGTACACATTCAGAGCTTGAATTTGGACACAAATTTGGTATTTTTTCAATGAAAATCAAGATAGTTATTGTCCTTCGAATATGTCCCACCGAGTTACCCAAAATACGGATTCCAATTATGTGCCGATGGAGGAGCGTGAAAGTGGTAGTCTAATCATTCGCTCAAGAATTTGGGTTGGAAATATTTTTCCTGTATCGCGTGATAAATCACCTGAAAATAAATTTTTGGGTAAAAAGTACATTAGTGGAAAGTTATTCACGAGCCGTAATCGCTTAGAAAATGTGTTGAAAAGTGACCTTCAGTAACCGTTTCAACAATAACTTTTGAACGGTAAGGAATTTCTGGACGAGGCCTGAATGTTTTAGAAAGTACACATTCATAGCTTGAATTTGAACACAAATTTGGTATTTTTTCGACAAAAATCAAGATAGTTATTGTCCTCTGAATATGTCCCACCGAGTTACCCGAAATACGGATTCCAATTATGTGTCAATGGAGGAGCGCGAAAGTGGTAGTCTAATGATTCGCTCAAGAATTTGGGTTGGAAATATTTTTCCTATATCGCGTGATAAATCACCTCAAAATAGAATTTTGGGTAAAAAGTACATTAGTGGGAAGTTATTCACGAGCCGTAATCGCTTAGAAAATGTGTTGAAAAGTGACCTTCAGCAACCGTTTCAACAATAACTTTTGAACGGTAAGGAATTTTGGGACGAGGCCAGAATGTTTTAGAAAGTACACATTCAGAGCTTGAATTTGGACACAAATTTGGTATTTTTTTGATGAAAATCAAGATAGTTATTGTCCTTCGAATATGTCCCACCGAGTTACCCAAAATACGGATTCCAATTATGTGCCGATGGAGGAGCGTGAAAGTGGTAGTCTAATGATTCGCTCAAGAATTTGGGTTGGAAATATTTTTCTTATATCGCGTGATAAATCACCTCAAAATAAAATTTTGGGTAAAAAGTACATTAGTGGAAAGTTATTCACGAGCCGTAATCGCTTAGAAAATGTGTTTAAAAGTGACCTTCAGTAACCGTTTCAACAATAACTTTTGAACGGTAAGGAATTTCTGGACGAGGCCTGAATGTTTTAGAAAGTACACATTCAGAGCTTGAATTTGAACACAAATTTGGTATTTTTTCCATGAGAATCAAGATAGTTATTGTCCTTCGAATATGTCCCACCGAGTTACCCAAAATACGGATTCCAATTATGTGCCGATTGAGGAGCGTGAAAGTCGGAGTCTAAAGATTCACTCATGAATTTGGGTTGGAAATATTTTTCCTACATCGCGTTTTCAATCAGACCAAAATAAAAATTTGGGTAAAAAGTACATTTTGGCTAGTTATTCACGAGCCGTAATCGCTTAGAAAATGTGTTGAAAAGTGACCTTCGGTCACCGTTTCGACAATAACTATTGAACAGTAAGGAATTTCTGGACGCAGCCTAAATGTTTAAGAAAGTAGACATTCTGAGCTTGAATTTGAGAACAAATTTTGTGTTTTTTCGAAGGAAATCAAGAGAGCTATTGTACTTTGAATATGTCCCGCCGAGTTACCCGAAATACGGATTCCAATTATGTGCCAGTGGAGGTGCGTGAAAGTGGTAGTCTAAGGATTCGCTCAAGAATTTGGGTTGGAAATATTTTTCCTATATCGCGTGATAAATCACCTCAAAATAAAATTTTGGGTACAAAGTACAATAGTGGAAAGTTATTCACGAGTCATAATCGCTTAGAAAATGTGTTGAAAAGTGACCTTCTGTAACCGTTTCAACAATAACTTTTGAACGGTAAGGAATTTCTGGACGAGGCCTGAATGTTTTAGAAAGTACACATTCATAGCTTGAATTTGAACACAAATTTAGTATTTTTTCGATGAAAATCAAGATAGTTATTGTCCTCTTAATATGTCCCACTGAGTTACCCGAAATACGGATTCCAATTATGTGTCAATGGAGGAGCGTGAAAGTGGTAGTCTAATGATTCGCTCAAGAATTTGGGTTGGAAATATTTTTCCTACATCGCGTGAGAAATCACCTCAAAATAAAATTTTGGGTAAAAAGTATATTAGTGGAAAGTTATTCACGAGCCGTAATCGCTAAGAAAATGTGTTGAAAAGTGACCTTTAGTAACCGTTTCAACAATAACTTTTGAACGGTAAGGAATTTCTGGATGAGTCCTGAATGTTTTAGAAAGTACACATTCAGAGCTTGAATTTGGACACAAATTTGGTATTTTTTTGATGAAAATCAAGATAGTTATTATCCTTCGAATATGTCCCACCGAGTTACCCAAAATACGGATTCCAATTATGTGCCGATGGAGGAGCGTGAAAGTGGTAGTCTAATGATTCGCTCAAGAATTTGGGTTGGAAATATTTTTCTTATATCGCGTGATAAATCACCTCAAAATAAAATTTTGGGTAAAAAGTACATTAGTGGAAAGTTATTCACGAGCCGTAATCGCTTAGAAAATGTGTTGAAAAGTGACCTTCAGTAACCGTTTCAACAAAAACTTTTGAACGGTAAGGAATTTCTGGACGAGGCCTGAATGTTTTAGAAAGTACACATTCAGAGCTTGAATTTGGACACAAATTTGGTATTTTTTCGATGAAAATGAAGATAGTTATTGTCCTTCGAATATGTCCCACCGAGTTACCCAAAATACGGATTCCAATTATGTGCCGATGGAGGAGCGTGAAAGTGGTAGTCTAATGATTCGCTCAAGAATTTGGGTTGGAAATATTTTTCCTATATCGCGTGATAAATCACCTCAAAATAAAATTTTGGGTACAAAGTACATTAGTGGAAAGTTATTCACGAGTCGTATTCGCTTAGAAAATGTGTTGAAAAGTGACCTTCAGTAACCGTTTCAACAAAAACTTTTGAACGGTAAGGAATTTCTGGACGAGGCCTGAATGTTTTAGAAAGTACACATTCAGAGCTTGAATTTGGACACAAATTTGGTATTTTTTCGATGAAAATCAAGATAGTTATTGTCCTTCGAATATGTCCCACCGAGTTACCCAAAATACGGATTCCAATTATGTGCCGATGGAGGAGCGTGAAAGTGGTAGTCTAATGATTCGCTCAAGAATTTGGGTTGGAAATATTTTTCCTATATCGCGTGATAAATCACCTCAAAATAAAATTTTGGGTACAAAGTACATTAGTGGAAAGTTATTCACGAGTCTTATTCGCTTAGAAAATGTGTTGAAAAGTGACCTTCAGTAACCGTTTCAACAAAAACTTTTGAACGGTAAGGAATTTCTGGACGAGGCCTGAATGTTTTAGAAAGTGCACATTCAGAGCTTGAATTTGGACACAAATTTGGTATTTTTTCGATGAAAATCAAGATAGTTATTGTCCTTCGAATATGTCCCACCGAGTTACCCAAAATACGGATTCCAATTATGTGCCGATTGAGGAGCGTGAAAGTCGGAGTCTAAAGATTCACTCACGAATTTGGGTTGGAAATATTTTTCCTACATCGCGTTTTCAATCAGACCAAAATAAAAATTTGGCTAAAAAGTACATTTTGGCTAGTTATTCACGAGCCGTAATCGCTTAGAAAATGTGTTGAAAAGTGACCTTCGGTCACCGTTTCGACAATAACTATTGAACGGTAAGGAATTTCTTGATGCAGCATAAATGTTTAAGAAAGTAGACATTCTGAGCTTGAATTTGAAAACATATTTTGTGTTTTTTCGATGGAAATCAAGAGAGTTATTGTCCTTTGAATATGTCCCGCCGAGTTACCCGAAATACGGATTCCAATTATGTGCCAATGGAGGAGCGTGAAAGTGGTAGTCTAAGGATTCGCTCAAGAATTTGGGTTGGAAATATTTTTCCTATATCGCGTGATAAATCACCTCAAAATAAAATTTTGGGTACAAAGTACATTAGTGGAAAGTTATTCACGAGTCGTATTCGCTTAGAAAATGTGTTGAAAAGTGACCTTCAGTAACCGTTTCAACAATAACTTTTGAACGGTAAGGAATTTCTGGACGAGGCTTGAATGTTTTAGAAAGTATACATTCATCGGTTGAATTTAAACACAAATTTAGTTTTTTTCGACGAAAATCAAGATAGTTATTGTCCTCTGAATATGTCCCACCGAGTTACCCAAAATACGTATTCCAATTATGTGCCAATGGCGGAACGCGAAAGTGGTAGTCTAATGATTCGCTCAAGAATTTGGGTTGGAAATATTTTTCCTATATCGCGTGATAAATCACCTCAAAATAGAATTTTGGGTAAAAAGTACATTAGTGGAAAGTTATTCACGAGCCGTAATCGCTTAGAAAATGTGTTGAAAAGTGACCTTCAGTAACCGTTTCAACAATAACTTTTGAACGGTAAGGAATTTCGGGACGAGGCCTGAATGTTTTAGAATGTACACATTCAGAGCTTGAATTTGGACACAAATTTGGTATTTTTTTGATGAAAATCAAGATAGTTATTGTCCTTCGAATATGTCCCACCGAGTTACCCAAAATACGGATTTCAATTATGTGCCGATGGAGGAGCGTGAAAGTCGGAGTCTAAAGATTCACTCACGAATTTGGGTTGGAAATATTTTTCCTACATCGCGTTTTCAATCAGACCAAAATAAAAATTTGGGTAAAAAGTACATTTTGGCTAGTTATTCACGAGCCGTAATCGCTTAGAAAATGTGTTGAAAAGTGACCTTCGGTCACCGTTTCGACAATAACTATTGAACGGTAAGGAATTTCTTGATGCAGCATAAATGTTTAAGAAAGTAGACATTCTGAGCTTGAATTTGAAAACAAATTTTGTGTTTTTTCGATGGAAATCAAGAGAGTTATTGTCCTTTGAATATGTCCCGCCGAGTTACCCGAAATACGGATTCCAATTATGTGCCAATGGAGGAGCGTGAAAGTGGTAGTCTAAGGATTCGCTCAAGAATTTGGGTTGGAAATATTTTTCCTATATCGCGTGATAAATCACCTCAAAATAAAATTTTGGGTACAAAGTACATTAGTGGAAAGTTATTCACGAGTCGTATTCGCTTAGAAAATGTGTTGAAAAGTGACCTTCAGTAACCGTTTCAACAATAACTTTTGAACGGTAAGGAATTTCTGGACGAGTCCTGAATGTTTTAGAAAGTACACATTCAGAGCTTGAATTTGGACACAAATTTGGTATTTTTTTGATGAAAATCAAGATAGTTATTATCCTTCGAATATGTCCCACCGAGTTACCCAAAATACGGATTCCAATTATGTGCCGATGGAGGAGCGTGAAAGTGGTAGTCTAATGATTCGCTCAAGAATTTGGGTTGGAAATATTTTTCTTATATCGCGTGATAAATCACCTCAAAATAAAATTTTGGGTAAAAAGTACATTAGTGGAAAGTTATTCAGGAGCCGTAATCGCTTAGAAAATGTGTTGAAAAGTGACCTTCAGTAACCGTTTCAACAAAAACTTTTGAACGGTAAGGAATTTCTGGACGAGGCCTGAATGTTTTAGAAAGTACACATTCAGAGCTTGAATTTGGACACAAATTTGGTATTTTTTCGATGAAAATCAAGATAGTTATTGTCCTTCGAATATGTCCCACCGAGTTACCCAAAATACGGATTCCAATTATGTGCCGATGGAGGAGCGTGAAAGTGGTAGTCTAATGATTCGCTCAAGAATTTGGGTTGGAAATATTTTTCCTATATCGCGTGATAAATCACCTCAAAATAGAATTTTGGGTAAAAAGTACATTAGTGGAAAGTTATTCACGAGCCGTAATCGCTTAGAAAATGTGTTGAAAAGTGACCTTCAGTAACCGTTTCAACAATAACTTTTGAACGGTAAGGAATTTCGGGACGAGGCCTGAATGTTTTAGAAAGTACACATTCAGAGCTTGAATTTGGACACAAATTTGGTATTTTTTTGACGAAAATCAAGATAGTTATTGTCCTTCGAATATGTCCCACCGAGTTACCCAAAATACGGATTCCAATTATGTGCCGATGGAGGAGCGTGAAAGTCGGAGTCTAAAGATTCACTCATGAATTTGGGTTGGAAATATTTTTCCTACATCGCGTTTTCAATCAGACCAAAATAAAAATTTGGGTAAAAAGTACATTTTGGCTAGTTATTCACGAGCCGTAATCGCTTAAAAAATGTGTTGAAAAGTGACCTTCGGTCACCGTTTTGACAATAACTTTTGAACGGTAAGGAATTTCTGGACGTAGCCTATATGTTTCAGAAAGTAGACATTCAGAGCTTGAATTTGACAACAAATTTTGTGTTTTTTTTAAGGAAATCAAGAGAGTTATTGTCTTTTGAATATGTCCTGCCGAGTTACCCGAAATACGGATTCCAATTATGTGCCAAAGGAGGAGCGAGAAGGTGGTAGTCTAATGATTCGCTCAAGAATTTGGGTTGGAAATATCTTTCCTGTATCGCGTGATAAATCACCTCAAAATAAAATTTTGGGAAAAAAGTATATTAGTGGAAAGTTATTCACGAGCCGTAATCGCTTAGAAAATGTGTTTAAAAGTGACCTTCAGTAACCGTTTCAACAATAACTTTTGAACGGTAAGGAATTTCTGGACGAGGCCTGAGTGTTTTAGAAAGTACAGATTTAGAGCTTGAATTTGAACACAAATTTGGTATTTTTTCCATGAGAATCAAGATAGTTATTGTTCTTCGAATATGTCCCACCGAGTTACCCAAAATACGGGTTCCAATTATGTGCCGATTGAGGAGCGTGAAAGTCGGAGTCTAAAGATTCACTCATGAATTTGGGTTGGAAATATTTTTCCTACATCGCGTTTTCAATCAGACCAAAATAAAAATTTGGGTAAAAAGTACATTTTGGCTAGTTATTCACGAGCCGTAATCGCTTAGAAAATGTGTTGAAAAGTGACCTTCGGTCACCGTTTCGACAATAACTATTGAACGGTAAGGAATTTCTGGACGCAGCCTAAATGTTTAAGAAAGTAGACATTCTGAGCTTGAATTTGAAAACAAATTTTGTGTTTTTTCGATGGAAATCAAGAGAGTTATTGTACTTTGAATATGTCCCACCGAGTTACCCGAAATACGGATTCCAATTATGTGCCAATGGAGGAGCGTGAAAGTGGTAGTCTAATGATTCGCTGAAGAATTTGGGTTGGAAATATTTTTCCTACATCGCGTGAGAAATCACCTCAAAATAAAATTTTGGGTAAAAAGTATATTAGTGGAAAGTTATTCACGAGCCGTAATCGCTAAGAAAATGTGTTGAAAAGTGACCTTTAGTAACCGTTTCAACAATAACTTTTGAACGGTAAGGAATTTCTGGACGAGGCCTGAATGTTTTAGAAAGTACACATTCAGAGCTTGAATTTGAACACAAATTTGGTATTTTTTCGATGAAAATCAAGATAGTTATTGTCCCTCGAATATGTCCCACCGAGTTACCCAAAATACGGATTCCAATTATGTGCCGATGGAGGAGCGTGAAAGTCGGAGTCTAAAGATTCACTCACGAATTTGGGTTGGAAATATTTTTCCTAATTCGCGTTTTCAATCAGACCAAAATAAAAATTTGGGTAAAAAGTACATTTTGGCTAGTTATTCACGAGCCGTAATCGCTTAGAAAATGTGTTGAAAAGTGACCTTCGGTCACCGTTTCGACAATAACTTTTGAACGGTAAGGAATTTCTGGACGTAGCCTATATGTTTAAGAAAGTAGACATTCAGAGCTTGAATTTGAAAACAAATTTTGTGTTTTCTCAAAGGAAATCAAGAGAGTTACTGCCTTTTGAATATGTCCAGCCGGGTTACCCGAAATACGGATTCCAATTATGTGCCAATGGAGGAGCGTGAAAGTGGTAGTCTAATGATTCGCTCAAGAATTTGGGTTGGAAATATTTTTCCTGTATCGCGTGATAAATCACCTGAAAATAAATTTTTGGGTAAAAAGTACATTAGTGGAAAGTTATTCACGAGCCGTAATCGCTTAGAAAATGTGTTGAAAAGTGACCTTCAGTAACCGTTTCAACAATAACTTTTGAACGGCAAGGAATTTTGGGACGAGGCCAGAATGTTTTAGAAAGTACACATTCAGAGCTTGAATTTGGACACAAATTTGGTATTTTTTTGATGAAAATCAAGACAGTTATTGTCCTTCGAATATGTCCCACCGAGTTACCCAAAATACGGATTCCAATTATGTGCAGATGGAGGAGCGTGAAAGTGGTAGTCTAATGATTCGCTCAAGAATTTGGGTTGGAAATATTTTTCTTATATCGCGTGATAAATCACCTCAAAATAAAATTTTGGGTAAAAAGTACATTAGTGGAAAGTGATTCACGAGCCGTAATCGCTTAGAAAATGTGTTGAAAGGTGACCTTCAGTAACCGTTTCAACAAAAACTTTTGAACGGTAAGGAATTTCTGGACGAGGCCTGAATGTTTTAGAAAGTGCACATTCAGAGCTTGAATTTGGACACAAATTTGGTATTTTTTCGATGAAAATCAAGATAGTTATTGTCCTTCGAATATGTCCCACCGAGTTACCCAAAATACGGATTCCAATTATGTGCCGATGGAGGAGCGTGAAAGTCGGAGTCTAAAGATTCACTCATGAATTTGGGTTGGAAATATTTTTCCTACATCGCGCTTTCAATCAGACCAAAATAAAAATTTGGGTAAAAAGTACATTTTGGCTAGTTATTCACGAGCCGTAATCGCTTAGAAAATGTGTTGAAAAGTGACCTTCGGTCACCGTTTCGACAATAACTATTGAACGGTAAGGAATTTCTGGACGCAGCCTAAATGTTTATGAAAGTAGACATTCAGAGCTTGAATTTGAAAACAAATTTTGTGTTTTTTGAAAGGAAATCAAGAGAGTTATTGTCTTTTGAATATGTCCAGCCGAGTTACCCGATATACGGATTCCAATTATGTGCCAAAGGAGGAGCGTGAAAGTGGTAGTCTAATGATTCGCTCAAGAATTTGGGTTGGAAATATTTTTCCTGTATCGCGTGATAAATCACCTCAAAATAAAATTTTGGGTAAAAAGTACATTAGTGAAAAGTTATTCACGAGCCGTAATCGCTTAGAAAATGTGTTGAAAAGTGACCTTCAGTAACCGTTTCAACAATAACTTTTGAACGGTAAGGAATTTCTGGACGAGGACTGAGTGTTTTAGAAAGTACACATTCAGAGCTTGAATTTGAACACAAATTTGGTATTTTTTCCATGAGAATCAAGATAGTTATTGTCCTTCGAATATGTCCCACCGAGTTACCCAAAATACGGATTCCAATTATGTGCCGATTGAGGAGCGTGAAAGTCGGAGTCTAAAGATTCACTCATGAATTTGGGTTGGAAATATTTTTCCTACATCGCGTTTTCAATCAGACCAAAATAAAAATTTGGGTAAAAAGTACATTTTGGCTAGTTATTCACGAGCCATAATCGCTTAGAAAATGTGTTGAAAAGTGACCTTCGGTCACCGTTTCGACAATAACTATTGAACGGTAAGGAATTTCTGGACGCAGCCTAAATGTTTAAGAAAGTAGACATTCTGAGCTTGAATTTGAAAACAAATTTTGTGTTTTTTCGAAGGAAATCAAGAGAGTTATTGTACTTTGAATATGTCCCGCCGAGTTACCCGAAATACGGATTCCAATTATGTGCCAATGGAGGAGCGTGAAAGTGGTAGACTAAGGATTCGCTCAAGAATTTGGGTTGGAAATATTTTTCCTATATCGCGTGATAAATCACCTCAAAATAAAGTTTTGGGTACAAAGTACAATACTGGAAAGTTATTCACGAGTCATAATCGCTTAGAAAATGTGTTGAAAAGTGACCTTCTGTAACCGTTTCAACAATAACTTTTGAACGGTAAGGAATTTCTGGACGAGGCCTGAATGTTTTAGAAAGTACACATTCATAGCTTGAATTTGAACACAAATTTAGTATTTTTTCGATGAAAATCAAGATAGTTATTGTCCTCTTAATATGTCCCACTGAGTTACCCAAAATACGGATTCCAATTATGTGTCAATGCTGGAGCGTGAAAGTGGTAGTCTAATGATTCGCTCAAGAATTCGGGTTGGAAATATTTTTCCTACATCGCGTGAGAAATCACCTCAAAATAAAATTTTGGGTAAAAAGTATATTAGTGGAAAGTTATTCACGAGCCGTAATCGCTAAGAAAATGTGTTGAAAAGTGACCTTTAGTAACCGTTTCAACAATAACTTTTGAACGGTAAGGAATTTCTGGACGAGGCCTGAATGTTTTAGAAAGTACACATTCAGAGCTTGAATTTGGACACAAATTTGGTATTTTTTTGATGAAAATCAAGATAGTTATTGTCCTTCGAATATGTCCCACCGAGTTACCCAAAATACGGATTCCAATTATGTGCCGATGGAGGAGCGTGAAAGTGGTAGTCTAATGATTCGCTCAAGAATTTGGGTTGGAAATATTTTTCTTATATCGCGTGATAAATCACCTCAAAATAAAATTTTGGGTAAAAAGTACATTAGTGGAAAGTTATTCACGAGCCGTAATCGCTTAGAAAATGTGTTGAAAAGTGAGCTTCAGTAACCGTTTCAACAAAAACTTTTGAACGGTAAGGAATTTCTGGACGAGGCCTGAATGTTTTAGAAAGTACACATTCAGAGCTTGAATTTGGACACAAATTTGGTATTTTTTCGATGAAAATCAAGATAGTTATTGTCCTTCGAATATGTCCCACCGAGTTACCCAAAATACGGATTCCAATTATGTGCCGATGGAGGAGCGTGAAAGTGGTAGTCTAATGATTCGCTCAAGAATTTGGGTTGGAAATATTTTTCTTATATCGCATGATAAATCACCTCAAAATAAAATTTTGGGTAAAAAGTACATTAGTGGAAAGTTATTCACGAGCCGTAATCGCTTAGAAAATGTGTTGAAAAGTGACCTTCAGTAACCGTTTCAACAAAAACTTTTGAACGGTAAGGAATTTCTGGACGAGGCCTGAATGTTTTAGAAAGTGCACATTCAGAGCTTGAATTTGGACACAAATTTGGTATTTTTTCGATGAAAATCAAGATAGTTATTGTCCTTCGAATATGTCCCACCGAGTTACCCAAAATACGGATTCCAATTATGTGCCGATTGAGGAGCGTGAAAGTCGGAGTCTAAAGATTAACACACGAATTTGGGTTGGAAATATTTTTCCTACATCGCGTTTTCAATCAGACCAAAATAAAAATTTGGGTAAAAACTACATTTTGGCTAGTTATTCACGAGCCGTAATCGCTTAGAAAATGTGTTGAAAAGTGACCTTCGGTCACCGTTTCGACAATAACTGTTGAACGGTAAGGAATTTCTTGATGCAGCATAAATGTTTAAGAAAGTAGACATTCTGAGCTTGAATTTGAAAACAAATTTTGTGTTTTTTCGATGGAAATCAAGAGAGTTATTGTCCTTTGAATATGTCCCGCCGAGTTACCCGAAATACGGATTCCAATTATGTGCCAATGGGGGAGCGTGAAAGTGGTAGTCTAAGGATTCGCTCAAGAATTTGGGTTGGAAATATTTTTCCTATATCGCGTGATAAATCACCTCAAAATAAAATTTTGGGTACAAGGTACATTAGTGGAAAGTTATTCACGAGTCGTATTCGCTTAGAAAATGTGTTGAAAAGTGACCTTTAGTAACCGTTTCAACAATAACTTTTGAACAGTAAGGAATTTCTGGACGAGGCTTGAATGTTTTAGAAAGTATACATTCATTGGTTGAATTTGAACACAAATTTAGTTTTTTCGACGAAAATCAAGATAGTTATTGTCCTCTGAATATGTCCCACCGAGTTACCCGAAATACGTATTCCAATTATGTGCCAATGGCGGAGCGCGAAAGTGGTAGTCTAATGATTCGCTCAAGAATTTGGGTTGGAAATATTTTTCCTATATCGCGTGATAAATCACCTCAAAATAGAATTTTGGGTAAAAAGTACATTAGTGGAAAGTTATTCACGAGCCGTAATCGCTTAGAAAATGTGTTGAAAAGTGACCTTCAGTAACCGTTTCAACAAAAACTTTTGAACGGTAAGGAATTTCGAGACGAGGCCTGAATGTTTTAGAAAGTACACATTCAGAGCTTGAATTTGGACACAAATTTGGTATTTTTTTGATGAAAATCAAGATAGTTATTGTCCTTCGAATATGTCCCACCGAGTTACCCAAAATACGGATTAGAATTATGTGCCGATGGAGGAGCGTGAAAGTCGGAGTCTAAAGATTCACTCACGAATTTGGGTTGGAAATATTTTTCCTACATCGCGTTTTCAATCAGACCAAAATAAAAATTTGGGTAAAAAGTACATTTTGGCTAGTTATTCACGAGCCGTAATCGCTTAGAAAATGTGTTGAAAAGTGACCTTCGGTCACCGTTTCGACAATAACTATTGAACGGTAAGGAATTTCTTGATGCAGCATAAATGTTTAAGAAAGTAGACATTCTGAGCTTGAATTTGAAAACAAATTTTGTGTTTTTTCGATGGAAATCAAGAGAGTTATTGTCCTTTGAATATGTCCCGCCGAGTTACCCGAAATACGGATTCCAATTATGTGCCAATGGAGGAGCGTGAAAGTGGTAGTCTAAGGATTCGCTCAAGAATTTGGGTTGGAAATATTTTTCCTATATCGCGTGATAAATCACCTCAAAATAAAATTTTGGGTACAAAGTACATTAGTGGAAAGTTATTCACGAGTCGTATTCGCTTAGAAAATGTGTTGAAAAGTGACCTTCAGTAACCGTTTCAACAATAACTTTTGAACGGTAAGGAATTTCTGGACGAGGCTTGAATGTTTTAGAAAGTATACATTCATAGCTTGAATTTGAACACAAATTTAGTTTTTTTCGACGAAAATCAGGATAGTTATTGTCCTCTAAATATGTCCCACCGAGTTACCCGAAATACGTATTCCAATTATGTGCCAATGGCGGAGCGCGAAAGTGGTAGTCTAATGATTCGCTCAAGAATTTGGGTTGGAAATATTTTTCCTATATCGCGTGATAAATCACCTCAAAATAGAATTTTGGGTAAAAAGTACATTAGTGGAAAGTTATTCACGAGCCGTAATCGCTTAGAAAATGTGTTGAAAAGTGACCTTCAGTAACCGTTTCAACAATAACTTTTGAACGGTAAGGAATTTCGGGACGAGGCCTGAATGTTTTAGAAAGTACACATTCAGAGCTTGAATTTGGACACAAATTTGGTATTTTTTTGATGAAAATCAAGATAGTTATTGTCCTTCGAATATGTCCCACCGAGTTACCCAAAATACGGATTAGAATTATGTGCCGATGGAGGAGCGTGAAAGTCGGAGTCTAAAGATTCACTCACGAATTTGGGTTGGAAATATTTTTCCTACATCGCGTTTTCAATCAGACCAAAGTAAAAATTTGGGTAAAATGTACATTTTGGCTAGTTATTCACGAGCCGTAATCGCTTAGAAAATGTGTTGAAAAGTGACCTTCGGTCACCGTTTTGACAATAACTTTTGAACGGTAAGGAATTTCTGGACGTAGCCTATATGTTTAAGAAAGTAGACATTCAGAGCTTGAATTTGACAACAAATTTTGTGTTTTTTGGAAGGAAATCAAGAGAGTTATTGTCTTTTGAATATGTCCAGCCGAGTTACTCGAAATACGGATTCCAATTATGTGCCAAAGGAGGAGCGTGAAAGTGGTGGTCTAATGATTCGCTCAAGAATTTGGGTTGGAAATATCTTTCCTGTATCGCGTGATAAATCACCTCAAAATAAAATCTTGGGAAAAAAGTACATTAGTGGAAGTTATTCACGAGCCGTAATCGCTTAGAAAATGTGTTGAAAAGTGACCTTCAGTAACCGTTTCAATAATACCTTTTGAACGGTAAGGAATTTCTGGACAAGGCCTGAGTGTTTTAGAAAGTACAGATTTTGAGCTTGAATTTGAACGCAAATTTGTTATTTTTTCCATGAGAATCAAGATAGTTATTGTTCTTCGAATATGTCCGACCGAGTTACCCAAAATACGGGTTCCAATTATGTGCCGATTGAGGAGCGTGAAAGTCGGAGTCTAAAGATTCACTCATGAATTTGGGTTGGAAATATTTTTCCTACATCGCGTTTTCAATCAGACCAAAATAAAAATTTGGGTAAAAAGTACATTTTGGCTAGTTATTCACGAGCCGTAATCGCTTAGAAAATGTGTTGAAAAGTGACCTTCGGTCACCGTTTCGACAATAACTATTGAACGGTAAGGAATTTCTGGACGCAGCCTAAATGTTTAAGAAAGTAGACATTCTGAGCTTGAATTTGAAAACAAATTTTGTATTTTTTCGAAGGAAATCAAGAGAGTTATTGTACTTTGAATATGTCCCGCCGAGTTACCCGAAATACGGATTCCAATTATGTGCCAATGGAGGAGCGTGAAAGTGGTAGACTAAGGATTCGCTCAAGAATTTGGGTTGGAAATATTTTTCCTATATCGCGTGATAAATCACCTCAAAATAAAATTTTGGGTACAAAGTACAATAGTGGAAAGTTATTCACGAGTCATAATCGCTTAGAAAATGTGTTGAAAAGTGACCTTCTGTAACCGTTTCAACAATAACTTTTGAACGGTAAGGAATTTCTGGACGAGGCCTGAATGTTTTAGAAAGTACACATTCATAGCTTGAATTTGAACACAAATTTAGCATTTTTTCGATGAAAATCAAGATAGTTATTGTCCTCTTAATATGTCCCACTGAGTTACCCGAAATACGGATTCCAATTATGTGTCAATGGAAGAGCGTGAAAGTGGTAGTCTAATGATTCGCTCAAGAATTTGGGTTGGAAATATTTTTCCTGCATCGCGTGAGAAATCACCTCAAAATAAAATTTTGGGTAAAAAGTATATTAGTGGAAAGTAATTCACGAGACGTAATCGCTAAGAAAATGTGTTGAAAAGTGACCTTTAGTAACCGTTTCAACAATAACTTTTGAACGGTAAGGAATTTCTGGACGAGGCCTGAATGTTTTAGAAAGTACACATTCAGAGCTTGAATTTGGACACAAATTTGGTATTTTTTTGATGAAAATCAAGATAGTTATTGTCCTTCGAATATGTCCCACCGAGTTACCCAAAATACGGATTCCAATTATGTGCCGATGGAGGAGCGTGAAAGTGGTAGTCTAATGATTCGCTCAAGAATTTGGGTTGGAAATATTTTTCTTATATCGCATGATAAATCTCCTCAAAATAAATTTTTGGGTAAAAAGTACATTAGTGGAAAGTTATTCACGAGCCGTAATCGCTTAGAAAATGTGTTGAAAAGTGAGCTTCAGTAACCGTTTCAACAAAAACTTTTGAACGGTAAGGAATTTCTGGACGAGGCCTGAATGTTTTAGAAAGTACACATTCAGAGCTTGAATTTGGACACAAATTTGGTATTTTTTGGATGAAAATCAAGATAGTTATTGTCCTTCGAATATGTCCCACCGAGTTACCCAAAATACGGATTCCAATTATGTGCCGATGGAGGAGCGTGAAAGTGGTAGTCTAATGATTCGCTCAAGAATTTGGGTTGGAAATATTTTTCTTATATCGCGTGATAAATCACCTCAAAATAAAATTTTGGGTAAAAAGTACATTAGTGGAAAGTTATTCACGAGCCGTAATCGCTTAGAAAATGTGTTGAAAAGTGACCTTCAGTAACCGTTTCAACAAAAACTTTTGAACGGTAAGGAATTTCTGGACGAGGCCTGAATGTTTTAGAAAGTGCACATTCAGAGCTTGAATTTGGACACAAATTTGGTATTTTTTCGATGAAAATCATGATAGTTATTGTCCTTCGAATATGTCCCACCGAGTTACCCAAAATACGGATTCCAATTATGTGCCGATTGAGGAGCGTGAAAGTCGGAGTCTAAAGATTCACTCACGAATTTGGGTTGGAAATATTTTTCCTACATCGCGTTTTCAATCAGACCAAAATAAAAATTTGGGTAAAAATTACATTTTGGCTAGTTATTCACGAGCCGTAATCGCTTATAAAATGTGTTGAAAAGTGACCTTCGGTCAACGTTTCGACAATAACTATTGAACGGTAAGGAATTTCTTGATGCAGCATAAATGTTTAAGAAAGTAGACATTCTGAGCTTGAATTTGAAAACAAATTTTGTGTTTTTTCGATGGAAATCAAGAGAGTTATTGTCCTTCGAATATGTCCCGCCGAGTTACCCGAAATACGGATTCCAATTATGTGCCAATGGCGGAGCGTGAAAGTGGTAGTCTAAGGATTCGCTCAAGAATTTGGGTTGGAAATATTTTTCCTATATCGCGTGATAAATCACCTCAAAATAAAATTTTGGGTACAAAGTACATTAGTGGAAAGTTATTCACGAGTCGTATTCGCTTAGAAAATGTGTTGAAAAGTGACCTTTAGTAACCGTTTCAACAATAACTTTTGAACAGTAAGGAATTTCTGGACGAGGCTTGAATGTTTTAGAAAGTATACATTCATAGGTTGAATTTGAACACAAATTTATTTTTTTTCGACGAAAATCAAGATAGTTATTGTCCTCTGAATATGTCCCACCGAGTTACCCGAAATACGTATTCCAATTATGTGCCAATGGCGGAGCGCGAAAGTGGTAGTCTAATGATTCGCTCAAGAATTTGGGTTGGAAATATTTTTCCTATATCGCGTGATAAATCACCTCAAAATAGAATTTTGGGTAAAAAGTACATTAGTGGAAAGTTATTCACGAGCCGTAATCGCTTAGAAAATGTGTTGAAAAGTGACCTTCAGTAACCGTTTCAACAATAACTTTTGAACGGTAAGGAATTTCGGGACGAGGCCTGAATGTTTTTGAATGTACACATTCAGAGCTTGAATTTGGACACAAATTTGGTATTTTTTTGATGAAAATCAAGATAGTTATTGTCCTTCGAATATGTCCCACCGAGTTACCCAAAATACGGATTTCAATTATGTGCCGATGGAGGAGCGTGAAAGTCGGAGTCTAAAGATTCACTCACGAATTTGGGTTGGAAATATTTTTCCTACATCGCGTTTTCAATCAGACCAAAATACAAATTTGGGTAAAAAGTACATTTTGGCTAGTTATTCACGAGCCGTAATCGCTTAGAAAATGTGTTGAAAAGTGACCTTCAGTAACCGTTTCAACAATAACTTTTGAACGGTAAGGAATTTCGGGACGAGGCCTGAATGTTTTAGAAAGTACACATTCAGAGCTTGAATTTGGACACAAATTTGGTATTTTTTTGATGAAAATCAAGATAGTTATTGTCCTTCGAATATGTCCCACCGAGTTACCCAAAATACGGATTACAATTATGTGCCGATGGAGGAGCGTGAAAGTCGGAGTCTAAAGATTCACTCACGAATTTGGGTTGGAAATATTTTTCCTACATCGCGTTTTCAATCAGACCAAAGTAAAAATTTGGGTAAAAAGTACATTTTGGCTAGTTATTCACGAGCCGTAATCGCTTAGAAAATGTGTTGAAAAGTGACCTTCGGTCACCGTTTTGACAATAACTTTTGAACGGTAAGGAATTTCTGGACGTAGCCTATATGTTTAAGAAAGTAGACATTCAGAGCTTGAATTTGACAACAAATTTTGTGTTTTTTGGAAGGAAATCAAGAGAGTTATTGTCTTTTGAATATGTCCAGCCGAGTTACTCGAAATACGGATTCCAATTATGTGCCAAAGGAGGAGCGTGAAAGTGGTAGTCTAATGATTCGCTCAAGAATTTGGGTTGGAAATATCTTTCCTGTATCGCGTGATAAATCACCTCAAAATAAAATTTTGGGAAAAAAGTACATTAGTGGAAAGTTATTCACGAGCCGTAATCGCTTAGAAAATGTGTTGAAAAGTGACCTTCAGTAACCGTTTCAACAATACCTTTTGAACGGTAAGGAATTTCTGGACGAGGCCTGAGTGTTTTAGAAAGTACAGATTTTGAGCTTGAATTTGAACGCAAATTTGTTATTTTTTCCATGAGAATCAAGATAGTTATTGTTCTTCAAATATGTCCGACCGAGTTACCCAAAATACGGTTTCCAATTATGTGCCGATTGAGGAGCGTGAAAGTCGGAGTCTAAAGATTCACTCATGAATTTGGGTTGGAAATATTTTTCCTACATCGCGTTTTCAATCAGACCAAAATAAAAATTTGGGTAAAAAGTACATTTTCGCTAGTTATTCACGAGCCGTAATCGCTTAGAAAATGTGTTGAAAAGTGACCTTCGGTCACCGTTTCGACAATAACTATTGAACGGTAAGGAATTTCTGAACGCAGCCTAAATGTTTAAGAAAGTAGACATTCTGAGCTTGAATTTGAAAACAAATTTTGTGTTTTTTTGAAGGAAATCAAGAGAGTTATTGTACTTTGAATATGTCCCGCCTAGTTACCCGAAATACGGATACAAATTATGTGCCAATGGAGGAGCGTGAAAGTGGTAGTCTAACGATTCGCTCAAGAATTTGGGTTGGAAATATTTTTCCTATATCGCGTGATAAATCACCTCAAAATAAAATTTTGGGTACAAAGTACATTAGTGGAAAGTTATTCACGAGCCGTAATCGCTTAGAAAATGTGTTGAAAAGTGACCTTCAGTAACCGTTTCAACAATAACTTTTGAACGGTAAGGAATTTCGGGACGAGGCCTGAATGTTTTTGAATGTACACATTCAGAGCTTGAATTTGGACACAAATTTGGTATTTTTTTGATGAAAATCAAGATAGTTATTGTCCTTCGAATATGTCCCACCGAGTTACCCAAAATACGGATTACAATTATGTGCCGATGGAGGAGCGTGAAAGTCGGAGTCTAAAGATTCACTCACGAATTTGGGTTGGAAATATTTTTCCTACATCGCGTTTTCAATCAGACCAAAGTAAAAATTTGGGTAAAAAGTACATTTTGGCTAGTTATTCACGAGCCGTAATCGCTTAGAAAATGTGTTGAAAAGTGACCTTCGGTCACCGTTTTGACAATAACTTTTGAACGGTAAGGAATTTCTGGACGTAGCCTATATGTTTAAGAAAGTAGACATTCAGAGCTTGAATTTGACAACAAATTTTGTGTTTTTTGGAAGGAAATCAAGAGAGTTATTGTCTTTTGAATATGTCCAGCCGAGTTACTCGAAATACGGATTCCAATTATGTGCCAAAGGAGGAGCGTGAAAGTGGTAGTCTAATGATTCGCTCAAGAATTTGGGTTGGAAATATCTTTCCTGTATCGCGTGATAAATCACCTCAAAATAAAATTTTGGGAAAAAAGTACATTAGTGGAAAGTTATTCACGAGCCGTAATCGCTTAGAAAATGTGTTGAAAAGTGACCTTCAGTAACCGTTTCAACAATACCTTTTGAACGGTAAGGAATTTCTGGACGAGGCCTGAGTGTTTTAGAAAGTACAGATTTTGAGCTTGAATTTGAACGCAAATTTGTTATTTTTTCCATGAGAATCAAGATAGTTATTGTTCTTCAAATATGTCCGACCGAGTTACCCAAAATACGGTTTCCAATTATGTGCCGATTGAGGAGCGTGAAAGTCGGAGTCTAAAGATTCACTCATGAATTTGGGTTGGAAATATTTTTCCTACATCGCGTTTTCAATCAGACCAAAATAAAAATTTGGGTAAAGAGTACGTTTTCGCTAGTTATTCACGAGCCGTAATCGCTTAGAAAATGTGTTGAAAAGTGACCTTCGGTCACCGTTTCGACAATAACTATTGAACGGTAAGGAATTTCTGAACGCAGCCTAAATGTTTAAGAAAGTAGACATTCTGAGCTTGAATTTGAAAACAAATTTTGTGTTTTTTTGAAGGAAATCAAGAGAGTTATTGTACTTTGAATATGTCCCGCCTAGTTACCCGAAATACGGATACAAATTATGTGCCAATGGAGGAGCGTGAAAGTGGTAGTCTAACGATTCGCTCAAGAATTTGGGTTGGAAATATTTTTCCTATATCGCGTGATAAATCACCTCAAAATAAAATTTTGGGTACAAAGTACATTAGTGGAAAGTTATTCACGAGCCGTAATCGCTTAGAAAATGTGTTGAAAAGTGACCTTCAGTAACCGTTTCAACAATAACTTTTGAACGGTAAGGAATTTCGGGACGAGGCCTGAATGTTTTTGAATGTACACATTCAGAGCTTGAATTTGGACACAAATTTGGTATTTTTTTGATGAAAATCAAGATAGTTATTGTCCTTCGAATATGTCCCACCGAGTTACCCAAAATACGGATTACAATTATGTGCCGATGGAGGAGCGTGAAAGTCGGAGTCTAAAGATTCACTCACGAATTTGGGTTGGAAATATTTTTCCTACATCGCGTTTTCAATCAGACCAAAGTAAAAATTTGGGTAAAAAGTACATTTTGGCTAGTTATTCACGAGCCGTAATCGCTTAGAAAATGTGTTGAAAAGTGACCTTCGGTCACCGTTTTGACAATAACTTTTGAACGGTAAGGAATTTCTGGACGTAGCCTATATGTTTAAGAAAGTAGACATTCAGAGCTTGAATTTGACAACAAATTTTGTGTTTTTTGGAAGGAAATCAAGAGAGTTATTGTCTTTTGAATATGTCCAGCCGAGTTACTCGAAATACGGATTCCAATTATGTGCCAAAGGAGGAGCGTGAAAGTGGTAGTCTAATGATTCGCTCAAGAATTTGGGTTGGAAATATCTTTCCTGTATCGCGTGATAAATCACCTCAAAATAAAATTTTGGGAAAAAAGTACATTAGTGGAAAGTTATTCACGAGCCGTAATCGCTTAGAAAATGTGTTGAAAAGTGACCTTCAGTAACCGTTTCAACAATACCTTTTGAACGGTAAGGAATTTCTGGACGAGGCCTGAGTGTTTTAGAAAGTACAGATTTTGAGCTTGAATTTGAACGCAAATTTGTTATTTTTTCCATGAGAATCAAGATAGTTATTGTTCTTCAAATATGTCCGACCGAGTTACCCAAAATACGGGTTCCAATTATGTGCCGATTGAGGAGCGTGAAAGTCGGAGTCTAAAGATTCACTCATGAATTTGGGTTGGAAATATTTTTCCTACATCGCGTTTTCAATCAGACCAAAATAAAAATTTGGGTAAAAAGTACATTTTCGCTAGTTATTCACGAGCCGTAATCGCTTAGAAACTGTGTTGAAAAGTGACCTTCGGTCACCGTTTCGACAATAACTATTGAACGGTAAGGAATTTCTGAACGCAGCCTAAATGTTTAAGAAAGTAGACATTCTGAGCTTGAATTTGAAAACAAATTTTGTGTTTTTTTGAAGGAAATCAAGAGAGTTATAGTACTTTGAATATGTCCCGCCTAGTTACCCGAAATACGGATACAAATTATGTGCCAATGGAGGAGCGTGAAAGTGGTAGTCTAACGATTCGCTCAAGAATTTGGGTTGGAAATATTTTTCCTATATCGCGTGATAAATCACCTCAAAATAAAATTTTGGGTACAAAGTACATTAGTGGAAAGTTATTCACGAGCCGTAATCGCTTAGAAAATGTGTTGAAAAGTGACCTTCAGTAACCGTTTCAACAATAACTTTTGAACGGTAAGGAATTTCTGGACGAGGCCTGAATGTTTTAGAAAGTACACATTCAGAGCTTGAATTTGGACACAAATTTGGTATCTTTTTGATGAAAATCAAGATAGTTATTGTCCTTCGAATATGTCCCACCGAGTTACCCAAAATACGGATTCCAATTATGTGCCGATGGAGGAGCGTGAAAGTCGGAGTCTAAAGATTCACTCACGAATTTGGGTTGGAAATATTTTTCCTACATCGCGTTTTCAATCAGACCAAAATAAAAATTTGGGTAAAAAGTACATTTTGGTTAGTTATTCACGAGCCGTAATCGCTTAGAAAATGTGTTGAAAAGTGACCTGCGGTAACCGTTTCGACAATAACTATTGAACGGTAAGGAATTTCTTGATGCAGCATAAATGTTTAAGAAAGTAGACATTCTGAGCTTGAATTTGAAAACAAATTTTGTGTTTTTTCGATGGAAATCAAGAGAGTTATTGTCCTTTGAATATGTCCCGCCGAGTTACCTGAAATACGGATTCCAATTATGTGCCAATGGAGGAGCGTGAAAGTGGTAGTCTAAGGATTCGCTCAAGAATTTGGGTTGGAAATATTTTTCCTATATCGCGTGATAAATCACCTCAAAATAAAATTTTGGGTACAAAGTACATTAGTGGAAAGTGATTCACGAGTCGTATTCGCTTAGAAAATGTGTTGAAAAGTGACCTTCAGTAACCGTTTCAACAATAACTTTTGAACGGTAAGGAATTTCTGGACGAGGCTTGAATGTTTTGGAAAGTATACATTCATAGGTTGAATTTGAACACAAATTTAGTTTTTTTCGACGAAAATCAAGATAGTTATTGTCCTCTGAATATGTCCCACCGAGTTACCCGAAATACGTATTCCAATTATGTGCCAATGGCGGAGCGCGAAAGTGGTAGTCTAATGATTCGCTCAAGAATTTGGGTTGGCAATATTTTTCCTATATCGCGTGATAAATCACCTCAAAATAGAATTTTGGGTAAAAAGTACATTAGTGGAAAGTTATTCACGAGCCGTAATCGCTTAGAAAATGTGTTGAAAAGTGACCTTCAGTAACCGTTTCAACAATACCTTTTGAACGGTAAGGAATTTCTGGACGAGGCCTGAGTGTTTTAGAAAGTACAGATTTAGAGCTTGAATTTGAACACAAATTTGTTATTTTTTCCATGAGAATTAAGATAGTTATTGTTCTTCGAATATGTCCCACCGAGTTACCCAAAATACGGGTTCCAATTATGTGCCGATTGAGGAGCGTGAAAGTCGGAGTCTAAAGATTCACTCATGAATTTGGGTTGGAAATATTTTTCCTACATCGCGTTTTCAATCAGACCAAAATAAAAATTTGGGTAAAAAGTACATTTTCGCTTGTTATTCACGAGCCGTAATCGCTTAGAAAATGTGTTGAAAAGTGACCTTCGGTCACCGTTTCGACAATAACTATTGAACGGTAAGGAATTTCTAGACGCAGCCTAAATGTTTAAGAAAGTAGACATTCTGAGCTTGAATTTGAAAACAAATTTTGTGTTTTTTCGAAGGAAATCAAGAGAGTTATTGTACTTAGAATATGTCCCGCCTAGTTACCCGAAAGACGGATACAAATTATGTGCCAATGGAGGAGCGTGAAAGTGGTAGTCTAACGATTTGCTCAAGAATTTGGGGTTGAAATATTTTTCCTATATCGCGTGGTAAATCACCTCAAAATAAAATTTTGGGTACAAAGTACATTAGTGGAAAGTTATTCACGAGTCATAATCGCTTAGAAAATGTGTTGAAAAGTGACCTTCTGTAACCGTTTCAACAATAACTTTTGAACGGTAAGGAATTTCTGGACGAGGCCTGAATGTTTTAGAAAGTACACATTCAGAGGTTGAATTTGAACACAAATTTGGTATTTTTTCGATGAAAATCAAGATAGTTATTGTCCTTCGAATATGTCCCACCGAGTTACCCAAAATACGGATTCCAATTATGTGCCGATGGAGGAGCGTGAAAGTCGGAGTCTAAAGATTCACTCACGAATTTGGGTTGGAAATATTTTTCCTACTTCGCGTTTTCAATCAGACCAAAATAAAAATTTGGGTAAAAAGTACATTTTGGCTAGTTATTCACGAGCCGTAATCGCTTAGAAAATGTGTTGAAAAGTGACCTTCGGTCACCGTTTTGACAATAACTTTTGAACGGTAAGGAATTTCTGGACGTAGCCTATATGTTTAAGAAAGTAGACATTCAGAGCTTGAATTTGAAAACAAATTTTGTGTTTTCTCGAAGGAAATCAAGAGAGTTATTGTCTTTTGAATATGTCCAGCCGGGTTACCCGAAATACGGATTCCAATTATGTTCCAATGGAGGAGCGTGAAAGTGGTAGTCTAATGATTCGCTCAAGAATTTGGGTCGGAAATATTTTTCCTGTATCGCGTGATAAATCACCTCAAAATAAAATTTTGGGTAAAAAGTACATTAGTGGAAAGTTATTCACGAGCCGTAATCGCTTAGAAAATGTGTTGAAAAGTGACCTTCAGTAACCGTTTCAACAATAACTTTTGAACGGTATGGAATTTCTGGACGAGGCCTGAATGTTTTAGAAAGTACACATTCAGAGCTTGAATTTGGACACAAATTTGGTATTTTTTTGATGAAAATCAAGATAGTTATTGTCCTTCGAATATGTCCCACCGAGTTACCCAAAATACGGATTCCAATTATGTGCCGATGGAGGAGCGTGAAAGTCGGAGTCTAAAGATTCACTCACGAATTTGGGTTGGAAATATTTTTCCTACATCGCGTTTTCAATCAGACCAAAATAAAAATTTGGGTAAAAAGTACATTTTGGCTAGTTATTCACGAGCCGTAATCGCTTAGAAAATGTGTTGAAAAGTGACCTGCGGTAACCGTTTCGACAATAACTATTGAACGGTAAGGAATTTCTTGATGCAGCATAAATGTTTAAGAAAGTAGACATTCTGAGCTTGAATTTGAAAACAAATTTTGTGTTTTTTCGATGGAAATCAAGAGAGTTATTGTCCTTTGAATATGTCCCGCCGAGTTACCCGAAATACGGATTCCAATTATGTGCCAATGGAGGAGCGTGAAAGTGGTAGTCTAAGGATTCGCTCAAGAATTTGGGTTGGAAATATTTTTCCTATATCGCGTGATAAATCACCTCAAAATAAAATTTTGGGTACAAAGTACATTAGTGGAAACTGATTCACAAGTCGTATTCGCTTAGAAAATGTGTTGAAAAGTGACCTTCAGTAACCGTTTCAACAATAACTTTTGAACGGTAAGGAATTTCTGGACGAGGCCTGAGTGTTTTAGAAAGTACACATTCAGAGGTTGAATTTGAACACAAATTTGGTATTTTTTCGATCAAAATCAAGATAGTTATTGTCCTTCGAATATGTCCCACCGAGTTACCAAAAATACGGATTCCAATTATGTGCCGATTGAGGAGCGTGAAAGTCGGAGTGTAAAGATTCACTCACGAATTTGGGTTGGAAATATTTTTCCTACATCGCGTTTTCAATCAGACCAAAATAAAAATTTGGGTAAAAAGCACATTTTGGCTAGTTATTCACGAGCCGTAATCGCTGAGAAAATGTGTTGAAAGGTGACCTTCGGTCACCGTTTCGACAATAACTATTGAACGGTAAGGAATTTCTTTATGCAGCATAAATGTTTAAGAAAGTAGACATTCTGAGCTTGAATTTGAAAACAAATTTTGTGTTTTTTCGAAGGAAATCAAGAGAGTTATTGTCTTTTGAATATGTCCAGCCGGGTTACCCGAAATACGGTTTCCAATTATGTGCCAATGGAGGAGCGTGAAAGTGGTAGTCTAATGATTCGCTCAAGAATTTGGGTTGGAAATATTTTTCCTGTATCGCGTGATAAATCACCTGAAAATAAAATTTTGGGTAAAAAGTACATTAGTGGAAAGTTATTCACGAGCCGTAATCGCTTAGAAAATGTGTTGAAAAGTGACCTTCAGTAACCGTTTCAACAATAACTTTTGAACGGTAAGGAATTTCTGGACGAGGCCTGAATGTTTTAGAAAGTACACATTCATAGCTTGAATTTGAACACAAATTTGGTATTTTTTCGACGAAAATCAAGATAGTTATTGTCCACTGAATATGTCCCACCGAGTTACCCGAAATACGGATTCCAATTATGTGTCAATGGAGGAGCGCGAAAGTGGTAGTCTAATGATTCGCTCAAGAATTTGGGTTGGAAATATTTTTCCTATATCGTGTGATAAATCACCTCAAAATAGAATTTTGGGTAAAAAGTACATTAGTGGAAAGTTATTCACGAGCCGTAATCGCTTAGAAAATGGGTTGAAAAGTGACCTTCAGTAACCGTTTCAACAATAACTTTTGAACGGTAAGGAATTTCGGGACGAGGCCAGAGTGTTTTAGAAAGTACACATTCAGAGCTTGAATTTGGACACAAATTTGGTATTTTTTTGATGAGAATCAAGATAGTTATTGTCCTTCGAATATGTCCCAACGAGTTACCCAAAATACGGATTCCAATTATGTGCCGATGGAGGAGCGTGAAAGTGGTAGTCTAATGATTCGCGGAAGAATCTGGGTTGGAAATAGTTTTCCTATATCGCGTGATAAATCACCTCAAAATAAAATTTTGGGTAAAAAGTACATTAGTGTAAAGTTATTCACGAGCCGTAATCGCTTAGAAAATGTGTTGAAAAGTGACCTTCAGTAACCGTTTCAACAATAACTTTTGAACGGTAAGGAATTTCTGGACGAGGCCTGAATGTTTTAGAAAGTACACATTCAGAGCTTGAATTTGGACACAAATTTGGTATTTTTTCGATGAAAATCAAGATAGTTATTGTCCTTCGAATATGTCCCACCGAGTTACCCAAAATACGGATTCCAATTATGTGCCGATGGAGGAGCGTGAAAGTCGGAGTCTAAAGATTCACTCACGAATTTGGGTTGGAAATATTTTTCCTACTTCGCGTTTTCAATCAGACCAAAATAAAAATTTGGGTAAAAAGTACATTTTGGCTAGTTATTCACGAGCCGTAATCGCTTAGAAAATGTGTTGAAAAGTGACCTTCGGTCACCGTTTTGACAATAACTTTTGAACGGTAAGGAATTTCTGGACGTAGCCTATATGTTTAAGAAAGTAGACATTCAGAGCTTGAATTTGAAAACAAATTTTGTGTTTTCTCGAAGGAAATCAAGAGAGTTATTGTCTTTTGAATATGTCCAGCCGGGTTACCCGAAATACGGATTCCAATTATGTTCCAATGGAGGAGCGTGAAAGTGGTAGTCTAATGATTCGCTCAAGAATTTGGGTTGGAAATATTTTTCCTGTATCGCGTGATAAATCACCTCAAAATAAAATTTTGGGTAAAAAGTACATTAGTGGAAAGTTATTCACGAGCCGTAATCGCTTAGAAAATGTGTTGAAAAGTGACCTTCAGTAACCGTTTCAACAATAACTTTTGAACGGTAAGGAATTTCTGGACGAGGCCTGAGTGTTTTAGAAAGTACACATTCAGAGGTTGAATTTGAACACAATTTTGGTATTTTTTCGATCAAAATCAAGATAGTTATTGTCCTTCGAATATGTCCCACCGAGTTACCCAAAATACGGATTCCAATTATGTGCCGATTGAGGAGCGTGAAAGTCGGAGTGTAAAGATTCACTCACGAATTTGGGTTGGAAATATTTTTCCTACATCGCGTTTTCAATCAGACCAAAATAAAAATTTGGGTAAAAAGCACATTTTGGCTAGTTATTCACGAGCCGTAATCGCTGAGAAAATGTGTTGAAAGGTGACCTTCGGTCACCGTTTCGACAATAACTATTGAACGGTAAGGAATTTCTTTATGCAGCATAAATGTTTAAGAAAGTAGACATTCTGAGCTTGAATTTGAAAACAAATTTTGTGTTTTTTCGAAGGAAATCAAGAGAGTTATTGTCTTTTGAATATGTCCAGCCGGGTTACCCGAAATACGGATTCCAATTATGTGCCAATGGAGGAGCGTGAAAGTGGTAGTCTAATGATTCGCTCAAGAATTTGGGTTGGAAATATTTTTCCTGTATCGCGTGATAAATCACCTGAAAATAAAATTTTGGGTAAAAAGTACATTAGTGGAAAGTTATTCACGAGCCGTAATCGCTTAGAAAATGTGTTGAAAAGTGACCTTCAGTAACCGTTTCAACAATAACTTTTGAACGGTAAGGAATTTCTGGACGAGGCCTGAATGTTTTAGAAAGTACACATTCATAGCTTGAATTTGAACACAAATTTGGTATTTTTTCGACGAAAATCAAGATAGTTATTGTCCTCTGAATATGTCCCACCGAGTTACCCGAAATACGGATTCCAATTATGTGTCAATGGAGGAGCGCGAAAGTGGTAGTCTAATGATTCGCTCAAGAATTTGGATTGGAAATATTTTTCCTATATCGTGTGATAAATCACCTCAAAATAGAATTTTGGGTAAAAAGTACATTAGTGGAAAGTTATTCACGAGCCGTAATCGCTTAGAAAATGGGTTGAAAAGTGACCTTCAGTAACCGTTTCAACAATAACTTTTGAACGGTAAGGAATTTCGGGACGAGGCCAGAGTGTTTTAGAAAGTACACATTCAGAGCTTGAATTTGGACACAAATTTGGTATTTTTTTGATGAGAATCAAGATAGTTATTGTCCTTCGAATATGTCCCAACGAGTTACCCAAAATACGGATTCCAATTATGTGCCGATGGAGGAGCGTGAAAGTGGTAGTCTAATGATTCGCTGAAGAAGCTGGGTTGGAAATAGTTTTCCAATATCGCGTGATAAATCACCTCAAAATAAAATTTTGGGTAAAAAGTACATTAGTGTAAAGTTATTCACGAGCCGTAATCGCTTAGAAAATGTGTTGAAAAGTGACCTTCAGTAACCGTTTCAACAATAACTTTTGAACGGTAAGGAATTTCTAGACGAGGCCTGAATGTTTTAGAAAGTACACATTCAGAGCTTGAATTTGGACACAAATTTGGTATTTTTTCGATGAAAATCAAGATAGTTATTGTCCTTCGAATATGTCCCACCGAGTTAAACAAAATACGGATTCCAATTATGTGCCGATGGAGGAGCGTGAAAGTCGGAGTCTAAAGATTCACTCAAGAATTTGGGTTGGAAATATTTTTCCTACATCGCGCTTTCAATCAGACCAAAATAAAAATTTGGGTAAAAAGTACATTTTGGCTAGTTATTCACGAGCCGTAATCGCTTAGAAAATGTGTTGAAAAGTGACCTACGGTCACCGTTTCGACAATAACTATTGAACGGTAAGGAATTTCTGGACGCAGCCTATATGTTTAAGAAAGTAGACATTCAGAGCTTGAATTTGAAAATAAATTTTGCGTTTTTTGAAAGGAAATCAAGAGAGTTATTGTCTTTTGAATATGTCCAGCCGAGTTACCCGATATACGGATTCCAATTATGTGCCAAAGGAGGAGCGTGAAAGTGGTAGTCTAATGATTCGCTCAAGAATTTGGGTTGGAAATATTTTTCCTGTATCGCGTGATAAATCACCTCAAAATAAAATTTTGGGTAAAAAGTACATTAGTGGAAAGTTATTCACTAGCCGTAATCGCTTAGAAAATGTGTTGAAAACTGACCTTCAGTAACCGTTTCAACAATAACTTTTGAACGGTATGGAATTTGTGGACGAGGCTTGAGTGTTTTAGAAAGTACACATTTAGAGCTTGAATTTGAACACAAATTTGGTATTTTTTCGATGAAAATCAAGATAGTTATTGTGCTTCGAATATGTCTTACCGAGTTACCCAAAATACGGATTCCAATTATGTGCCGATTGAGGAGCGTGAAAGTCGGAGTCTAAAGATTCACTCACGAATTTGGTTTGGAAATATTTTTCCTACATCGTGTTTTCAATCAGACCAAAATAAAAATTTGGGTAAAAAGTACATTTTGGCTAGTTATTCACGAGCCGTAATCGCTTAGAAAATGTGTTGAAAAGTGACCTTCGGTCACCGTTTCGACAATAACTATTGAACGGTAAGGAATTTCTTGATGCAGCCTAAATGTTTAAGAAAGTAGACATTCTTAGCTTGAATTTGAAAACAAATTTTGTGTTTTTTCGAAGGAAATCAAGAGAGTTATTGTCCTTTGAATATGTCCCGCCGAGTTACCCGAAATACGGATTCCAATTATGTGTCAATGGAGGAGCGTGAAAGTGGTAGTCTAAGGATTCGCTCAAGAATTTGGGTTGGAAATATTTTTCCTATATCGCGTGATAAATCACCTCAAAATAAAATTTTGGGTACAAAGTACATTAGTGGAAAGTTATTCACGAGTCGTATTCGCTTAGAAAATGTGTTGAACAGTGACCTTCAGTAACCGTTTCAACAATAACTTTTGAACGGTATGGAATTTCTGGACGAGGCTTGAATGTTTTAGAAAGTATACATTCATAGCTTGAATTTGAACACAAATTTAGTTTTGTTCGACGAAAATCAAGATAGTTATTGTCCTCTGAATATGTCCCACCGAGTTACCCGAAATACGGATTCCAATTATGTGCCAATGGAGGAGCGCGAAAGTGGTAGTCTAATGATTCGCTCAAGAATTTGGGTTGGAAATATTTTTCCTCTATTGCGTGATAAATCACCTCAAAATAAAATTTTGGGTAAAAAGTACATTAGTGGAAAGTTATTCACGAGCCGTAATCGCTTAGAAAATGTGTTGAAAAGTGACCTTCAGTAACCGTTTCAACAATAACCTTTGAACGGTAAGGAATTTCGGGACGAGGCCTAAATGTTTTAGAAAGTACACATTCAGAGCTTGAATTTGGACACAAATTTGGTATTTTTTCGACGAAAATCAACATAGTTATTGTCCTTCGAATATGTCCCACCGAGTTACCCAAAATACGGATTCCAATTATGTGCCGATGGAGGAGCGTGAAAGTCGGAGTCTAAAGATTCACTCACGAATTTGGGTTGGAAATATTTTTCCTACATCGCGTTTTCAATCAGACCAAAATAAAAATTTGGGTAAAATGTACATTTTGGCTAGTTATTCACGAGCCGTAATCGCTTAGAAAATGGGTTGGAAAGTGACCTTCGGTCACCGTTTTGACAATAACTTTTGAACGGTAAGGAATTTCTGGACGTAGCCTATATGTTTAAGAAAGTAGACATTCAGAGCTTGAGTTTGAAAACAAATTTTGTGTTTTTTGAAAGGAAATCAAGAGAGTTAATGTCCTCTGAATATGTCCAGCCGAGTTACCCGAAATACGGATTCCAATTATGTGCCAAAGGAGGAGTGTGAAAGTGGTAGTCTAATGATTCGCTCAAGAATTTGGGTTGGAAATATCTTTCCTGTATCGCGTGATAAATCACCTCTAAATAAAATTTTGGGTAAAATGTACATTAGTGGAAAGTTATTCACGAGCCGTAATCGCTTAGAAAATGTGTTGAAAAGTGACCTTCAGTAACCGTTTCAACAATAACCTTTGAACGGTAAGGAATTTCTGGACGAGGCCTGAGTGTTTTAGAAAGTAAACATTTAGAGCTTGAATTTGAACACAAATTTGGTATTTTTTCGATGGAAATCAAGATTGTTATTGTCCTTTGAATATGTCCCGCCGGGTTACCCGAAATACGGATTCCAATTATGTGCCAATGGAGGAGCGTGAAAGTGGTAGTCTAATCATTCGCTCAAGAATTTGGGTTGGAAATATTTTTCCTATATCGCGTGATAAATCACCTCAAAATAAAATTTTGGGTACAAAGTACATTAGTGGAAAGTTATTCACGAGTCGTATTCGCTTAGAAAATGTGTTTAAAAGTGACCTTCGGTCACCGTTTCGACAATAACTATTGAACGGTAAGGAATTTCTGGACGCAGCCTAAGTGTTTAAGAAAGTAGACATTCTGAGCTTGAATTTGAAAACAAATTTTGTGTTTTTTCGAAGGAAATCAAGAGAGTTATTGTGCTTCGAATATGTTCCGCCGAGTTACCCGAAATACGGATTCCAATTATGTGCCAATGGAGGACCGTGAAAGTGGTAGTCTAACGATTCGCTCAAGAATTTGGGTTGGAAATATTTTTCCTATATCGCGTGATAAATCACCTCAAAATAAAATTTTGGGTACAAAGTACATTAGTGGAAAGTTATTCACGAGTCGTATTCGCCTAGAAAATGTGTTGAAAAGTGACCTTCAGTAACCGTGTCAACAATAACTTTTGAACGGTAAGGAATTTCTGGACGAGGCCTGAATGTTTTAGAAAGTACACATTCATAGCTTGAATTTGAACACAAATTTGGTATTTTTTCGATGAAAATCAAGATAGTTATTGTCCTCTGAATATGTCCCACCGAGTTACCCGAAATACGGATTCCAATTATGTGTCAATGGAGGAGCGTGAAAGTGGTAGTCTAATGATTCGCTCAAGAATTTGGGTTGGAAATATTTTTCCTATACCGCGGGGTAAATCACCTCAAAATAAAATTTTGGGTAAAAAGTACATTAGTGGAAAGTTATTCACGAGCCGTAATCGCTTAGAAAATGTGTTGAAAAGTGACCTTCAGTAACCGTTTCAACAATAACCTTTGAACGGTAAGGAATTTCTGGACGAGGCCTGAATGTTTTAGAAAGTACACATTCAGAGCATGAATTTGAACACAAATTTGGTATTTTTTCAATGGAAATCAAGATTGTTATTGTCCTTTGAATATGTCCCGCCGGGTTACCCGAAATACGGATTCCGATTATGTGCCAATGGAGGAGCGTGAATGTGGTAGTCTAATGATTCGCTCAAGAATTTGGGTTGGAAATATTTTTCCTATACCGTGTGATAAATCACCTCAAAATAAAATTTTGGGTACAAAGTCCATTAGTGGAAAGTTATTCACGAGTCGTGTTCGCTTAGAAAATGTGTTTAAAAGTGACCTTCAGTAACCGTTTCAACAATAACTTTTGAACGGTAAGGAATTTCTGGACGAGGCCTGAATGTTTTAGAAAGTACACATTCATAGCTTGAATTTGAACACAAATTTGGTATTTTTTCGATGAAAATCAAGATAGTTATTGTCCTCTGAATATGTCCCACCGAGTTACCCGAAATACGGATTCCAATTATGTGTCAATGGAGGAGCGTGAAAGTGGTAGTCTAATGATTAGCTCAAGAATTTGGGTTGGAAATATTTTTCCTATACCGCGTGATAAATCACCTCAAAATAAAATTTTGGGTAAAAAGTACATTAGTGGAAAGTTATTGACGAGCCGTAATCGCTTAGAAAATGTGTTGAAAAGTGACCTTCAGTAACCGTTTCAACAATAACTTTTGAACGGTAAGGAATTTCGGGACGAGGCCTAAATGTTTTAGAAAGTACACATTCAGAGCTTGAATTTGGACACAAATTTGGTATTTTTTCGACGAAAATCAACATAGTTATTGTCCTTCGAATATGTCCCACCGAGTTACCCAAAATACGGATTCCAATTATGTGCCGATGGAGGAGCGTGAAAGTCGGAGTCTAAAGATTCACTCACGAATTTGGGTTGGAAATATTTTTCCTACATCGCGTTTTCAATCAGACCAAAATAAAAATTTGGGTAAAATGTACATTTTGGCTAGTTATTCATGAGCCGTAATCGCTTAGAAAATGGGTTGGAAAGTGACCTTCGGTCACCGTTTTGACAATAACTTTTGAACGGTAAGGAATTTCTGGACGTAGCCTATATGTTTAAGAAAGTAGACATTCAGAGCTTGAGTTTGAAAACAAATTTTGTGTTTTTTGAAAGGAAATCAAGAGAGTTATTGTCCTCTGAATATGTCCAGCCGAGTTACCCGAAATACGGATTCCAATTATGTGCCAAAGGAGGAGTGTGAAAGTGGTAGTCTAATGATTCGCTCAAGAATTTGGGTTGGAAATATCTTTCCTGTATCGCGTGATAAATCACCTCAAAATAAAATTTTGGGTAAAATGTACATTAGTGGAAAGTTATTCACGAGCCGTAATCGCTTAGAAAATGTGTTGAAAAGTGACCTTCAGTAACCGTTTCAACAATAACTTTTGAACGGTAAGGAATTTCTGGACGAGGCCTGAGTGTTTTAGAAAGTACACATTCAGAGGTTGAATTTGAACACAAATTTGGTATTTTTTCGATCAAAATCAAGATAGTTATTGTCCTTCGAATATGTCCCACCGAGTTACCCAAAATACGGATTCCAATTATGTGCCGATTGAGGAGCGTGAAAGTCGGAGTGTAAAGATTCACTCACGAATTTGGGTTGGAAATATTTTTCCTACATCGCGTTTTCAATCAGACCAAAATAAAAATTTGGGTAAAAAGCACATTTTGGCTAGTTATTCACGAGCCGTAATCGCTGAGAAAATGTGTTGAAAGGTGACCTTCGGTCACCGTTTCGACAATAACTATTGAACGGTAAGGAATTTCTTTATGCAGCATAAATGTTTAAGAAAGTAGACATTCTGAGCTTGAATTTGAAAACAAATTTTGTGTTTTTTCGAAGGAAATCAAGAGAGTTATTGTCTTTTGAATATGTCCAGCCGGGTTACCCGAAATACGGATTCCAATTATGTGCCAATGGAGGAGCGTGAAAGTGGTAGTCTAATGATTCGCTCAAGAATTTGGGTTGGAAATATTTTTCCTGTATCGCGTGATAAATCACCTGAAAATAAAATTTTGGGTAAAAAGTACATTAGTGGAAAGTTATTCACGAGCCGTAATCGCTTAGAAAATGTGTTGAAAAGTGACCTTCAGTAACCGTTTCAACAATAACTTTTGAACGGTAAGGAATTTCTGGACGAGGCCTGAATGTTTTAGAAAGTACACATTCATAGCTTGAATTTGAACACAAATTTGGTATTTTTTCGACGAAAATCAAGATAGTTATTGTCCTCTGAATATGTCCCACCGAGTTACCCGAAATACGGATTCCAATTATGTGTCAATGGAGGAGCGCGAAAGTGGTAGTCTAATGATTCGCTCAAGAATTTGGATTGGAAATATTTTTCCTATATCGTGTGATAAATCACCTCAAAATAGAATTTTGGGTAAAAAGTACATTAGTGGAAAGTTATTCACGAGCCGTAATCGCTTAGAAAATGGGTTGAAAAGTGACCTTCAGTAACCGTTTCAACAATAACTTTTGAACGGTAAGGAATTTCGGGACGAGGCCAGAGTGTTTTAGAAAGTACACATTCAGAGCTTGAATTTGGACACAAATTTGGTATTTTTTTGATGAGAATCAAGATAGTTATTGTCCTTCGAATATGTCCCAACGAGTTACCCAAAATACGGATTCCAATTATGTGCCGATGGAGGAGCGTGAAAGTGGTAGTCTAATGATTCGCTGAAGAAGCTGGGTTGGAAATAGTTTTCCTATATCGCGTGATAAATCACCTCAAAATAAAATTTTGGGTAAAAAGTACATTAGTGTAAAGTTATTCACGAGCCGTAATCGCTTAGAAAATGTGTTGAAAAGTGACCTTCAGTAACCGTTTCAACAATAACTTTTGAACGGTAAGGAATTTCTAGACGAGGCCTGAATGTTTTAGAAAGTACACATTCAGAGCTTGAATTTGGACACAAATTTGGTATTTTTTCGATGAAAATCAAGATAGTTATTGTCCTTCGAATATGTCCCACCGAGTTAAACAAAATACGGATTCCAATTATGTGCCGATGGAGGAGCGTGAAAGTCGGAGTCTAAAGATTCACTCAAGAATTTGGGTTGGAAATATTTTTCCTACATCGCGCTTTCAATCAGACCAAAATAAAAATTTGGGTAAAAAGTACATTTTGGCTAGTTATTCACGAGCCGTAATCGCTTAGAAAATGTGTTGAAAAGTGACCTACGGTCACCGTTTCGACAATAACTATTGAACGGTAAGGAATTTCTGGACGCAGCCTATATGTTTAAGAAAGTAGACATTCAGAGCTTGAATTTGAAAATAAATTTTGCGTTTTTTGAAAGGAAATCAAGAGAGTTATTGTCTTTTGAATATGTCCAGCCGAGTTACCCGATATACGGATTCCAATTATGTGCCAAAGGAGGAGCGTGAAAGTGGTAGTCTAATGATTCGCTCAAGAATTTGGGTTGGAAATATTTTTCCTGTATCGCGTGATAAATCACCTCAAAATAAAATTTTGGGTAAAAAGTACATTAGTGGAAAGTTATTCACTAGCCGTAATCGCTTAGAAAATGTGTTGAAAACTGACCTTCAGTAACCGTTTCAACAATAACTTTTGAACGGTATGGAATTTGTGGACGAGGCTTGAGTGTTTTAGAAAGTACACATTTAGAGCTTGAATTTGAACACAAATTTGGTATTTTTTCGATGAAAATCAAGATAGTTATTGTGCTTCGAATATGTCTTACCGAGTTACCCAAAATACGGATTCCAATTATGTGCCGATTGAGGAGCGTGAAAGTCGGAGTCTAAAGATTCACTCACGAATTTGGTTTGGAAATATTTTTCCTACATCGTGTTTTCAATCAGACCAAAATAAAAATTTGGGTAAAAAGTACATTTTGGCTAGTTATTCACGAGCCGTAATCGCTTAGAAAATGTGTTGAAAAGTGACCTTCGGTCACCGTTTCGACAATAACTATTGAACGGTAAGGAATTTCTTGATGCAGCCTAAATGTTTAAGAAAGTAGACATTCTTAGCTTGAATTTGAAAACAAATTTTGTGTTTTTTCGAAGGAAATCAAGAGAGTTATTGTCCTTTGAATATGTCCCGCCGAGTTACCCGAAATACGGATTCCAATTATGTGTCAATGGAGGAGCGTGAAAGTGGTAGTCTAAGGATTCGCTCAAGAATTTGGGTTGGAAATATTTTTCCTATATCGCGTGATAAATCACCTCAAAATAAAATTTTGGGTACAAAGTACATTAGTGGAAAGTTATTCACGAGTCGTATTCGCTTAGAAAATGTGTTGAACAGTGACCTTCAGTAACCGTTTCAACAATAACTTTTGAACGGTATGGAATTTCTGGACGAGGCTTGAATGTTTTAGAAAGTATACATTCATAGCTTGAATTTGAACACAAATTTAGTTTTGTTCGACGAAAATCAAGATAGTTATTGTCCTCTGAATATGTCCCACCGAGTTACCCGAAATACGGATTCCAATTATGTGCCAATGGAGGAGCGCGAAAGTGGTAGTCTAATGATTCGCTCAAGAATTTGGGTTGGAAATATTTTTCCTCTATTGCGTGATAAATCACCTCAAAATAAAATTTTGGGTAAAAAGTACATTAGTGGAAAGTTATTCACGAGCCGTAATCGCTTAGAAAATGTGTTGAAAAGTGACCTTCAGTAACCGTTTCAACAATAACCTTTGAACGGTAAGGAATTTCGGGACGAGGCCTAAATGTTTTAGAAAGTACACATTCAGAGCTTGAATTTGGACACAAATTTGGTATTTTTTCGACGAAAATCAACATAGTTATTGTCCTTCGAATATGTCCCACCGAGTTACCCAAAATACGGATTCCAATTATGTGCCGATGGAGGAGCGTGAAAGTCGGAGTCTAAAGATTCACTCACGAATTTGGGTTGGAAATATTTTTCCTACATCGCGTTTTCAATCAGACCAAAATAAAAATTTGGGTAAAATGTACATTTTGGCTAGTTATTCACGAGCCGTAATCGCTTAGAAAATGGGTTGGAAAGTGACCTTCGGTCACCGTTTTGACAATAACTTTTGAACGGTAAGGAATTTCTGGACGTAGCCTATATGTTTAAGAAAGTAGACATTCAGAGCTTGAGTTTGAAAACAAATTTTGTGTTTTTTGAAAGGAAATCAAGAGAGTTAATGTCCTCTGAATATGTCCAGCCGAGTTACCCGAAATACGGATTCCAATTATGTGCCAAAGGAGGAGTGTGAAAGTGGTAGTCTAATGATTCGCTCAAGAATTTGGGTTGGAAATATCTTTCCTGTATCGCGTGATAAATCACCTCTAAATAAAATTTTGGGTAAAATGTACATTAGTGGAAAGTTATTCACGAGCCGTAATCGCTTAGAAAATGTGTTGAAAAGTGACCTTCAGTAACCGTTTCAACAATAACCTTTGAACGGTAAGGAATTTCTGGACGAGGCCTGAGTGTTTTAGAAAGTAAACATTTAGAGCTTGAATTTGAACACAAATTTGGTATTTTTTCGATGGAAATCAAGATTGTTATTGTCCTTTGAATATGTCCCGCCGGGTTACCCGAAATACGGATTCCAATTATGTGCCAATGGAGGAGCGTGAAAGTGGTAGTCTAATCATTCGCTCAAGAATTTGGGTTGGAAATATTTTTCCTATATCGCGTGATAAATCACCTCAAAATAAAATTTTGGGTACAAAGTACATTAGTGGAAAGTTATTCACGAGTCGTATTCGCTTAGAAAATGTGTTTAAAAGTGACCTTCGGTCACCGTTTCGACAATAACTATTGAACGGTAAGGAATTTCTGGACGCAGCCTAAGTGTTTAAGAAAGTAGACATTCTGAGCTTGAATTTGAAAACAAATTTTGTGTTTTTTCGAAGGAAATCAAGAGAGTTATTGTGCTTCGAATATGTTCCGCCGAGTTACCCGAAATACGGATTCCAATTATGTGCCAATGGAGGACCGTGAAAGTGGTAGTCTAACGATTCGCTCAAGAATTTGGGTTGGAAATATTTTTCCTATATCGCGTGATAAATCACCTCAAAATAAAATTTTGGGTACAAAGTACATTAGTGGAAAGTTATTCACGAGTCGTATTCGCCTAGAAAATGTGTTGAAAAGTGACCTTCAGTAACCGTGTCAACAATAACTTTTGAACGGTAAGGAATTTCTGGACGAGGCCTGAATGTTTTAGAAAGTACACATTCATAGCTTGAATTTGAACACAAATTTGGTATTTTTTCGATGAAAATCAAGATAGTTATTGTCCTCTGAATATGTCCCACCGAGTTACCCGAAATACGGATTCCAATTATGTGTCAATGGAGGAGCGTGAAAGTGGTAGTCTAATGATTCGCTCAAGAATTTGGGTTGGAAATATTTTTCCTATACCGCGGGGTAAATCACCTCAAAATAAAATTTTGGGTAAAAAGTACATTAGTGGAAAGTTATTCACGAGCCGTAATCGCTTAGAAAATGTGTTGAAAAGTGACCTTCAGTAACCGTTTCAACAATAACCTTTGAACGGTAAGGAATTTCTGGACGAGGCCTGAATGTTTTAGAAAGTACACATTCAGAGCATGAATTTGAACACAAATTTGGTATTTTTTCAATGGAAATCAAGATTGTTATTGTCCTTTGAATATGTCCCGCCGGGTTACCCGAAATACGGATTCCGATTATGTGCCAATGGAGGAGCGTGAATGTGGTAGTCTAATGATTCGCTCAAGAATTTGGGTTGGAAATATTTTTCCTATACCGTGTGATAAATCACCTCAAAATAAAATTTTGGGTACAAAGTCCATTAGTGGAAAGTTATTCACGAGTCGTGTTCGCTTAGAAAATGTGTTTAAAAGTGACCTTCAGTAACCGTTTCAACAATAACTTTTGAACGGTAAGGAATTTCTGGACGAGGCCTGAATGTTTTAGAAAGTACACATTCATAGCTTGAATTTGAACACAAATTTGGTATTTTTTCGATGAAAATCAAGATAGTTATTGTCCTCTGAATATGTCCCACCGAGTTACCCGAAATACGGATTCCAATTATGTGTCAATGGAGGAGCGTGAAAGTGGTAGTCTAATGATTAGCTCAAGAATTTGGGTTGGAAATATTTTTCCTATACCGCGTGATAAATCACCTCAAAATAAAATTTTGGGTAAAAAGTACATTAGTGGAAAGTTATTGACGAGCCGTAATCGCTTAGAAAATGTGTTGAAAAGTGACCTTCAGTAACCGTTTCAACAATAACTTTTGAACGGTAAGGAATTTCGGGACGAGGCCTAAATGTTTTAGAAAGTACACATTCAGAGCTTGAATTTGGACACAAATTTGGTATTTTTTCGACGAAAATCAACATAGTTATTGTCCTTCGAATATGTCCCACCGAGTTACCCAAAATACGGATTCCAATTATGTGCCGATGGAGGAGCGTGAAAGTCGGAGTCTAAAGATTCACTCACGAATTTGGGTTGGAAATATTTTTCCTACATCGCGTTTTCAATCAGACCAAAATAAAAATTTGGGTAAAATGTACATTTTGGCTAGTTATTCATGAGCCGTAATCGCTTAGAAAATGGGTTGGAAAGTGACCTTCGGTCACCGTTTTGACAATAACTTTTGAACGGTAAGGAATTTCTGGACGTAGCCTATATGTTTAAGAAAGTAGACATTCAGAGCTTGAGTTTGAAAACAAATTTTGTGTTTTTTGAAAGGAAATCAAGAGAGTTATTGTCCTCTGAATATGTCCAGCCGAGTTACCCGAAATACGGATTCCAATTATGTGCCAAAGGAGGAGTGTGAAAGTGGTAGTCTAATGATTCGCTCAAGAATTTGGGTTGGAAATATCTTTCCTGTATCGCGTGATAAATCACCTCAAAATAAAATTTTGGGTAAAATGTACATTAGTGGAAAGTTATTCACGAGCCGTAATCGCTTAGAAAATGTGTTGAAAAGTGACCTTCAGTAACCGTTTCAACAATAACCTTTGAACGGTAAGGAATTTCTGGACGAGGCCTGAGTGTTTTAGAAAGTACACATTTAGAGCTTGAATTTGAACACAAATTTGGTATTTTTTCGATGGAAATCAAGATTGTTATTGTCCTTTGAATATGTCCCACCGGGTTACCTGAAATACGGATTCCAATTATGTGCCAATGGAGGAGCGTGAAAGTGGTAGTCTAATCATTCGCTCAAGAATTTGGGTTGGAAATATTTTTCCTGTATCGCGTGATAAATCACCTCAAAATAAAATTTTGGGTACAAAGTACATTAGTGGAAAGTTATTCACGAGTCGTATTCGCTTAGAAAATGTGTTTAAAAGTGACCTTCGGTCACCGTTTCGACAGTAACTATTGAACGGTAAGGAATTTCTGGACGCAGCCTAAGTGTTTAAGAAAGTAGACATTCTGAGCTTGAATTTGAAAACAAATTTTGTGTTTTTTCGAAGGAAATCAAGAGAGTTATTGTACTTCGAATATGTTCCGCCGAGTTACCCGAAATACGGATTCCAATTATGTGCCAATGGAGGACCGTGAAAGTGGTAGTCTAACGATTCGCTCAAGAATTTGGGTTGGAAATATTTTTCCTATATCGCGTGATAAATCACCTCAAAATAAAATTTTGGGTACAAAGTACATTAGTGGAAAGTTATTCTCGAGTCGTATTCGCCTAAAAATGTGTTGAAAAGTGACCTTCAGTAACCGTGTCAACAATAACTTTTGAACGGTAAGGAATTTCAGGACGAGGCCTGAATGTTTTAGAAAGTACACATTCATAGCTTGAATTTGAACACAAATTTGGTATTTTTTCGATGAAAATCAAGATAGTTATTGTCCTCTGAATATGTCCCACCGAGTTACCCGAAATACGGATTCCAATTATGTGTCAATGGAGGAGCGTGAATGTGGTAGTCTAATGATTCGCTCAAGAATTTGGGTTGGAAATATTTTTCCTATACCGTGTGATAAATCACCTCAAAATAAAATTTTGGGTACAAATTACATTAGTGGAAAGTTATTCACGAGTCGTGTTCGCTTAGAAAATGTGTTTAAAAGTGACCTTCAGTAACCGTTTCAACAATAACTTTTGAACGGTAAGGAATTTCTGGACGAGGCCTGAATGTTTTAGAAAGTACACATTCATAGCTTGAATTTGAACACAAATTTGGTATTTTTTCGATGAAAATCAAGATAGTTATTGTCCTCTGAATATGTCCCACCGAGTTACCCGAAATACGGATTCCAATTATGTGTCAATGGAGGAGCGTGAAAGTGGTAGTCTAATGATTCGCTCAAGAATTTGGGTTGGAAATATTTTTCCTATACCGCGTGATAAATCACCTCAAAATAAAATTTTGGGTAAAAAGTACATTAGTGGAAAGTTATTGACGAGCCGTAATCGCTTAGAAAATGTGTTGAAAAGTGACCTTCAGTAACCGTTTCAACAATAACCTTTGAACGGTATGGAATTTCTGGACGAGGCCTGAATGTTTTAGAAAGTACACATTCAGAGCTTGAATTTGAACACAAATTTGGTATTTTTTCGATGGAAATCAAGACTGTTATAGTCCTTTGAATATGTCCCGCCGGGTTACCCGAAATACGGATTCCAATTATGTGCCAATGGAGGACCGTGAAAGTGGTAGTCTAATGATTCGCTCAAGAATTTGGGTTGGAAATATTTTTCCTATATCGCGTGATAAATCACCTCAAAATAAAATTTTGGGTAAAAAGTACATTAGTGGAAAGTTATTCACGAGCCGTAATCGCTTAGAAAATGAGTTGAAAAGTGACCTTCGGTCACCGTTTCGGCAATAACTATTGAACCGTAAGGAATTTCTTGATGCAGCCTAAATGTTTAAGAAAGTAGACATTCTGAGCTTGAATTTGAAAACAAATTTTGTGTTCTTTCGAAGGAAATCAAGAGAGTTATTGTCCTTTGAATATGTCCCACTGAGTTACCCGAAATACGGATTCCAATTATGTACCAATGGAGGAGCGTGAAAGTGGTAGTCTAAGGATTCGCTCAAGAATTTGGGTTGGAAATATTTTTCCTACATCGCGTGATAAATCACCTCGAAATAAAATTTTGGGTAAAAAGTATATTAGTGGAAAGTTATTTACGAGTCGTATTCGCTTAGAAAATGTGTTGAAAAGTGACCTTCAGTAACCGTTTCAACAATAACTTTTGAACGGTAAGGAATTTCTGGACGAGGCTTGTATGTTTTAGAAAGTACACATTCATAGCTTGAATTTGAACACAAATTTGGTATTTTTTCGATGAAAATCAAGATAGTTATTGTCCCTCGAATATGTCCCACCGAGTTACCCAAAATACGGATTCCAATTATGTGCCGATGGAGGAGCGTGAAAGTCGGAGTCTAAAGATTCACTCACGAATTTGGGTTGGAAATATTTTTCCTACTTCGCGTTTTCAATCAGACCAAAATAAAAATTTGGGTAAAAAGTACATTTTGGCTAGTTATTCACGAGCCGTAATCGCTTAGAAAATGTGTTGAAAAGTGAACTTCGGTCACCATTTCGACAATAACTTTTGAACGGTAAGGAATTTCTGGACGTAGCCTATATGTTTAAGAAAGTAGACATTCAGAGCTTGAATTTGAAAACAAATTTTGTGTTTTCTCAAAGGAAATCAAGAGAGTTACTGTCTTTTGAATATGTCCAGCCGGGTTACCCGAAATACGGATTCCAATTATGTGCCAATGGAGGAGCGTGAAAGTGGTAGTCTAATGATTCGCTCAAGAATTTGGGTTGCAAATATTTTTCCTGTATCGCGTGATAAATCACCTGAAAATAAAATTTTGGGTAAAAAGTACATTAGTGGAAAGTTATTCACGAGTCATATTCGCTTAGAAAATGTGTTTAAAAGTTACCTTCGGTCACCGTTTCGACAATAAGTATTAAACGGTAAGGAATTTCTGGACGCAGCCTAAATGTTTAAGAAAGTAGACATTCTGAGCTTGAATTTGAAAAAAATTTTGTGTTTTTTCGAAGGAAATCAAGAGAGTTATTGTCCTCTGAATATGTCCCGCCGAGTTACCCGAAATACGGATTCCAATTATGTGCCAATGGAGGAGCGCGAAAGTGGTAGTCTAATGATTCGCTCAAGAATTTGGGTTGGAAATATTTTTCCTATATCGCGTGATAAATCACCTCAACATAGAATTTTGGGTACAAAGTACATTAGTAGAAAGTTATTCACGAGCCGTAATCGCTTAGAAAATGTGTTGAAAAGTGACCTTCAGTAACCGTTTCAACAATAACTTTTGAACGGTAAGGAATTTCTGGACGAGGCCTGAATGTTTTAGAAAGTACACATTCAGAGCTTGAATTTGAACACAAATTTGGTATTTTTTCGATGAAAATCAAGATAGTTATTGTCCTTCGAATATGTCCCACCGAGTTACCCGAAATACGGATTCCAATTATGTGTCGATGGAGGAGCGTGAAAGTGGTAGTCAAATGATTCGCTCAAGAATTTGGGTTGGAAATATTTTTCCTATATCGCGTGATAAATCACCTCAAAATAAAATTTTGGGTAAAAAGTACATTAGTGGAAAGTTATTCACGAGCCGTAATCGCTTAGAAAATGTGTTGAAAAGTGACCTTCAGTAACCGTTTCAACAATAACTTTTGAACGGTAAGGAATTTCTGGACGAGGCCTGAATGTTTTAGAAAGTATACATTCAGAGCTTGAATTTGGACACAAATTTGGTATTTTTTCGATGAAAATCAAGATAGTTATTGTCCTTCGAATATGTCCCACCGAGTTACCCAAAATACGGATTCCAATTATGTGCCGATGGAGGAGCATGAAAGTCGGAGTCTAAAGATTCACTCATGAATTTGGGTTGGAAATATTTTTCCTACAACGCGCTTTCAATCAGACCAAAATAAAAATTTGGGTAAAAAGTACATTTTGGCTAGTTATTCACGAGCCGTAATCGCTTAGAAAATGTGTTGAAAAGTGACCTTCGGTCACCGTTTCGACAATAACTATTGAATAGTAAGGAATTTCTGGACGCAGCCTAAATGTTTAAGAAAGTAGACATTCAGAGCTTGAATTTGAAAACAAATTTTGTGTTTTTTGAAAGGAAATCAAGAGAGTTATTGTCTTTTGAATATGTCCAGCCGAGTTACCCGATATACGGATTCCAATTTTGTGCCAAAGGAGGAGCGTGAAAGTGGTAGTCTAATGATTCGCTCAAGAATTTGGGTTGGAAATATTTTTCCTGTATCGCGTGATAAATCACCTCAAAATAAAATTTTGGGTAAAAAGTACATTAGTGGAAAGTTATTCACGAGCCGTAATCGCTTAGAAAATATGTTGAAAACTGACCTTCAGTAACCGTTTCAACAATAACTTTTGAACGGTATGGAATTTGTGGACGAGGCTTGAGTGTTTTAGAAAGTACACATTTAGAGCTTGAATTTGAACACAAATTTGGTATTTTTTCGATGAAAATCAAGATAGTTATTGTGCTTCGAATATGTCCTACCGAGTTACCCAAAATACGGATTCCAATTATGTGCCGATTGAGGAGCGTGAAAGTCGGAGTCTAAAGATTCACTCACGAATTTGGGTTGGAAATATTTTTCCTACATCGTGTTTTCAATCAGACCAAAATAAAAATTTGGGTAAAAAGTACATTTTGGCTAGTTATTCACGAGCCGTAATCGCATAGAAAATGTGTTGAAAAGTGACCTTCGGTCACCGTTTCGACAATAACTATTGAACGGTAAGGAATTTCTTGATGCAGCCTAAATGTTTAAGAAAGTAGACATTCTGAGCTTGAATTTGAAAACAAATTTTGTGTTTTTTCGAAGGAAATCAAGAGAGTTATTGTCCTTTGAATATGTCCCACCGAGTTACCCGTAATACGGATTCCAATTATGTGTCAATGGAGGAGCGTGAAAGTGGTAGTCTAAGGATTCGCTCAAGAATTTGGGTTGGAAATATTTTTCCTATATCGCGTGATAAATCACCTCAAAATAAAATTTTGGGTACAAAGTACATTAGTGGAAAGTTATTCACGAGTCGTATTCGCTTAGAAAATGTGTTGAAAAGTGACCTTCAGTAACCGTTTCAACAATAACTTTTGAACGGTATGGAATTTCTGGACGAGGATTGAATGTTTTAGAAAGTATACATTCATAGCTTGAATTTGAACAGAAATTTAGTTTTTTTCGACGAAAATCAAGATAGTTATTGTCCTCTGAATATGTCCCACCGAGTTACCCGAAATACGGATTCCAATTATGTGCCAATGGAGGAGCGCGAAAGTGGTAGTCTAATGATTCGCTGAAGAATTTGGGTTGGAAATATTTTTCCTCTATCACGTGATAAATCACCTCAAAGTAAAATTTTGGGTAAAAAGTACATTAGTGGAAAGTTATTCACGAGCCGTAATCGCTTAGAAAATGTGTTGAAAAGTGACCTTCAGCAACCGTTTCAACAATAACTTTTGAAGGGTAAGGAATTTCGGGACGAGGCCTAAATGTTTTAGAAAGTACACATTTAGAGCTTGAATTTGGACACAAATTTGGTATTTTTTCGACGAAAATCAACATAGTTATTGTCCTTCGAATATGTCCCACCAAGTTACCCAAAATACGGATTCCCATTATGTGCCGATGGAGGAGCGTGAAAGTCGGAGTCTAAAGATTCACTCACGAATTTGGGTTGGAAATATTTTTCCTACATCGTGTTTTCAATCAGACCAAAATAAAAATTTGGGTAAAAAGTACATTTTGGCTAGTTATTCACGAGCCGTAATCGCTTAGAAAATGGGTTGAAAAGTGAGCTTCGGTCACCGTTTTGACAATAACTTTTGAACGGTAAGGAATTTCTGGACGTAGCCTATATGTTTAAGAAAGTAGACATTCAGACCTTGAGTTTGAAAACAAATTTTGTGTTTTTTGAAAGGAAATCAAGAGAGTTATTGTCCTCTGAATATGTCCAGCCGAGTTACCCGAAATACGGATTCCAATTATGTGCCAAAGGAGGAGCGTGAAAGTGGTAGTCTAATGATTCGCACAAGAATTTGGGTTGGAAATATCTTTCCTGTATCCCGTGATAAATCACCTCAAAATAAAATTTTGGGTAAAATGTACATTAGTGGAAAGTTATTCACGAGCCGCAATCGCTTAGAAAATGTGTTGAAAAGTGACCTTCAGTAACCGTTTCAACAATAACCTTTGAACGGTAAGGAATTTCTGGACGGGGCCTGAGTGTTTTAGAAAGTACACATTTAGAGCTTGAATTTGAACACAAATTTGGTATTTTTTCGTTGGGAATCAAGATTGTTATTGTCCTTTGAATATGTCCCGCCGGGTTACCCGAAATACGGATTCCAATTATGTGCCAATGGAGGAGCGTGAAAGTGGTAGTCTAATGATTCGCTCAAGAATTTGGGGTGGAAATATTTTTCCTATATCGCGTGATAAATCACCTCAAAATAAAATTTTGGGTACAAAGTACATTAGTGGAAAGTTATTCACGAGTCGTATTTGCTTAGAAAATGTGTTGAAAAGTGACCTTCAGTAACCGTGTCAACAATAACTTTTGAACGGTAAGGAATTTCTGGACGAGGCCTGAATGTTTTAGAAAGTACACATTCATAGCTTGAATTTGAACACAAATTTGGTATTTTTTCGATGAAAATCAAAATAGTTATTGTCCTCTGAATATGTCCCACCGAGTTACCCGAAATACGGATTCCAATTATGTGTGAATGGAGGAGCGTGAAAGTGGTAGTCTAATGATTCGCTCAAGAATTTGGGTTGGAAATATTTTTCCTATACCGCGTGATAAATCACCTCAAAATAAAATTTTGGGTAAAAAGTACATTAGTGGAAAGTTATTGACGAGCCGTAATCGCTTAGAAAATGTGTTGAAAAGTGACCTTAAGTAACCGTTTCAACAATAACCTTTGAACGGTATGGAATTTCTGGACGAGGCCTGAATGTTTTAGAAAGTACACATTCAGAGCTTGAATTAGAACACAAATTTGGTATTTTTTCGAGGGAAATCAAGACTGTTATTGTCCTTTGAATATGTCCCGCCGGGTTACCCGAAATACGGATTCCAATTATGTGCCAATGGAGGACCGTGAAAGTGGTAGTATAATGATTCGCTCAAGAATATGGGTTGGAAATATTTTTCCTATATCGCGTGATAAATCACCTCAAAATAAAATTTTGGGTAAAAAGTACATTAGTGGAAAGTTATTCACGAGCCGTAATCGCTTAGAAAATGAGTTGAAAAGTGACCTTCGGTCACCGTTTCGACAATAACTATTGAACTGTAAGGAATTTCTTGATGCAGCCTAAATGTTTAAGAAAGTAGACATTCTGAGCTTGAATTTGAAAACAAATTTTGTGTTCTTTCGAAGGAAATCAAGAGAGTTATTGTCCTTTGAATATGTCCCGCCGAGTTACCCGAAATACGGATTCCAATTATGCGCCAATGGAGGAGCGTGAAAGTGGTAGTCTAAGGATTCGCACAAGAATTTGGGTTGGAAATATTTTTCCTACATCGCGTGATAAATCACCTCGAAATAAAATTTTGGGTGAAAAGTATATTAGTGGAAAGTTATTCACGAGTCGTATTCGCTTAGAAAATGTGTTGAAAAGTGACCTTCAGTAACCGTTTCAACAATAACTTTTGAACGGTAAGGAATTTCTGGAAGAGGCTTGTATGTTTTAGAAAGTACACATTCATAGCTTGAATTTGAACACAAATTTGGTATTTTTTCGATGAAAATCAAGATAGTTATTGTCCCTCGAATATGTCCCACTGAGTTACCCAAAATACGGATTCCAATTATGTGCCGATGGAGGAGCGTGAAAGTCTGAGTCTAAAGATTCACTCTCGAATTTGGGTTGGAAATATTTTTCCTACTTCGCGTTTTCAATCAGACCAAAATAAAAATTTGGGTAAAAAGTACATTTTGGCTAGTTATTCACGAGCCGTAATCGCTTAGAAAATGTGTTGAAAAGTGACCTTCGGTCACCGTTTCGACAATAACTTTTGAACGGTAAGGAATTTCTGGACGTAGCCTATACGTTTAAGAAAGTAGACATTCAGAGCTTGAATTTGAAAAAAAATTTTGTGTTTTCTCAAAGGAAATCAAGAGAGTTACTGTCTTTTGAATATGTCTAGCCGGGTTACCCGAAATACGGATTCCAATTTTGTGCCAATGGAGGAGCGTGAAAGTGGTAGTCTAATGATTCGCTCAAGAATTTGGGTTGGAAATATTTTTCCTGTATCGCGTGATAAATCACCTGAAAATAAAATTTTGGGTAAAAAGTACATTAGTGGAAAGTTATTCACGAGTCGTATTCGCTTAGAAAATGTGTTTAAAAGTGACCTTCGGTCACCGTTTCGACAATAACTATTGAACGGTAAGGAATTTCTGGACGCAGCCTAAATGTTTAAGAAAGTAGACATTCTGAGCTTGAATTTGAAAACAAATTTTGTGTTTTTTCGAAGGAAATCAAGAGAGTTATTGTCCTCTGAATATGTCCCGCCGAGTTACCCGAAATACAGATTCCAAATATGTGCGAATGGAGGAGCGCGAAAGTGGTAGTCTAATGATTCGCTCAAGAATTTGGGTTGGAAATATTTTTCCTATATCGCGTGATAAATCACCTCAAAATAAAATTTTGGGTACAAAGTACATTAGTGGAAAGTTATTCACGAGTCGTATTCGCTTAGAAAATGTGTTGAAAAGTGACCTTCAGTAACCGTTTCAACAATAACTTTTGAACGGTATGGAATTTCTGGACGGGGCTGGAATGTTATAGAAAGTATACATTCATAGCTTGAATTTGAACACAAATTTAGTTTTTTTCGACGAAAATCAAGATAGTTATTGTCCTCTGAATATGTCCCACCGAGTTACCCGAAATACGGATTCCAATTATGTGCCAATGGAGGAGCGCCAAAGTGGTAGTCTAATGATTCGCTGAAGAATTTGGGTTGGAAATATTTTTCCTATATCGCGTGATAAATCACCTCAAAATAGAATTTTGGGTACAAAGTACATTAGTGGAAAGTTATTCACGTGCCGTAATCGCTTAGAAAATGTGTTTAAAAGTGACCTTCAGTAACCGTTTCAACAATAACTTTTGAACGGTAAGGAATTTCTGGACGAGGCCTGAATGTTTTAGAAAGTACACATTCAGAGCTTGAATTTGAACACAAATTTGGTATTTTTTCGATGAAAATCAAGATAGTTATTGTGCTTCGAATATGTCCCACCGAGTTACCCGAAATACGGATTCCAATTATGTGTCGATGGAGGAGCGTGAAAGTGGTAGTCTAATGATTCGCTCAAGAATTTGGGTTGGAAATATTTTTCCTATATCGCATGATAAATCACCTCAAAATAAAATTTTGGGTAAAAAGTACATTAGTGGAAAGTTATTCACGAGCCGTAATCGCTTAGAAAATGTGTTGAAAAGTGACCTTCAGTAACCGTTTCAACAATAACTTTTGAACGGTAAGGAATTTCTAGACGAGGCCTGAATGTTTTAGAAAGTACACATTCAGAGCTTGAATTTGGACACAAATTTGGTATTTTTTTGATGAAAATCAAGATAGTTATTGTCCTTTGAATATGTTCCACTGAGTTACCCAAAATACGGATTCCAATTATGTGCCGATGGAGGAGCGTGAAAGTCGGAGTCTAAAGATTCACTCATGAATTTGGGTTGGAAATATTTTTCCTACATCGGGCTTTCAATCAGACCAAAATAAAAATTTGGGTAAAAAGTACATTTTGGCTAGTTATTCACGAGCCGTAATCGCTTAGAAAATGTGTTGAAAAGGGACCTTCGGTCACCATTTCGACAATAACTATTGAACGGTAAGGAATTTCTGTACGCAGCCTAAATGTTTAAGAAAGTAGACATTCAGAGCTTGAATTTGAAAACAAATTTTGTGTTTTTTGAAAGGTAATCGAGAGAGTTATTGTCTTTTGAATATGTCCAGCCGAGTTACCCGATATACGGATTCCAATTATGTGCCAAAGGAGGAGCGTGAAAGTGGTAGTCTAATGATTCGCTCAAGAATTTGGGTTGGAAATATTTTTCCTGTATCGCGTGATAAATCACCTCAAAATAAAATTTTGGGTAAAAAGTAAATTAGTGGAAAGTTATTCACGAGCCGTAATCGCTTAGAAAATGTGTTGAAAACTGACCTTCAGTAACCGTTTCAACAATAACTTTTGAACGGTATGGAATTTGTGGACGAGGCTTGAGTGTTTTAGAAAGTACACATTTAGAGCTTGAATTCGAACACAAATTTGGTATTTTTTCGATGAAAATCAAGATAGTTATTGTGCTTCGAATATGTCCCACCGAGTTACCCGAAATACGGATTCCAATTATGTGTCATTGGAGGAGCGTGAAAGTGGTAGTCTAAGGATTCGCTCAAGAATTTGGGTTGGAAATATTTTTCCTATATCGCGTGATAAATCACCTCAAAATAAAATTTTGGGTACAAAGTACATTAGTGGAAAGTTATTCACGAGTCGTATTCGCTTAGAAAATGTGTTGAAAAGTGACCTTCAGTAACCGTTTCAACAATAACTTTTGAACGGTATGGAATTTCTGGACGAGGCTTGAATGTTATAGAAAGTATGCATTCATAGCTTGAATTTGAACACAAATTTAGTTTTTTTCGACGAAAATCAAGATAGTTATTGTCCTCTGAATATGTCCCACCGAGTTACCCGAAATACGGATTCCAATTATGTGCCAATGGAGGAGCGCCAAAGTGGTAGTCTAATGATTCGCTGAAGAATTTGGGTTGGAAATATTTTTCCTCTATCGCGTGATAAATCACCTCAAAATAAAATTTTGGGTAAAAAGTACATTAGTTGAAAGTTATTCATGAGTCGTAATCGCTTAGAAAATGTGTTGAAAAGTGACCTTCAGTAACCGTTTCAACAATAACTTTTGAACGGTAAGGAATTTCTGGACGAGGCCTGAATGTTTTAGAAAGTACACATTCAGAGCTTGAATTTGGACACAAATTTGGTATTTTTTCGATGAAAATCAAGATAGTTATTGTCCTTTGAATATGTTCCACCGAGTTACCCAAAATACGGATTCCAATTATGTGCCGATGGAGGAGCGTGAAAGTCGGAGTCTAAAGATTCACTCATGAATTTGGGTTGGAAATATTTTTCCTACATCGCGCTTTCAATCAGACCAAAATAAAAATTTGGGTAAAAAGTACATTTTGGCTAGTTATTCACGAGCCGTAATCGCTTAGAAAATGTGTTGAAAAGGGACCTTCGGTCACCATTTCGACAATAACTATTGAACGGTAAGGAATTTCTGTACGCAGCCTAAATGTTTAAGAAAGTAGACATTCAGAGCTTGAATTTGAAAACAAATTTTGTGTTTTTTGAAAGGTAATCGAGAGAGTTATTGTCTTTTGAATATGTCCAGCCGAGTTACCCGATATACGGATTCCAATTATGTGCCAAAGGAGGAGCGTGAAAGTGGTAGTCTAATGATTCGCTCAAGAATTTGGGTTGGAAATATTTTTCCTGTATCGCGTGATAAATCACCTCAAAATAAAATTTTGGGTAAAAAGTAAATTAGTGGAAAGTTATTCACGAGCCGTAATCGCTTAGAAAATGTGTTGAAAACTGACCTTCAGTAACCGTTTCAACAATAACTTTTGAACGGTATGGAATTTGTGGACGAGGCTTGAGTGTTTTAGAAAGTACACATTTAGAGCTTGAATTCGAACACAAATTTGGTATTTTTTCGATGAAAATCAAGATAGTTATTGTGCTTCGAATATGTCCCACCGAGTTACCCGAAATACGGATTCCAATTATGTGTCATTGGAGGAGCGTGAAAGTGGTAGTCTAAGGATTCGCTCAAGAATTTGGGTTGGAAATATTTTTCCTGTATCGCGTGATAAATCACCTCAAAATAAAATTTTGGGTAAAATGTACATTAGTGGAAAGTTATTCACGAGCCGTAATCGCTTAGAAAATGTGTTGAAAAGTGACCTTCAGTAACCGTTTCAACAATAACCTTTGAACGATAAGGAATTTCTGGACGAGGCCTGAGTGTTTTAGAAAGTACACATTTAGAGCTTGAATTTGAGCACAAATTTGGTATTTTTTCGTTGGAAATCAAGATTGTTATTGTCCTTTGAATATGTCCCGCCGGGTTACCCGAAATACGGATTCCAATTATGTGCCAATGGAGGAGCGTGAAAGTGGTAGTCTAATGATTCGCTCAAGAATTTGGGTTGGAAATATTTTTCCTATATCGCGTGATAAATCACCTCAAAATAAAATTTTGGGTACAAAGTACATTAGTGGAAAGTTATTCACGAGTCGTATTCGCTTAGAAAATGTGTTTAAAAGTGACCTTCAGTAACCGTTTCAACAATAACTTTTGAACGGTAAGGAATTTCTGGACGAGGCCTGAATGTTTTAGAAAGTACACATTCAGAGCTTGAATTTGAACACAAATTTGGTATTTTTTCGATGAAAATCAAGATAGTTATTGTCCTTCGAATATGTCCCACCGAGTTACCCGAAATACGGATTCCAATTATGTGTCGATGGAGGAGCGTGAAAGTGGTAGTCTAATGATTCGCTCAAGAATTTGGGTTGGAAATATTTTTCCTATATCGCATGATAAATCACCTCAAAATAAAATTTTGGGTAAAAAGTACATTAGTGGAAAGTTATTCACGAGCCGTAATCGCTTAGAAAATGTGTTGAAAAGTGACCTTCAGTAACCGTTTCAACAATAACTTTTGAACGGTAAGGAATTTCTGGACGAGGCCTGCATGTTTTAGAAAGTACACATTCAGAGCTTGAATTTGGACACAAATTTGGTATTTTTTCGATGAAAATCAAGATAGTTATTGTCCTTTGAATATGTTCCACCGAGTTACCAAAAATACGGATTCCAATTATGTGCCGATGGAGGAGCGTGAAAGTCGGAGTCTAAAGATTCACTCATGAATTTGGGTTGGAAATATTTTTCCTACATCGTGTTTTCAATCAGACCAAAATAAAAATTTGGGTAAAAAGTACATTTTGGCAAGTTATTCACGAGCCGTAATCGCTTAGAAAATGGGTTGAAAAGTGACCTTCGGTCACCGTTTTGACAATAACTTTTGAACGGTAAGGAATTTCTGGACGAGGCCTGAGTGTTTTTGAAAGTACACATTTAGTGCTTGAATTTGAGCACAAATTTGGTATTTTTTCGTTGGAAATCAAGATTGTTATTGTCCTTTGAATATGTCCCGCCGGGTTACCCGAAATACGGATTCCAATTATGTGCCAATGGAGGAGCGTGAAAGTGGTAGTCTAATGATTCGCTCAAGAATTTGGGTTGGAAATATTTTTCCTATATCGCGTGATAAATCACCTCAAAATAAAATTTTGGGTACAAAGTACATTAGTGGAAAGTTATTCACAAGTCGTATTCGCTTAGAAAATGTGTTGAAAAGTGACCTTCAGTAACCGTGTCAACAATAACTTTTGAACGGTAAGGAATTTCTGGACGAGGCCTGAATGTTTTAGAAAGTACACATTCATAGCTTGAATTTCAACACAAATTTGGTATTTTTTCGATGAAAATCAAGATAGTTATTGTCCTCTGAATATGTCCCACCGAGTTACCCGAAATACGGATTGCAATTATGTGTGAATGGAGGAGCGTGAAAGTGGTAGTCTAATGATTCGCTCAAGAATTTGGGTTGGAAATATTTTTCCTATACCGCGTGATAAATCACCTCAAAATAAAATTTTGGGTAACAAGTACATTAGTGGAAAGTTATTGACGAGCCGTAATCGCTTAGAAAATGTGTTGAAAAGTGACCTTCAGTAACCGTTTCAACAATAACCTTTGAACGGTATGGAATTTCTGGACGAGGCCTGAATGTTTTAGAAAGTACGCATTCAGAGCTTGAATTTGAACACAAATTTGGTATTTTTTCGATGGAAATCAAGACTGTTATAGTCCTTTGAATATGTCCCGCCGGGTTACCCGAAATACGGATTCCAATTATGAGCCAATGGAGGACCGTGAAAGTGGTAGTCTAATGATTCGCTCAAGAATTTGGGTTGGAAATATTTTTCCTATATCGCGTGATAAATCACCTCAAAATAAAATTTCGGGTAAAAAGTACATTAGTGGAAAGTTATTCACGAGCCGTAATCGCTTTGAAAATGTGTTGAAAAGTGACCTTCGGTCACCGTTTTGACAATAACTTTTGAACGGTAAGGAATTTCTGGACGTAGCCTATATGTTTAAGAAAGTAGACATTCAGAGCTTGAATTTGAAAACAAATTTTGTGTTTTCTCGAAGGAAATCAAGAGAGTTATTGTCTTTTGAATATGTCCAGCCGGGTTACCCGAAATACGGATTCCAATTATGTGCCAATGGAGGAGCGTGAAAGTGGTAGTCCAATGATTCGCTCAAGAATTTGGGTTGGAAATATTTTTCCTGTATCGCGTGATAAATCACCTGAAAATAAAATTTTGGGTAAAAAGTACATTAGTGGAAAGTTATTCACGAGCCGTAATCGCTTAGAAAATGTGTTGAAAAGTGACCTTCAGTAACCGTTTCAACAATAACTTTTGAACGGTAAGGAATTTCTGGACGAGGCCTGAGTGTTTTAGAAAGTACACATTCAGAGCTTGAATTTGAACACAAATTTGGTATTTTTTCGATGAAAATCAAGATAGTTATTGTGCTTCGAATATGTCCCACCGAGTTACCCGAAATACGGATTCCAATTATGTGTCATTGGAGGAGCGTGAAAGTGGTAGACTAAGGATTCGCTCAAGAATTTGGGTTGGAAATATTTTTCCTATATCGCGTGATAAATCACCTCAAAATAAAATTTTGGGTACAAAGTACATTAGTGGAAAGTTATTCACGAGTCGTATTCGCTTAGAAAATGTGTTGAAAAGTGACCTTCAGTAACCGTTTCAACAATAACTTTTGAACGGTATGGAATTTCTGGACGAGGCTTGAATGTTATAGAAAGTATGCATTCATAGCTTGAATTTGAACACAAATTTAGTTTTTTTCGACGAAAATCAAGATAGTTATTGTCCTCTGAATATGTCTCACCGAGTTACCCGAAATACGGATTCCAATTATGTGCCAATGGAGGAGCGCCAAAGTGGTAGTCTAATGATTCGCTGAAGAATTTGGGTTGGAAATATTTTTCCTCTATCGCGTGATAAATCACCTCAAAATAAAATTTTGGGTAAAAAGTACATTAGTGGAAAGTTATTCACGAGCCGTAATCGCTTAGAAAATGTGTTGAAAAGTGACCTTCAGTAACCGTTTCAACAATAACTTTTGATCGGTAAGGAATTTCGGGACGAGGCCTAAATGTTTTAGAAAGTACACATTCAGAGCTTGAATTTGGACACAAATTTGGTATTTTTTCGACGAAAATCAACATAGTTATTGTCCTTCGAATATGTCCCACCGAGTTACCCAAAATACGGATTCCAATTATATGCCGATGGAGGAGCGTGAAAGTCGGAGTCTAAAGATTCACTCACGAATTTGGGTTGGAAATATTTTTCCTACATCGTGTTTTCAATCAGACCAAAATAAAAATTTGGGTAAAAAGTACATTTTGGCAAGTTATTCACGAGCCGTAATCGCTTAGAAAATGGGTTGAAAAGTGACCTTCGGTCACCGTTTTGACAATAACTTTTGAACGGTAAGGAATTTCTGGACGTAGCCTATATGTTTAAGAAAGTAGACATTCAGAGCTTGAGTTTGAAAACAAATTTTGTGTTTTTTGAAAGGAAATCAAGAGAGTTATTGTCCTCTGAATATGTCCAGCCGAGTTACCCGAAATACGGATTCCAATTATGTGCCAAAGGAGGAGCGTGAAAGTGGTAGTCTAATGATTCGCTCAAGAATTTGGGTTGGAAAAATCTTTCCTGTATCGCGTGATAAATCACCTCAAGATAAAATTTTGGGTAAAATGTACATTAGTGGAAAGTTATTCACGAGCCGTAATCGCTTAGAAAATGTGTTGAAAAGTGACCTTCAGTAACCGTTTCAACAATAACCTTTGAACGATAAGGAATTTCTGGACGAGGCCTGAGTGTTTTAGAAAGTACACATTTAGAGCTTGAATTTGAGCACAAATTCGGTATTTTTTCGTTGGAAATCAAGATTGTTATTGTCCTTTGAATATGTCCCGCCGGGTTACCCGAAATACGGATTCCAATTATGTGCCAATGGAGGAGCGTGAAAGTGGTAGTCTAATGATTCGCTCAAGAATTTGGGTTGGAAATATTTTTCCTATATCGCATGATAAATCACCTCAAAATAAAATTTTGGGTACAAAGTACATTAGTGGAAAGTTATTCACGAGTCGTATTCGCTTAGAAAATGTGTTGAAAAGTGACCTTCAGTAACCGTGTCAACAATAACTTTTGAACGGTAAGGAATTTCTGGACGAGGCCTGAATGTTTTAGAAAGTACACATTCATAGCTTGAATTTCAACACAAATTTGGTATTTTTTCGATGAAAATCAAGAAAGTTATTGTCCTCTGAATATGTCCCACCGAGTTACCCGAAATACGGATTGCAATTATGTGTGAATGGAGGAGCGTGAAAGTGGTAGTCTAATGATTCGCTCAAGAATTTGGGTTGGAAATATTTTTCCTATACCGCGTGATAAATCACCTCAAAATAAAATTTTGGGTAACAAATACATTAGTGGAAAGTTATTGACGAGCCGTAATCGCTTAGAAAATGTGTTGAAAAGTGACCTTCAGTAACCGTTTCAACAATAACCTTTGAACGGTATGGAATTTCTGGACGAGGCCTGAATGTTTTAGAAAGTACACATTCAGAGCTTGAATTTGAACACAAATTTGGTATTTTTTCGATGGAAATCAAGACTGTTATAGTCCTTTGAATATGTCCCGCCGGGTTACCCGAAATACGGATTCCAATTATGTGCCAATGGAGGACCGTGAAAGTGGTAGTCTAATGATTCGCTCAAGAATTTGGGTTGGAAATATTTTTCCTATATCGCGTGATAAATCACCTCAAAATAAAATTTTGGGTAAAAAGTACATTAGTGGAAAGTTATTCACGAGCCGTAATCGCTTAGAAAATGTGTTGAAAAGTGACCTTCGGTCACCGTTTTGACAATAACTTTTGAACGGTAAGGAATTTCTGGACGTAGCCTATATGTTTAAGAAAGTAGACATTGAGAGCTTGAATTTGAAAACAAATTTTGTGTTTTCTCGAAGGAAATCAAGAGAGTTATTGTCTTTTGAATATGTCCAGCCGGGTTACCCGAAATACGGATTCCAATTATGTGCCAATGGAGGAGCGTGAAAGTGGTAGTCTAATGATTCGCTCAAGAATTTGGGTTGGAAATATTTTTCCTGTATCGCGTGATAAATCACCTCAAAATAAAATTTTGGGTAAAAAGTACATTAGTGGAAAGTTATTCACGAGCCGTAATCGCTTAGAAAATGTGTTGAAAAGTGACCTTCAGTAACCGTTTCAACAATAACTTTTGAACGGTAAGGAATTTCTGGACGAGGCCTGAGTGTTTTAGAAAGTACACATTCAGAGCTTGAATTTGAACACAAATTTGGTATTTTTTCGATGAAAATCAAGATAGTTATTGTCCTTCGAATATGTCCCACCGAGTTACCCAAATTACGGATTCCAATTATGTGCCGATTGAGGAGCGTGAAAGTCGGAGTGTAAAGATTCACTCACGAATTTGGGTTGGAAATATTTTTCCTACATCGCGTTTTCAATCAGACCAAAATAAAAATTTGGGTAAAAAGCACATTTTGGCTAGTTATTCACGAGCCGTAATCGCTGAGAAAATGTGTTGAAAAGTGACCTTCGGTCACCGTTTCGACAATAACTATTGAACGGTAAGGAATTTCTTTATGCAGCATAAATGTTTAAGAAAGTAGACATTCTGAGCTTGAATTTGAAAACAAATTTTGTGTTTTTTCGAAGGAAATCAAGAGAGTTATTGTCTTTTGAATATGTCCAGCCGGGTTACCCGAAATACGGATTCCAATTATGTGCCAATGGAGGAGCGTGAAAGTGGTAGTCTAATGATTCGCTCAAGAATTTGGGTTGGAAATATTTTTCCTGTATCGCGTGATAAATCACCTGAAAATAAAATTTTGGGTAAAAAGAACATTAGTGGAAAGTTATTCACGAGCCGTAATCGCTTAGAAAATGTGTTGAAAAGTGACCTTCAGTAACCGTTTCAACAATAACTTTTGAACGGTAAGGAATTTCTGGACGAGGCCTGAATGTTTTAGAAAGTACACATTCATAGCTTGAATTTGAACACAAATTTGGTATTTTTTCGACGAAAATCAAGATAGTTATTGTCCTCTGAATATGTCCCACCGAGTTACCCGAAATACGGATTCCAATTATGTGTCAATGGAGGAGCGCGAAAGTGGTAGTCTAATGATTCGCTCAAGAATTTGGGTTGGAAATATTTTTCCTATATCGCGTGATAAATCACCTCAAAATAGAATTTTGGGTAAAAAGTACATTAGTGGAAAGTTATTCACGAGCCGTAATCGCTTAGAAAATGTGTTGAAAAGTGACCTTCAGTAACCGTTTCAACAATAACTTTTGAACGGTAAGGAATTTCGGGACGAGGCCTGAATGTTTTAGAAAGTACACATTCAGAGCTTGAATTTGGACACAAATTTGGTATTTTTTTGAAGAGAATCAAGATAGTTATTGTCCTTCGAATATGTCCCAACGAGTTACCCAAAATACGGATTCCAATTATGTGCCGATGGAGGAGCGTGAAAGTGGTAGTCTAATGATTCGCTGAAGAATTTGGGTTGGAAATAGTTTTCCTATATCGCGTGATAAATCACCTCAAAATAAAATTTTGGGTAAAAAGTACATTAGTGGAAAGTTATTCACGAGCCGTAATCGCTTAGAAAATGTGTTGAAAAGTGACCTTCAGTAACCGTTTCAACAATAACTTTTGAACGGTAAGGAATTTCTAGACGAGGCCTGAATGTTTTAGAAAGTACACATTCAGAGCTTGAATTTGGACACAAATTTGGTATTTTTTCGATGAAAATCAAGATAGTTATTGTCCTTCGAATATGTCCGACCGAGTTAACCAAAATACGGATTCCAATTATGTGCCGATGGAGGAGCGTGAAAGTCGGAGTCTAAAGATTCACTCATGAATTTGGGTTGGAAATATTTTTCCTACATCGCGCTTTCAATCAGACCAAAATAAAAATTTGGGTAAAAAGTACATTTTGGCTAGTTATTCACGAGCCGTAATCGCTTAGAAAATGTGTTGAAAAGTGACCTACGGTCACCGTTTCGACAATAACTATTGAACGGTAAGGAATTTCTGGACGCAGCCTAAATGTTTAAGAAAGTGGACATTCAGAGCTTGAATTTGAAAACAAATTTTGCGTTTTTTGAAAGGAAATCAAGAGAGTTATTGTCTTTTGAATATGTCCAGCCGAGTTACCCGATATACGGATTCCAATTATGTGCCAAAGGAGGAGCGTGAAAGTGGTAGTCTAATGATTCGCTCAAGAATTTGGGTTGGAAATATTTTTCCTGTATCGCGTGATAAATCACATCAAAATAAAATTTTGGGTAAAAAGTACATTAGTGGAAAGTTATTCACGAGCCGTAATCGCTTAGAAAATGTGTTGAAAACTGACCTTCAGTAACCGTTTCAACAATAACTTTTGAACGGTATGGAATTTGTGGACGAGGCTTGAGTGTTTTAGAAAGTACACATTTAGAGCTTGAATTTGAACACAAATTTGGTATTTTTTCGATGAAAATCAAGATAGTTATTGTGCTTCGAATATGTCTTACTGAGTTACCCAAAATACGGATTCCAATTATGTGCCGATTGAGGTGCGTGAAAGTCGGAGTCTAAAGATTCACTCACGAATTTGGTTTGGAAATATTTTTCCTACATCGTGTTTTCAATTAGACCAAAATAAAAATTTGGGTAAAAAGTACATTTTGGCTAGTTATTCACGAGCCGTAATCGCTTAGAAAATGTGTTGAAAAGTGACCTTCGGTCACCGTTTCGACAATAACTATTGAACGGTAAGGAATTTCTTGATGCAGCCTAAATGTTTAAGAAAGTAGACATTCTGAGCTTGAATTTGAAAACAAATTTTGTGTTTTTTCGAAGGAAATCAAGAGAGTTACTGTCCTTTGAATATGTCCCGCCGAGTTACCCGAAATACGGATTCCAATTATGTGTCAATGGAGGAGCGTGAAAGTGGTAGTCTAAGGATTCGCTCAAGAATTTGGGTTGGAAATATTTTTCCTATATCGCGTGATAAATCACCTCAAAATAAAATTTTGGGTACAAAGTACATTAGTGGAAAGTTATTCACGAGTCGTATTCGCTTAGAAAATGTGTTGAAAAGTGACCTTCAGTAACCGTTTCAACAATAACTTTTGAACGGTATGGAATTTCCGGACGAGGCTTGAATGTTATAGAAAGTATGCATTCATAGGTTGAATTTGAACACAAATTTAGTTTTTTTCGACGAAAATCAAGATAGTTATTGTCCTCTGAATATGTCCCACCGAGTTACCCGAAATACGGATTCCAATTATGTGCCAATGGAGGAGCGCCAAAGTGGTAGTCTAATGATTCGCTGAAGAATTTGGGTTGGAAATATTTTTCCTCTATCGCGTGATAAATCACCTCAAAATAAAATTTTGGGTAAAAAGTACATTAGTGGAAAGTTATTCACGAGCCGTAATCGCTTAGAAAATGTGTTGAAAAGTGACCTTCAGTAACCGTTTCAACAATAACTTTTGATCGGTAAGGAATTTCGGGACGAGGCCTGAATGTTTTAGAAAGTACACATTCAGAGCTTGAATTTGGACACAAATTTGGTATTTTTTCGACGAAAATCAACATAGTTATTGTCCTTCGAATATGTCCCACCGAGTTACCCAAAATACGGATTCCAATTATGTGCCGATGGAGGAGCGTGAAAGTCGGAGTCTAAAGATTCACTCACGAATTTCGGTTGGAAATATTTTTCCTACATCGTGTTTTCAATCAGACCAAAATAAAAATTTGGGTAAAAAGTACATTTTGGCAAGTTATTCACGAGCCGTAATCGCTTAGAAAATGGGTTGAAAAGTGACCTTCGGTCACCGTTTTGACAATAACTTTTGAACGGTAAGGAATTTCTGGACGTAGCCTATATGTTTAAGAAAGTAGACATTCAGAGCTTGAGTTTGAAAACAAATTTTGTGTTTTTTGAAAGGAAATCAAGAGAGTTATTGTCCTCTGAATATGTCCAGCCGAGTTACCCGAAATACGGATTCCAATTATGTGCCAAAGGAGGAGCGTGAAAGTGGTAGTCTAATGATTCGCTCAAGAATTTGGGTTGGAAATATCTTTCCTGTATCGCGTGATAAATCACCTGAAAATAAAATTTTGGGTAAAATGTACATTAGTGGAAAGTTATTCACGAGCCGTAATCGCTTAGAAAATGTGTTGAAAAGTGACCTTCAGTAACCGTTTCAACAATAACCTTTGAACGATAAGGAATTTCTGGACGAGGCCTGAGTGTTTTAGAAAGTACACATTTAGAGCTTGAATTTGAGCACAAATTTGGTATTTTTTCGTTGGAAATCAAGATTGTTATTGTCCTTTGAATATGTCCCGCCGGGTTACCCGAAATACGGATTCCAATTATGTGCCAATGGGGGAGCGTGAAAGTGGTAGTCTAATGATTCGCTCAAGAATTTGGGTTGGAAATATTTTTCCTATATCGCATGATAAATCACCTCAAAATAAAATTTTGGGTACAAAGTACATTAGTGGAAAGTTATTCACGAGTCGTATTCGCTTAGAAAATGTGTTGAAAAGTGACCTTCAGTAACCGTGTCAACAATAACTTTTGAGCGGTAAGGAATTTCTGGACGAGGCCTGAATGTTTTAGAAAGTACACATTCATAGCTTGAATTTCAACACAAATTTGGTATTTTTTCGATGAAAATCAAGATAGTTATTGTCCTCTGAATATGTCCCACCGAGTTACCCGAAATACGGATTGCAATTATGTGTGAATGGAGGAGCGTGAAAGTGGTAGTCTAATGATTCGCTCAAGAATTTGGGTTGGAAATATTTTTCCTATACCGCGTGATAAATCACCTCAAAATAAAATTTTGGGTAACAAGTACATTAGTGGAAAGTTATTGACGAGCCGTAATCGCTTAGAAAATGTGTTGAAAAGTGACCTTCAGTAACCGTTTCAACAATAACCTTTGAACGGTATGGAATTTCTGGACGAGGCCTGAATGTTTTAGAAAGTACACATTCAGAGCTTGAATTTGAACACAAATTTGGTATTTTTTCGATGGAAATCAAGACTGTTATAGTCCTTTGAATATGTCCCGCCGGGTTACCCGAAATACGGATTCCAATTATGTGCCAATGGAGGACCGTGAAAGTGGTAGTCTAATGATTCGCTCAAGAATTTGGGTTGGAAATATTTTTCCTATATCGCGTGATAAATCACCTCAAAATAAAATTTTGGGTAAAAAGTACATTAGTGGAAAGTTATTCACGAGCCGTAATCGCTTAGAAAATGTGTTGAAAAGTGACCTTCGGTCACCGTTTTGACAATAACTTTTAAACGGTAAGGAATTTCTGGACGTAGCCTATATGTTTAAGAAAGTAGACATTCAGAGCTTGAATTTGAAAACAAATTTTGTGTTTTCTCGAAGGAAATCAAGAGAGTTATTGTCTTTTGAATATGTCCAGCAGGGTTACCCGAAATACGGATTCCAATTATGTGCCAATGGAGGAGCGTGAAAGTGGTAGTCTAATGATTCGCTCAAGAATTTGGGTTGGAAATATTTTTCCTGTATCGCGTGATAAATCACCTCAAAAAAAAATTTTGGGTAAAAAGTACATTAGTGGAAAGTTATTCACGAGCCGTAATCGCTTAGAAAATGTGTTGAAAAGTGACCTTCAGTAACCGTTTCAACAATAACTTTTGAACGGTAAGGAATTTCTGGACGAGGCCTGAGTGTTTTAGAAAGTACACATTCAGAGCTTGAATTTGAACACAAATTTGGTATTTTTTCGATGAAAATCAAGATAGTTATTGTCCTTCGAATATGTCCCACCGAGTTACCCAAATTACGGATTCCAATTATGTGCCGATTGAGGAGCGTGAAAGTCGGAGTGTAAAGATTCACTCACGAATTTGGGTTGGAAATATTTTTCCCACATCGCGTTTTCAATCAGACCAAAATAAAAATTTGGGTAAAAAGCACATTTTGGCTAGTTATTCACGAGCCGTAATCGCTGAGAAAATGTGTTGAAAAGTGACCTTCGGTCACCGTTTCGACAATAACTATTGAACGGTAAGGAATTTCTTTATGCAGCATAAATGTTTAAGAAAGTAGACATTCTGAGCTTGAATTTGAAAACAAATTTTGTGTTTTTTCGAAGGAAATCAAGAGAGTTATTGTCTTTTGAATATGTCCAGCCGGGTTACCCGAAATACGGATTCCAATTTTGTGCCAATGGAGGAGCGTGAAAGTGGTAGTCTAATGATTCGCTCAAGAATTTGGGTTGGAAATATTTTTCCTGTATCGCGTGATAAATCACCTGAAAATAAAATTTTGGGTAAAAAGTACATTAGTGGAAAGTTATTCACGAGCCGTAATCGCTTAGAAAATGTGTTGAAAAGTGACCTTCAGTAACCGTTTCAACAATAACTTTTGAACGGTAAGGAATTTCTGGACGAGGCCTGAATGTTTTAGAAAGTACACATTCATAGCTTGAATTTGAACACAAATTTGGTATTTTTTCGACGAAAATCAAGATAGTTATTGTCCTCTGAATATGTCCCACAGAGTTACCCGAAATACGGATTCCAATTATGTGTCAATGGAGGAGCGCGAAAGTGGTAGTCTAATGATTCGCTCAAGAATTTGGGTTGGAAATATTTTTCCTATATCGCGTGATAAATCACCTCAAAATAGAATTTTGGGTAAAAAGTACATTAGTGGAAAGTTATTCACGAGCCGTAATCGCTTAGAAAATGTGTTGAAAAGTGACCTTCAGTAACCGTTTCAACAATAACTTTTGAACGGTAAGGAATTTCGGGACGAGGCCTGAATGTTTTAGAAAGTACACATTCAGAGCTTGAATTTGGACACAAATTTGGTATTTTTTTGATGAGAATCAAGATAGTTATTGTCCTTCGAATATGTCCCAACGAGTTACCCAAAATACGGATTCCAATTATGTGCCGATGGAGGAGCGTGAAAGTGGTAGTCTAATGATTCGCTGAAGAATTTGGGTTGGAAATAGTTTTCCAATATCGCGTGATAAATCACCTCAAAATAAAATTTTGGGTAAAAAGTACATTAGTGGAAAGTTATTCACGAGCCGTAATCGCTTAGAAAATGTGTTGAAAAGTGACCTTCAGTAACCGTTTCAACAATAACTTTTGAACGGTAAGGAATTTCTAGACGAGGCCTGAATGTTTTAGAAAGTACACATTCAGAGCTTGAATTTGGACACAAATTTGGTATTTTTTCGATGAAAATCAAGATAGTTATTGTCCTTCGAATATGTCCGACCGAGTTAACCAAAATACGGATTCCAATTATGTGCCGATGGAGGAGCGTGAAAGTCGGAGTCTAAAGATTCACTCATGAATTTGGGTTGGAAATATTTTTCCTACATCGCGCTTTCAATCAGACCAAAATAAAAATTTGGGTAAAAAGTACATTTTGGCTAGTTATTCACGAGCCGTAATCGCTTAGAAAATGTGTTGAAAAGTGACCTACGGTCACCGTTTCGACAATAACTATTGAACGGTAAGGAATTTCTGGACGCAGCCTAAATGTTTAAGAAAGTAGACATTCAGAGCTTGAATTTGAAAACAAATTTTGCGTTTTTTGAAAGGAAATCAAGAGAGTTATTGTCTTTTGAATATGTCCAGCCGAGTTACCCGATATACGGATTCCAATTATGTGCCAAAGGAGGAGCGTGAAAGTGGTAGTCTAATGATTCGCTCAAGAATTTGGGTTGGAAATATTTTTCCTGTATCGCGTGATAAATCACCTCAAAATAAAATTTTGGGTAAAAAGTACATTAGTGGAAAGTTATTCACGAGCCGTAATCGCTTAGAAAATGTGTTGAAAACTGACCTTCAGTAACCGTTTCAACAATAACTTTTGAACGGTATGGAATTTGTGGACGAGGCTTGAGTGTTTTAGAAAGTACACATTTAGAGCTTGAATTTGAACACAAATTTGGTATTTTTTCGATGAAAATCAAGATAGTTATTGTGCTTCGAATATGTCTTACTGAGTTACCCAAAATACGGATTCCAATTATGTGCCGATTGAGGAGCGTGAAAGTCGGAGTCTAAAGATTCACTCACGAATTTGGTTTGGAAATATTTTTCCTACATCGTGTTTTCAATTAGACCAAAATAAAAATTTGGGTAAAAAGTACATTTTGGCTAGTTATTCACGAGCCGTAATCGCTTAGAAAATGTGTTGAAAAGTGACCTTCGGTCACCGTTTCGATAATAACTATTGAACGGTAAGGAATTTCTTGATGCAGCCTAAATGTTTAAGAAAGTAGACATTCTGAGCTTGAATTTGAAAACAAATTTTGTGTTTTTTCGAAGGAAATCAAGAGAGTTATTGTCCTTTGAATATGTCCCGCCGAGTTACCCGAAATACGGATTCCAATTATGTGTCAATGGAGGAGCGTGAAAGTGGTAGTCTAAGGATTCGCTCAAGAATTTGGGTTGGAAATATTTTTCCTATATCGCGTGATAAATCACCTCAAAATAAAATTTTGGGTACAAAGTACATTAGTGGAAAGTTATTCACGAGTCGTATTCGCTTAGAAAATGTGTTGAACAGTGACCTTCAGTAACCGTTTCAACAATAACTTTTGAACGGTATGGAATTTCTGGACGAGGCTTGAATGTTTTAGAAAGTATACATTCATAGCTTGAATTTGAACACAAATTTAGTTTTGTTCGACGAAAATCAAGATAGTTATTGTCCTCTGAATATGTCCCACCGAGTTACCCGGAATACGGATTCCAATTATGTGCCAATGGAGGAGCGCGAAAGTGGTAGTCTAATGATTCGCTCAAGAATTTGGGTTGGAAATATTTTTCCTCTATCGCGTGATAAATCACCTCAAAATAAAATTTTGGGTAAAAAGTACATTAGTGGAAAGTTATTCACGAGCCGTAATCGCTTAGAAAATGTGTTGAAAAGTGACCTTCAGTAACCGTTTCAACAATAACTTTTGAACGGTAAGGAATTTCGGGACGAGGCCTAAATGTTTTAGAAAGTACACATTCAGAGTTTGAATTTGGACACAAATTTGGTATTTTTTTGACGAAAATCAACATAGTTATTGTCCTTCGAATATGTCCCACCGAGTTACCCAAAATACGGATTCCAATTATGTGCCGATGGAGGAGCGTGAAAGTCGGAGTCTAAAGATTCACTCACGAATTTGGGTTGGAAATATTTTTCCTACATCGCGTTTTCAATCAGACCAAAATAAAAATTTGGGTAAAATGTACATTTTGGCTAGTTATTCACGAGCCGTAATCGCTTAGAAAATGGGTTGGAAAGTGACCTTCGGTCACCGTTTTGACAATAACTTTTGAACGGTAAGGAATTTCTGGACGTAGCCTATATGTTTAAGAAAGTAGACATTCAGAGCTTGAGTTTGAAAACAAATTTTGTGTTTTTTGAAAGGAAATCAAGAGAGTTATTGTCCTCTGAATATGTCCAGCCGAGTTACCCGAAATACGGATTCCAATTATGTGCCAAAGGAGGAGTGTGAAAGTGGTAGTCTAATGATTCGCTCAAGAATTTGGGTTGGAAATATCTTTCCTGTATCGCGTGATAAATCACCTCAAAATAAAATTTTGGGTAAAATGTACATTAGTGGAAAGTTATTCACGAGCCGTAATCGCTTAGAAAATGTGTTGAAAAGTGACCTTCAGTAACCGTTTCAACAATAACCTTTGAACGGTAAGGAATTTCTGGACGAGGCCTGAGTGTTTTAGAAAGTAAACATTTAGAGCTTGAATTTGAACACAAATTTGGTATTTTTTCGATGGAAATCAAGATTGTTATTGTCCTTTGAATATGTCCCGCCGGGTTACCCGAAATACGGATTCCAATTATGTGCCAATGGAGGAGCGTGAAAGTGGTAGTCTAATCATTCGCTCAAGAATTTGGGTTGGAAATATTTTTCCTATATCGCGTGATAAATCACCTCAAAATAAAATTTTGGGTACAAAGTACATTAGTGGAAAGTTATTCACGAGTCGTATTCGCTTAGAAAATGTGTTTAAAAGTGACCTTCGATCACCGTTTCGACAATAACTATTGAACGGTAAGGAATTTCTGGACGCAGCCTAAGTGTTTAAGAAAGTAGACATTCTGAGCTTGAATTTGAAAACAAATTTTGTGTTTTTTCGAAGGAAATCAAGAGAGTTATTGTACTTCGAATATGTTCCGCCGAGTTACCCGAAATACGGATTCCAATTATGTGCCAATGGAGGACCGTGAAAGTGGTAGTCTAACGATTCGCTCAAGAATTTGGGTTGGAAATATTTTTCCTATATCGCGTGATAAATCACCTCAAAATAAAATTTTGGGTACAAAGTACATTAGTGGAAAGTTATTCACGAGTCGTATTCGCCTAGAAAATGTGTTGAAAAGTGACCTTCAGTAACCGTGTCAACAATGATCAATCATCTCGAAATAAAATTTTGGGTAACAAATACGCTAGTGGCAAGTTATTCACGAGACGTAATCGCTTCGAAAATGTGTTGAAAAGTGACCTTTGGTCACCGTTTCGACAATAACTTTGGAACGGTAAGGAATTTCTAGATGTGGCCAGAATGTTTTAGAAAGTACACATTCAGAGCTTGAATTTGAACACAAATTTTGTATTTTTTCGATGGAAATCAAGAGAGTTATTATCCTTTCAATCTGTCCCAACGAGTTACCCGAAATACGGATTCCAATTATGTGCCGAGGGAGGTGCGTAAAAATGGAAGTGTAAAGATTCGCTCACGAATTCGGCTTGGAAATATGTTACCTATATCGCGTGGTCAATCATCTCAAAATAAAATTTTTGGTTAAAAATACGTTAGTGCCCTGTTATTCACGAGCCGTAATCGCATGGAAAATGTGTTGAAAAGTAACCTTCGGTCACCGTTTCCACAATAACTTTTGAACGGTAAGGAATTTTTGGACGCAGCCTGAAAGTTTTAGAAAGTAGACATTCAGAGCTTGAACTTGAACAAAAATTTTGTATTTTTTTGATGTAAATCACGAGAGCAATTGTCCTTAGAATATGTCCAACCGAGTTACCCGATATACGGATGCCAATTATGCGCCGATGGAGGGCGTAAAAATGGAAGTCAAACGGTTCGCTCCCGAATTTGGCTTGGAAATATTTTTCCTATACCATGTGATCAATCATCTCGAAATAAAATTTTGGGTAACAAATACGTTAGTGGCAAGTTATTCATGAGACGTAATCGCTTAGAAAATGTGTGGAAAACTGACCTTTGGTCACCGTTTTGACAATAACTTTGGAACGGTAAGGAATTTCTAGATGCGGCCTGAATGTTTTAGAAAGTACACATTTAGAGCTTGAATTTGAATACAAATTTTGTATTTTTTCGATGGAAATCAAGAGAGTTATTATCCTTTCAATCTGTCCCACCGAGTTATCCGAAATACGGATTCCAAATATGTGCCAAGGGAGGGGCGTAAAAATGGAAGTCTAAAGATTCGCTCACGAATTCGGCTTGGAAATATTTTACCTATATCGCGTGATCAATCATCTCAAAATAAAATTTTTGGTAAAAAATACGTTAGTGCCTAGTTATTCACGAGCCGTAATCGCATGGAAAATGTGTTGAAAAGTGACCTTCGGTCACCGTTTCCACAATAACTTTTGAACGGTAAGGAATTTTTGGACGCGGCCTAGATGTTTTAGAAATTAGACATTCAGAGCTTGAACTTGAACAAAAATTTTGTATTTTTTCGATGTAAATCAAGAGTGTAATTGTCCTTCGAATATGTCCAACCAAGTTACCCGATATACTGATTCCAATTATGCGCCGATGGAGGGCGTAAAAATGGAAGTCAAACGGTTCGCTCCCGAATTTGGCTTGGAAATATTTTTCCTATACCATGTGATCAATCATCTCGAAATAAAATTTTGGGTAACAAATACGTTAGTGGCAAGTTAATCATGAGACGTAATCGCTTAGAAAATGTGTTGAAAACTGACCTTTGGTCACCGTTTTGACAATAACTTTGGGACGGTAAGGAATTTCCAGATGCGGCCTGAATGTTTTAGAAAGTAAACTTTTAGACCTTGAATTTGAACACAAATTTTGTATTTTTTCGAAGGAAATCAAGAGAGTTATTATCCTTTCAATCTGTCCCAACGAGTTACCCGAAATACGGATTCCAATTATGTGCCGAGGGAGGTGCGTAAAAATGGAAGTGTAAAGATTCGCTCACGAATTCTGCTTGGAAATATTTTACCTATATCACGTGGTCAATCATCTCAAAATAAAATTTTTGGTTAAAAATACGTTAGTGCCCTGTTATTCACGAGCCGTAATCGCATGGAAAATGTGTTGAAAAGTGACCTTCGGTCACCGTTTCCACAATAACTTTTGGACGGTAAGGAATTTTTGGACGTGGCCTGAAAGTTTTAGAAAGTAGACATTCAGAGCTTGAACTTCAACAAAAATTTTGTATTTTTTCGATGTAAATCGAGAGAGTAATTGTCCTTCGAATATGTCCAACTGAGTTACCCTATATACGGATTCCAATTATGCGCCGATGGAGGGCGTAAAAATGGAAGTCAAACGGATCGCTCCCGAATTTCGCTTGGAAATATTTTTCCTATACCATGTGATCAATCATCTCGAAACAAAATTTTGGGTAACAAATACGCTAGTGGCAAGTTATTCACGAGACGTAATCGCTTCGAAAATGTGTTGAAAAGTGACCTTTGGTCACCGTTTCGACAATAACTTTGGAACGGTAAGGAATTTCTAGATGTGGCCAGAATGTTTTAGAAAGTACACATTCAGAGCTTGAATTTGAACACAAATTTTGTATTTTTTCGATGGAAATCAAGAGAGTTATTATCCTTTCAATCTGTCCCAACGAGTTACCCGAAATACGGATTCCAATTATGTGCCGAGGGAGGTGCGTAAAAATGGAAGTGTAAAGATTCGCCCACGAATTCGGCTTGGAAATATGTTACCTATATCGCGTGGTCAATCATCTCAAAATAAAATTTTTGGTTAAAAATACGTTAGTGCCCTGTTATTCACGAGCCGTAATCGCATGGAAAATGTGTTGAAAAGTAACCTTCGGTCACCGTTTCCACAATAACTTTTGAACGGTAAGGAATTTTTGGACGCGGCCTGAAAGTTTTAGTAAGTAGACATTCAGAACTTGAACTTGAACAAAAATTTTGTATTTTTTCGATGTAAATCACGAGAGTAATTGTCCTTGGAATATGTCCAACCGAGTTACCCGATATACGGATGCCAATTATGCGCCGATGGAGGGCGTAAAAATGGAAGTCAAACGGTTCGCTCCCGAATTTGGCTTGGAAATATTTTTCCTATACCATGTGATCAATCATCTCGAAATAAAATTTTGGGTAACAAATACGTTAGTGGCATGTTATTCATGAGACGTAATCGCTTAGAAAATGTGTGGAAAACTGACCTTTGGTCACCGTTTTGACAATAACTTTGGAACGGTAAGGAATTTCTAGATGCGGCCTGAATGTTTTAGAAAGTACACATTTAGAGCTTGAATTTGAACACAAATTTTGTATTTTTCCGATGGAAATCAAGAGAGTTATTATCCTTTCAATCTGTCCCAACGAGTTACCCGAAATACGGATTCCAATTATGTGCCGAGGGAGGTGCGTAAAAATGGAAGTGTAAAGATTCGCTCACGAATTCTGCTTGGAAATATTTTACCTATATCACGTGGTCAATCATCTCAAAATAAAATTTTTGGTTAAAAATACGTTAGTGCCCTGTTATTCACGAGCCGTAATCGCATGGAAAATGTGTTGAAAAGTGACCTTCGGTCACCGTTTCCACAATAACTTTTGGACGGTAAGGAATTTTTGGACGTGGCCTGAAAGTTTTAGAAAGTAGACATTCAGAGCTTGAACTTCAACAAAAATTTTGTATTTTTTCGATGTAAATCGAGAGAGTAATTGTCCTTCGAATATGTCCAACCAAGTTACCCGATATACTGATTCCAATTATGCGCCGATGGAGGGCGTAAAAATGGAAGTCAAACGGTTCGCTCCCGAATTTGGCTTGGAAATATTTTTCCTATACCATGTGATCAATCATCTCGAAATAAAATTTTGGGTAACAAATACGTTAGTGGCAAGTTAATCATGAGACGTAATCGCTTAGAAAATGTGTTGAAAACTGACCTTTGGTCACCGTTTTGACAATAACTTTGGGACGGTAAGGAATTTCCAGATGCGGCCTGAATGTTTTAGAAAGTAAACTTTTAGACCTTGAATTTGAACACAAATTTTGTATTTTTTCGAAGGAAATCAAGAGAGTTATTATCCTTTCAATCTGTCCCAACGAGTTACCCGAAATACGGATTCCAATTATGTGCCGAGGGAGGTGCGTAAAAATGGAAGTGTAAAGATTCGCTCACGAATTCTGCTTGGAAATATTTTACCTATATCACGTGGTCAATCATCTCAAAATAAAATTTTTGGTTAAAAATACGTTAGTGCCCTGTTATTCACGAGCCGTAATCGCATGGAAAATGTGTTGAAAAGTGACCTTCGGTCACCGTTTCCACAATAACTTTTGGACGGTAAGGAATTTTTGGACGTGGCCTGAAAGTTTTAGAAAGTAGACATTCAGAGCTTGAACTTCAACAAAAATTTTGTATTTTTTCGATGTAAATCGAGAGAGTAATTGTCCTTCGAATATGTCCAACTGAGTTACCCTATATACGGATTCCAATTATGCGCCGATGGAGGGCGTAAAAATGGAAGTCAAACGGATCGCTCCCGAATTTCGCTTGGAAATATTTTTCCTATACCATGTGATCAATCATCTCGAAATAAAATTTTGGGTAACAAATACGCTAGTGGCAAGTTATTCACGAGACGTAATCGCTTCGAAAATGTGTTGAAAAGTGACCTTTGGTCACCGTTTCGACAATAACTTTGGAACGGTAAGGAATTTCTAGATGTGGCCAGAATGTTTTAGAAAGTACACATTCAGAGCTTGAATTTGAACACAAATTTTGTATTTTTTCGATGGAAATCAAGAGAGTTATTATCCTTTCAATCTGTCCCAACGAGTTACCCGAAATACGGATTCCAATTATGTGCCGAGGGAGGTGCGTAAAAATGGAAGTGTAAAGATTCGCCCACGAATTCGGCTTGGAAATATGTTACCTATATCGCGTGGTCAATCATCTCAAAATAAAATTTTTGGTTAAAAATACGTTAGTGCCCTGTTATTCACGAGCCGTAATCGCATGGAAAATGTGTTGAAAAGTAACCTTCGGTCACCGTTTCCACAATAACTTTTGAACGGTAAGGAATTTTTGGACGCGGCCTGAAAGTTTTAGTAAGTAGACATTCAGAACTTGAACTTGAACAAAAATTTTGTATTTTTTCGATGTAAATCACGAGAGTAATTGTCCTTGGAATATGTCCAACCGAGTTACCCGATATACGGATGCCAATTATGCGCCGATGGAGGGCGTAAAAATGGAAGTCAAACGGTTCGCTCCCGAATTTGGCTTGGAAATATTTTTCCTATACCATGTGATCAATCATCTCGAAATAAAATTTTGGGTAACAAATACGTTAGTGGCATGTTATTCATGAGACGTAATCGCTTAGAAAATGTGTGGAAAACTGACCTTTGGTCACCGTTTTGACAATAACTTTGGAACGGTAAGGAATTTCTAGATGCGGCCTGAATGTTTTAGAAAGTACACATTTAGAGCTTGAATTTGAACACAAATTTTGTATTTTTCCGATGGAAATCAAGAGAGTTATTATCCTTTCAATCTGTCCCACCGAGTTATCCGAAATACGGATTCCAAATATGTGCCGAGGGAGGGGCGTAAAAATGGAAGTGTAAAGATTCGCTCACGAATTCGGCTTGGAAATATTTTACCTATATCGCGTGATCAATCATCTCAAAATAAAATTTTTGGTAAAAAATACGTTAGTGCCTAGTTATTCACGAGCCGTAATCGCATGGAAAATGTGTTGAAAAGTGACCTTCAGTCACCGTTTCCACAATAACTTTTGAACGGTAAGGAATTTTTGGACGCGGCCTAGATGTTTTAGAAATTAGACATTCAGAGCTTGAACTTGAACAAAAATTTTGTATTTTTTCGATGTAAATCAAGAGTGTAATTGTCCTTCGAATATGTCCAACCAAGTTACCCGATATACTGATTCCAATTATGCGCCGATGGAGGGCGTAAAAATGGAAGTCAAACGGTTCGCTCTCGAATTTGGCTTGGAAATATTTTTCCTATACCATGTGATCAATCATCTCGAAATAAAATTTTGGGTAACAAATACGTTAGTGGCAAGTTAATCATGAGACGTAATCGCTTAGAAAATGTGTTGAAAACTGACCTTTGGTCACCGTTTTGACAATAACTTTGGGACGGTAAGGAATTTCCAGATGCGGCCTGAATGTTTTAGAAAGTAAACATTTAGAGCTTGAATTTGAACACAAATTTTGTATTTTTTCGAAGGAAATCAAGAGAGTTATTATCCTTTCAATCTGTCCCAACGAGTTACCCGAAATACGGATTCCAATTATGTGCCGAGGGAGGTGCGTAAAAATGGAAGTGTAAAGATTCGCTCACGAATTCTGCTTGGAAATATTTTACCTATATCACGTGGTCAATCATCTCAAAATAAAATTTTTGGTTAAAAATACGTTAGTGCCCTGTTATTCACGAGCCGTAATCGCATGGAAAATGTGTTGAAAAGTGACCTTCGGTCACCGTTTCCACAATAACTTTTGGACGGTAAGGAATTTTTGGACGTGGCCTGAAAGTTTTAGAAAGTAGACATTCAGAGCTTGAACTTCAACAAAAATTTTGTATTTTTTCGATGTAAATCGAGAGAGTAATTGTCCTTCGAATATGTCCAACCGAGTTACCCTATATACGGATTCCAATTATGCGCCGATGGAGGGCGTAAAAATGGAAGTCAAACGGATCGCTCCCGAATTTCGCCTGGAAATATTTTTCCTATACCATGTGATCAATCATCTCGAAATAAAATTTTGGGTAACAAATACGCTAGTGGCAAGTTATTCACGAGACGTAATCGCTTCGAAAATGTGTTGAAAAGTGACCTTTGGTCACCGTTTCGACAATAACTTTGGAACGGTAAGGAATTTCTAGATGTGGCCAGAATGTTTTAGAAAGTACACATTCAGAGCTTGAATTTGAATACAAATTTTGTATTTTTTCGTTGGAAATCAAGAGAGTTATTATCCTTTCAATCTGTCCCAACGAGTTACCCGAAATACGGATTCCAATTATGTGCCGAGGGAGGTGCGTAAAAATGGAAGTGTAAAGATTCGCCCACGAATTCGGCTTGGAAATATGTTACCTATATCGCGTGGTCAATCATCTCAAAATAAAATTTTTGGTTAAAAATACGTTAGTGCCCTGTTATTCACGAGCCGTAATCGCATGGAAAATGTGTTGAAAAGTAACCTTCGGTCACCGTTTCCACAATAACTTTTGAACGGTAAGGAATTTTTGGACGCGGCCTGAAAGTTTTAGTAAGTAGACATTCAGAACTTGAACTTGAACAAAAATTTTGTATTTTTTCGATGTAAATCACGAGAGTAATTGTCCTTGGAATATGTCCAACCGAGTTACCCGATATACGGATGCCAATTATGCGCCGATGGAGGGCGTAAAAATGGAAGTCAAACGGTTCGCTCCCGAATTTGGCTTGGAAATATTTTTCCTATACCATGTGATCAATCATCTCGAAATAAAATTTTGGGTAACAAATACGTTAGTGGCATGTTATTCATGAGACGTAATCGCTTAGAAAATGTGTGGAAAACTGACCTTTGGTCACCGTTTTGACAATAACTTTGGAACGGTAAGGAATTTCTAGATGCGGCCTGAATGTTTTAGAAAGTACACATTTAGAGCTTGAATTTGAACACAAATTTTGTATTTTTTCGATGGAAATCAAGAGAGTTATTATCCTTTCAATCTGTCCCACCGAGTTATCCGAAATACGGATTCCAAATATGTGCCGAGGGAGGGGCGTAAAAATGGAAGTGTAAAGATTCGCTCACGAATTCGGCTTGGAAATATTTTACCTATATCGCGTGATCAATCATCTCAAAATAAAATTTTTGGTAAAAAATACGTTAGTGCCTAGTTATTCACGAGCCGTAATCGCATGGAAAATGTGTTGAAAAGTGACCTTCGGTCACCGTTTCCACAATAACTTTTGAACGGTAAGGAATTTTTGGACGCGGCCTAGATGTTTTAGAAATTAGACATTCAGAGCTTGAACTTGAACAAAAATTTTGTATTTTTTCGATGTAAATCAAGAGTGTAATTGTCCTTCGAATATGTCCAACCAAGTTACCCGATATACTGATTCCAATTATGCGCCGATGGAGGGCGTAAAAATGGAAGTCAAACGGTTCGCTCCCGAATTTGGCTTGGAAATATTTTTCCTATACCATGTGATCAATCATCTCGAAATAAAATTTTGGGTAACAAATACGTTAGTGGCAAGTTAATCATGAGACGTAATCGCTTAGAAAATGTGTTGAAAACTGACCTTTGGTCACCGTTTTGACAATAACTTTGGGACGGTAAGGAATTTCCAGATGCGGCCTGAATGTTTTAGAAAGTAAACATTTAGACCTTGAATTTGAACACAAATTTTGTATTTTTTCGAAGGAAATCAAGAGAGTTATTATCCTTTCAATCTGTGCCAACGAGTTACCCGAAATACGGATTCCAATTATGTGCCGAGGGAGGTGCGTAAAAATGGAAGTGTAAAGATTCGCTCACGAATTCTGCTTGGAAATATTTTACCTATATCACGTGGTCAATCATCTCAAAATAAAATTTTTGGTTAAAAATAAGTTAGTGCCCTGTTATTCACGAGCCGTAATCGCATGGAAAATGTGTTGAAAAGTGACCTTCGGTCACCGTTTCCACAATAACTTTTGGACGGTAAGGAATTTTTGGACGTGGCCTGAAAGTTTTAGAAAGTAGACATTCAGAGCTTGAACTTCAACAAAAATTTTGTATTTTTTCGATGTAAATCGAGAGAGTAATTGTCCTTCGAATATGTCCAACCGAGTTACCCTATATACGGATTCCAATTATGCGCCGATGGAGGGCGTAAAAATGGAAGTCAAACGGATCGCTCCCGAATTTCGCTTGGAAATATTTTTCCTATACCATGTGATCAATCATCTCGAAATAAAATTTTGGGTAACAAATACGCTAGTGGCAAGTTATTCACGAGACGTAATCGCTTCGAAAATGTGTTGAAAAGTGACCTTTGGTCACCGTTTCGACAATAACTTTGGAACGGTAAGGAATTTCTAGATGTGGCCAGAATGTTTTAGAAAGTACACATTCAGAGCTTGAATTTGAACACAAATTTTTTATTCTTTCGATGGAAATCAAGAGAGTTATTATCCTTTCAATCTGTCCCAACGAGTTACCCGAAATACGGATTCCAATTATGTGCCGAGGGAGGTGCGTAAAAATGGAAGTGTAAAGATTCGCCCACGAATTCGGCTTGGAAATATGTTACCTATATCGCGTGGTCAATCATCTCAAAATAAAATTTTTGGTTAAAAATACGTTAGTGCCCTGTTATTCACGAGCCGTAATCGCATGGAAAATGTGTTGAAAAGTAACCTTCGGTCACCGTTTCCACAATAACTTTTGAACGGTAAGGAATTTTTGGACGCGGCCTGAAAGTTTTAGTAAGTAGACATTCAGAACTTGAACTTGAACAAAAATTTTGTATTTTTTCGATGTAAATCACGAGAGTAATTGTCCTTGGAATATGTCCAACCGAGTTACCCGATATACGGATGCCAATTATGCGCCGATGGAGGGCGTAAAAATGGAAGTCAAACGGTTCGCTCCCGAATTTGGCTTGGAAATATTTTTCCTATACCATGTGATCAATCATCTCGAAATAAAATTTTGGGTAACAAATACGTTAGTGGCATGTTATTCATGAGACGTAATCGCTTAGAAAATGTGTGGAAAACTGACCTTTGGTCACCGTTTTGACAATAACTTTGGAACGGTAAGGAATTTCTAGATGCGGCCTGAATGTTTTAGAAAGTACACATTTAGAGCTTGAATTTGAACACAAATTTTGTATTTTTTCGATGGAAATCAAGAGAGTTATTATCCTTTCAATCTGTCCCACCGAGTTATCCGAAATACGGATTCCAAATATGTGCCGAGGGAGGGGCGTAAAAATGGAAGTGTAAAGATTCGCTCACGAATTCGGCTTGGAAATATTTTACCTATATCGCGTGATCAATCATCTCAAAATAAAATTTTTGGTAAAAAATACGTTAGTACCTAGTTATTCAGGAGCCGTAATCGCATGGAAAATGTGTTGAAAAGTGACCTTCGGTCACCGTTTCCACAATAACTTTTGAACGGTAAGGAATTTTTGGACGCGGCCTAGATGTTTTAGAAATTAGACATTCAGAGCTTGAACTTGAACAAAAATTTTGTATTTTTTCGATGTAAATCAAGAGTGTAATTGTCCTTCGAATATGTCCAACCAAGTTACCCGATATACTGATTCCAATTATGCGCCGATGGAGGGCGTAAAAATGGAAGTCAAACGGTTCGCTCCCGAATTTGGCTTGGAAATATTTTTCCTATACCATGTGATCAATCATCTCGAAATAAAATTTTGGGTAACAAATACGTTAGTGGCAAGTTAATCATGAGACGTAATCGCTTAGAAAATGTGTTGAAAACTGACCTTTGGTCACCGTTTTGACAATAACTTTGGGACGGTAAGGAATTTCCAGATGCGGCCTGAATGTTTTAGAAAGTAAACATTTAGACCTTGAATTTGAACACAAATTTTGTATTTTTTCGAAGGAAATCAAGAGAGTTATTATCCTTTCAATCTGTGCCAACGAGTTACCCGAAATACGGATTCCAATTATGTGCCGAGGGAGGTGCGTAAAAATGGAAGTGTAAAGATTCGCTCACGAATTCTGCTTGGAAATATTTTACCTATATCACGTGGTCAATCATCTCAAAATAAAATTTTTGGTTAAAAATAAGTTAGTGCCCTGTTATTCACGAGCCGTAATCGCATGGAAAATGTGTTGAAAAGTGACCTTCGGTCACCGTTTCCCCAATAACTTTTGGACGGTAAGGAATTTTTGGACGTGGCCTGAAAGTTTTAGAAAGTAGACATTCAGAGCTTGAACTTCAACAAAAATTTTGTATTTTTTCGATGTAAATCGAGAGAGTAATTGTCCTTCGAATATGTCCAACCGAGTTACCCTATATACGGATTCCAATTATGCGCCGATGGAGGGCGTAAAAATGGAAGTCAAACGGATCGCTCCCGAATTTCGCTTGGAAATATTTTTCCTATACCATGTGATCAATCATCTCGAAATAAAATTTTGGGTAACAAATACGCTAGTGGCAAGTTATTCACGAGACGTAATCGCTTCGAAAATGTGTTGAAAAGTGACCTTTGGTCACCGTTTCGACAATAACTTTGGAACGGTAAGGAATTTCTAGATGTGGCCAGAATGTTTTAGAAAGTACACATTCAGAGCTTGAATTTGAACACAAATTTTGTATTTTTTCGATGGAAATCAAGAGAGTTATTATCCTTTCAATCTGTCCCAACGAGTTACCCGAAATACGGATTCCAATTATGTGCCGAGGGAGGTGCGTAAAAATGGAAGTGTAAAGATTCGCCCACGAATTCGGCTTGGAAATATGTTACCTATATCGCGTGGTCAATCATCTCAAAATAAAATTTTTGGTTAAAAATACGTTAGTGCCCTGTTATTCACGAGCCGTAATCGCATGGAAAATGTGTTGAAAAGTAACCTTCGGTCACCGTTTCCACAATAACTTTTGAACGGTAAGGAATTTTTGGACGCGGCCTGAAAGTTTTAGTAAGTAGACATTCAGAACTTGAACTTGAACAAAAATTTTGTATTTTTTCGATGTAAATCACGAGAGTAATTGTCCTTGGAATATGTCCAACCGAGTTACCCGATATACGGATGCCAATTATGCGCCGATGGAGGGCGTAAAAATGGAAGTCAAACGGTTCGCTCCCGAATTTGGCTTGGAAATATTTTTCCTATACCATGTGATCAATCATCTCGAAATAAAATTTTGGGTAACAAATACGTTAGTGGCATGTTATTCATGAGACGTAATCGCTTAGAAAATGTGTGGAAAACTGACCTTTGGTCACCGTTTTGACAATAACTTTGGAACGGTAAGGAATTTCTAGATGCGGCCTGAATGTTTTAGAAAGTACACATTTAGAGCTTGAATTTGAACACAAATTTTGTATTTTTTCGATGGAAATCAAGAGAGTTATTATCCTTTCAATCTGTCCCACCGAGTTATCCGAAATACGGATTCCAAATATGTGCCGAGGGAGGGGCGTAAAAATGGAAGTGTAAAGATTCGCTCACGAATTCGGCTTGGAAATATTTTACCTATATCGCGTGATCAATCATCTCAAAATAAAATTTTTGGTAAAAAATACGTTAGTGCCTAGTTATTCACGAGCCGTAATCGCATGGAAAATGTGTTGAAAAGTGACCTTCGGTCACCGTTTCCACAATAACTTTTGAACGGTAAGGAATTTTTGGACGCGGCCTAGATGTTTTAGAAATTAGACATTCAGAGCTTGAACTTGAACAAAAATTTTGTATTTTTTCGATGTAAATCAAGAGTGTAATTGTCCTTCGAATATGTCCAACCAAGTTACCCGATATACTGATTCCAATTATGCGCCGATGGAGGGCGTAAAAATGGAAGTCAAACGGTTCGCTCCCGAATTTGGCTTGGAAATATTTTTCCTATACCATGTGATCAATCATCTCGAAATAAAATTTTGGGTAACAAATACGTTAGTGGCAAGTTAATCATGAGACGTAATCGCTTAGAAAATGTGTTGAAAACTGACCTTTGGTCACCGTTTTGACAATAACTTTGGGACGGTAAGGAATTTCCAGATGCGGCCTGAATGTTTTAGAAAGTAAACATTTAGACCTTGAATTTGAACACAAATTTTGTATTTTTTCGAAGGAAATCAAGAGAGTTATTATCCTTTCAATCTGTGCCAACGAGTTACCCGAAATACGGATTCCAATTATGTGCCGAGGGAGGTGCGTAAAAATGGAAGTGTAAAGATTCGCTCACGAATTCTGCTTGGAAATATTTTACCTATATCACGTGGTCAATCATCTCAAAATAAAATTTTTGGTTAAAAATAAGTTAGTGCCCTGTTATTCACGAGCCGTAATCGCATGGAAAATGTGTTGAAAAGTGACCTTCGGTCACCGTTTCCACAATAACTTTTGGACGGTAAGGAATTTTTGGACGTGGCCTGAAAGTTTTAGAAAGTAGACATTCAGAGCTTGAACTTCAACAAAAATTTTGTATTTTTTCGATGTAAATCGAGAGAGTAATTGTCCTTCGAATATGTCCAACCGAGTTACCCTATATACGGATTCCAATTATGCGCCGATGGAGGGCGTAAAAATGGAAGTCAAACGGATCGCTCCCGAATTTCGCTTGGAAATATTTTTCCTATACCATGTGATCAATCATCTCGAAATAAAATTTTGGGTAACAAATACGCTAGTGGCAAGTTATTCACGAGACGTAATCGCTTCGAAAATGTGTTGAAAAGTGACCTTTGGTCACCGTTTCGACAATAACTTTGGAACGGTAAGGAATTTCTAGATGTGGCCAGAATGTTTTAGAAAGTACACATTCAGAGCTTGAATTTGAACACAAATTTTGTATTTTTTCGATGGAAATCAAGAGAGTTATTATCCTTTCAATCTGTCCCAACGAGTTACCCGAAATACGGATTCCAATTATGTGCCGAGGGAGGTGCGTAAAAATGGAAGTGTAAAGATTCGCCCACGAATTCGGCTTGGAAATATGTTACCTATATCGCGTGGTCAATCATCTCAAAATAAAATTTTTGGTTAAAAATACGTTAGTGCCCTGTTATTCACGAGCCGTAATCGCATGGAAAATGTGTTGAAAAGTAACCTTCGGTCACCGTTTCCACAATAACTTTTGAACGGTAAGGAATTTTTGGACGCGGCCTGAAAGTTTTAGTAAGTAGACATTCAGAACTTGAACTTGAACAAAAATTTTGTATTTTTTCGATGTAAATCACGAGAGTAATTGTCCTTGGAATATGTCCAACCGAGTTACCCGATATACGGATGCCAATTATGCGCCGATGGAGGGCGTAAAAATGGAAGTCAAACGGTTCGCTCCCGAATTTCGCCTGGAAATATTTTTCCTATACCATGTGATCAATCATCTCGAAATAAAATTTTGGGTAACAAATACGCTAGTGGCAAGTTATTCACGAGACGTAATCGCTTCGAAAATGTGTTGAAAAGTGACCTTTGGTCACCGTTTCGACAATAACTTTGGAACGGTAATGAATTTCTAGATGTGGCCAGAATGTTTTAGAAAGTACACATTCAGAGCTTGAATTTGAACACAAATTTTGTATTTTTTCGATGGAAATCAAGAGAGTTATTTTCCTTTCAATCTGTCCCAACGAGTTACCCGAAATACGGATTCCAATTATGTGCCGAGGGAGGTGCGTAAAAATGGAAGTGTAAAGATTCGCCCACGAATTCGGCTTGGAAATATGTTACCTATATCGCGTGGTCAATCATCTCAAAATAAAATTTTTGGTTAAAAATACGTTAGTGCCCTGTTATTCACGAGCCGTAATCGCATGGAAAATGTGTTGAAAAGTAACCTTCGGTCACCGTTTCCACAATAACTTTTGAACGGTAAGGAAATTTTGGACGCGGCCTGAAAGTTTTAGAAAGTAGACATTCAGAACTTGAACTTGAACAAAAATTTTGTATTTTTTCGATGTAAATCACGAGAGTAATTGTCCTTAGAATATGTCCAACCGAGTTACCCGATATACGGATGCCAATTATGCGCCGATGGAGGGCGTAAAAATGGAAGTCAAACGGTTCGCTCCCGAATTTGGCTTGGAAATATTTTTCCTATACCATGTGATCAATCATCTCGAAATAAAATTTTGGGTAACAAATACGTTAGTGGCATGTTATTCATGAGACGTAATCGCTTAGAAAATGTGTGGAAAACTGACCTTTGGTCACCGTTTTGACAATAACTTTGGAACGGTAAGGAATTTCTAGATGCGGCCTGAATGTTTTAGAAAGTACACATTTAGAGCTTGAATTTGAACACAAATTTTGTATTTTTTCGATGGAAATCAAGAGAGTTATTATCCTTTCAATCTGTCCCACCGAGTTATCCGAAATACGGATTCCAAATATGTGCCGAGGGAGGGGCGTAAAAATGGAAGTGTAAAGATTCGCTCACGAATTCGGCTTGGAAATATTTTACCTATATCGCGTGATCAATCATCTCAAAATAAAATTTTTGGTAAAAAATACGTTAGTGCCTAGTTATTCACGAGCCGTAATCGCATGGAAAATGTGTTGAAAAGTGACCTTCGGTCACCGTTTCCACAATAACTTTTGAACGGTAAGGAATTTTTGGACGCGGCCTAAATGTTTTAGAAATTAGACATTCAGAGCTTGAACTTGAACAAAAATTTTGTATTTTTTCGATGTAAATCAAGAGAGTAATTGTCCTTCGAATATGTCCAACCAAGTTACCCGATATACTGATTCCAATTATGCGCCGATGGAGGGCGTAAAAATGGAAGTCAAACGGTTCGCTCCCGAATTTGGCTTGGAAATATTTTTCCTATACCGTGTGATCAATCATCTCGAAATAAAATTTTGGGTAACAAATACGTTAGTGGCAAGTTAATCATGAGACGTAATCGCTTAGAAAATGTGTTGAAAACTGACCTTTGGTCACCGTTTTGACAATAACTTTGGGACGGTAAGGAATTTCCAGATGCGGCCTGAATGTTTTAGAAAGTAAACATTTAGAGCTTGAATTTGAACACAAATTTTGTATTTTTTCGATGGAAATCAAGAGAGTTATTATCCTTTCAATCTGTCCCAACGAGTAACCCGAAATACGGATTCCAATTATGTGCCGAGGGAGGTGCGTAAAAATGGAAGTGTAAAGATTCGCTCACGAATTCGGCTTGGAAATATTTTACCTATATCGCGTGGTCAATCATCTCAAAATAAAATTTTTGGTTAAAAATACGTTAGTGCCCTGTTATTCACGAGCCGCAATCGCATGGAAAATGTGTTGAAAAGTGACCTTCGGTCACCGTTTCCACAATAACTTTTGAACGGTATGGAATTTTTGGACGCGGCCTGAAAATTTTAGAAAGTAGACATTCAGAGCTTGAACTTGAACAAAAATTTTGTATTTTTTCGATGTAAATCACGAGAGAAATTGTCCTTCGAATATGTCCAACCGAGTTACCCGATATACGAATTCCAATTATGCGCCGATGGAGGGCGTAAAAATGGAAGTCAAACGGTTCGCTCCCGAATTTGGCTTGGAAATATTTTTCCTATACCGTGTGATCAATCATCTCGAAATAAAATTTTGGGTAACAAATACGTTAGTGGCAAGTTAATCATGAGACGTAATCGCTTAGAAAATGTGTTGAAAACTGACCTTTGGTCACCGTTTTGACAATAACCTTGGAACGGTAAGGAATTTCTAGATGCAGCCTGAATGTTTTAGAAAGTACACATTTAGAGCTTGAATTTGAACACAAATTTTGTATTTTTTCGATGGAAATCAAGAGAGCTATTATCCTTTCAATCTGTCCCAACGAGTTACCCGTAATACGGAATCCAATTATGTGCCGAGGGTGGTGCGTAAAAATGGAAGTCTAAAGATTCGCTCACGAATTCGGCTTGGAAATATTTTACCTATATCGCGTGATCAATCAACTCAAAATAAAATTTTTGGTTAAAAATACGTTAGTGCCTAGTTATTCACGAGCCGTAATCACATGGAAAATGTGTTGAAAAGTGACCTTCGGTCACCGTTTCCACAATAACTTTTGAACGGTAACGAATTTCTGGACGCGGCCTAAATGTCTTAGAAAGTAGACATTCAGAGCTTGAATTTGAACAAAAATTTTGTATTTTTTCGATGTAAATCAAGAGAGTAATTGTCCTTCGAATATGTCCAACCGATTTACCCGATATACGGATTCCAATTATGCGCCGATGGAGGGGCGTAAAAATGGAAGTCAAACGGTTCGCTCCCGAATTTCGCTTGGAAATATTTTTCCTATACCATGCGTTCAATCATCTCGAAATAAAATTTTGGGTAACAAATACACTAGTGGCAAGTTATTCATGAGACGTAATCGCTACGAAAATGTGTTGAAAAGTGACCTTTGGTCACCGTTTCGACAATAACTTTTGAACGGTAAGGAATTTCTAGATGTGGCCTGAATGTTTTAGAAAGTACACATTCAGGGCTTAAATTTGAGCCCAAATTTTGTATTTTTTCGATGGAAATCAAGAGAGTTATTATCCTTTCAATCTGTCCCAACGAGTTACCCGAAATACGGATTCCAACTATGTGCCGAGGGAAGTGCGTAAAAATGGAAGTCTAAAGATTCGCTCACGAATTCGGCTTGGAAATATTTTACGTATATCGCGTGGTCAATCATCTCAAAATAAAATTTTTGGTAAAAAATACGTTAGTGCCTAGTTATTCAAGAGCCGTAATCGCATGGAAAATGTGTTGAAAAGTGACCTTCGGTCACCGTTTCCACAATAACTTTTGAACGGTAAGGAATTTTTGGACGCGGCCTGAATGTTTTAGAAATTTGACAATCAGAGCTTGAACTTGAATAAAAATTTTGTATTTTTTCAATGTAAATCAAGAGAGTAATTGTCCTTCGAATATGTCCAACCGAGTTACCCGATATACGGATTCCAATTATGCGCCGATGAAGGGGCGTAAAAATGGAACTCAAACGGTTCGCTCCTGAATTTGGCTTGGAAATATTTTTCCTATACCATGTGATCAATCATCTCGAAATAAAATTTTGGGTAAAAAATACGTTCGCCGCAAGTTATTCACGAGACGTAATCGCTTAGAAAATGTGTTGAAAACTGACCTTTGGTCACCGTTTTGACAATAACTTTGGAACGGTAAGGAATTTCTAGATGTGGCCTGAATGTTTCAGAAAGTAAACATTCAGAGCTTCAATTTGAACACAAATTTTGTATTTTTTCGATGGAAATCAAGAGAGTTATTATCCTTTCAATCTGTCCCAACGAGTTACCCGAAATACGGATTCCAATTATGTGCCGAGGGAGGTGCGTAAAAATGGAAGTGTAAAGATTCGCTCACGAATTCGGCTTGGAAATATTTTACCTATATCGCGTGGTCAATCATCTCAAAATAAAATTTTTGGTAAAAAATACGTTAGTGCCTAGTTATTCACGAGCCGTAATCGCATGGAAAATGTGTTGAAAAGTGACCTTCGGTCACCGTTTCCACAATAACCTTTGAACGGTAACGAATTTCTGGACGCGGCCTGAATGTTTTAGAAAGTAGACATTCAGAGCTTGAATTTGAACAAAAATTTTGTATTTTTTCGATGTAAATCAAGAGAGTAATTGTCCTTCGAATATGTCCAACCGAGTTACCCCATATACGGATTCCAATTATACACCGATGAAGGAGCGTAAAAATGGAAGTCAAACGGTTCGCTCCCGAATTTGGCTTGGAAATATTTTTCTTATACCATGTGATCAATCATTTCGAAATAAAATTTTGGGCAACAAATACGTTTGTGGCAAGTTATTCATGAGACGTAATCGCTTAGAAAATGTGTTGAAAACTGACCTTTGGTCACCGTTTTGACAATAACTTTTGAACGGTAAGGAATTTCTAGATGTGGCCTGAATGTTTTAGAAAGTACACATTCAGGGATTGAATTTGTGCACAAATTTTGTATTTTTTCGATGGAAATCAAGAGAGTTATTATCCTTTCAATCTGTCCCAACGAGTTACCCGAAATACGGATTCCAATTATGTGCCGAGGGAAGTGCGTAAAAATGGAAGTCTAAATATTCGCTCACGAATTCGGCTTGGAAATATTTTACCTATATCGCGTGGTCAATCATCTCAAAATAAAATTTTTGGTAAAAAATACGTTAGTGCCTAGTTATTCACGAGCCGCAATCGCATGGAAAATGTGTTGAAAAGTGACCTTCGGTCACCGTTTCCACAATAACTTTTGAACGGTAAGGAATTTTTGGACGCGGTCTGATGTTTTAGAAATTAGACATTCAGAGCTTGAACTTGAATAAAAATTTTGTATTTTTTCGATGTAAATCAAGAGAGTAATTGTCCTTCGAATATGTCCAACTGAGTTACCGATATACGGATTCCAATTATGCGCCGATGAAGGGGCGTAAAAATGGAAGTCAAACGGTTTGCTCCCGAATTTGAGTTGGAAATATTTTTCCTATACCATGTGATCAATCATCTCGAAATAAAATTTTTGGTAACAAATACGTTAGTGGCAAGTTATTCATGAGACGTAATCGCTTATAAAATGTGTTGAAAACTGACCTTTCGTCACCGTTTTGACAACAACTTTGGAACGGTAAGGAATTTCTAGATGCGGCCTGAATGTTTTAGAAAGTACACATTCAGAGTTTGAATTTGAACAAAAATTTTGTATTTTTTCGATGTAAATCAAGAGAGTAATTGTCCTTCGAATATGTTCAACCGAGTTACCCGATATACGGATTCCAATTATGCGCCGATGAAGGGGCGTAAAAATGGAACTCAAACGGTTCGCTCCCGAATTTGGCTTGGAAATATTTTTCCTATGCCATGTGATCAATCATCTCGAAATAAAATTTTGGGTAAAAAATACGTTCGCCGCAAGTTATTCATGAGACGTAATCGCTTAGAAAATGTGTTGAAAACTGACCTTTGGTCACCGTTTTGACAATAACTTTGGAACGGTAAGGAATTTCTAGATGCGGCCTGAATGTTTTAGAAAGTACACATTCGGGGCTTGAATTTGAGCACAAATTTTGTATTTTTTCGATGTAAATCAAGAGAGTAATTGTCCTTCGAATATGTCCAACCGAGTTACCCGATATACGGATTCCAATTATGCGCCGATGGAGGGGCGTAAAAATGGAAGTGAAACAGTTCGCTCCCGAATTTCGCTTGGAAATATTTTTCCTATACCATGCGTTCAATCATCTCGAAATAAAATTTTGGGTAACAAATGCGCTAGTGGCAAGTTATTCATGAGACGTAATCGCTTCGAAAATGTGTTGAAAAGTGACCTTTGGTCACCGTTTCGACAATAACTTTTGAACGGTAAGGAATTTCTAGATGTGGCCTGAATGTTTTAGAAAGTACACATTCAGAGCTTGAATTTGAACTCAAATTTTTTATTTTTTCGATGGAAATCAAGAGAGTTATTATCCTTTCAATCTGTCCCAAAGAGTTACCCGAAATACAGATTCCAATTATGTGCCGAGGGAGGTGCGTAAAAATGGAAGTCTAAAGATTCGCTCCTGAATTTGGCTTGGAAATATTTTTCCTATACCATGTGATCAATCATCTCGAAATAAAATTTTGGGTAACAAATACGTTAGTGGCAAGTTAATCATGAGACGTAATCGCTTAGAAAATGTGTTGAAAACTGACCTTTGGTCACCGTTTTGACAATAACTTTGGAACGGTAAGGAATTTCTAAATGCGGCCAGAATGTTTGAGAAAGTACACATTTAGAGCTTGAATTTGAACACAAATTTGTATTTTTTCGATGGAAATCAAGAGAGTTATTATCCTTTCAATCTGTCCCACCGAGTTATCCCAAATTCGGATTCCAAATATGTACCGAGGGAGGGGCGTAAAAATGGAAGTCTAAAGATTCGCTCACGAATTCGACTTGGAAATATTTTACCTATATCGCGTGATCAATCATCTCAAAATAAAATTTTTGGTAAAAAATACGTTAGTGCCTAGTTATTCACGAGCCGTAATCGCATGGAAAATGTATCGAAAAGTGACCTTCGGTCACCGTTTCCACAATAACTATTGAACGGTAAGGAATTTTTGGACGCGGCCTGAATCTTTTAGAAAGTAGACATTCAGAGCTTGAACGTGAACAAAAATTTTCTATTTTTTCGATGTAAATCAAGAGAGTAATTGTCCTTCGAATATGTCCAACTGAATTACCCGATATACGGATTCCAATTATGCGCCGATGAAGGGGCGTAAAAATGGAAGTCAAACGGTTTGCTGCCGAATTTGGGTTGGAAATATTTTTCCTACACCATGTGATCAATCATCTCGAAATAAAATTTTTGGTAAGAAATACGTTAGTGGCAAGTTATTCATTAGACGTAATCGCTTAGAAAATGTGTTGAAAACTGACCTTTGGTCACCGTTTTAACAATAAGTTTGGAACGGTAAGGAATTTCTAGATGCGGCCTGAATGTTTTAGAAAGTACACATTCAGAGCTTGAATTTGAACACAAATTTTGTATTTTTTTCGATGGAAATCAAGAGAGTTATTATCCTTTCAATCTGTCCCACCGAGTTACCCGAAATACGGATTCCAAATATGTGCCGAGGGAGGGGCGTAAAAATGGAAGTCTAAAGATTCGCTAACGAATTCGGCTTTGAAATATTTTACCTATATCGCGTGATCAATCATCTGAAAATAAAATTTTTGGTAAAAAATACGTTAGTGCCTAGTTATTCACGAGCCGTAATCGCATGGAAAATGTGTTGAAAAGTGACCTTCGGTCACCGTTTCCACAATAACTTTTGAACCCTAAGAAATTTTTGGACGCGGCCTGAATGTTTTAGCAATTAGACATTCAGAGCTTGAACTTGAACAAAAATTTTGTATTTTTTCGATGTAAATCAAGAGAGTAATTGTCCTTCGAATATGTCCAACCGAGTTACCCGATATACGGATTCCAATTATGCGACGATGAAGGGGCGTAAAAATGGAAGTCAAACAGTTCGCTCCCGAATTTGGCTTGGAAATATTTTTCCTATACCATGTGATCAATCATCTCGAAATAAAATTTTGGGTAAAAAATACGTTCGCGGCAAGTTATTCATGAGACATAATCGCTTACAAAATGTGTTGAAAACTGACCTTTGGTCACTGTTTTGACAATAACTTTGGAACGGTAAGGAATTTCTAGATGCGGCCTGAATGTTTTAGAAAGTACACATTTAGAGCTTGAATTTGAACACAAATTTTGTATTTTGTCGATGGAAATCAAGAGTGTTATTATCCTTTCAATCTGTCCCAACGAGTTACCCAAAATACAGATTCCAATTATGTGCCGAGGGAGGTGCGTAAAAATGGAAGTCAAAAGATTCGCTCACGAATTCGTCTTGGAAATATTTTACCTATATCGCGTGGTCAATCATCCCAAAATAAAATTTTTGGTAAAAAATACGTTAGTGCCTAGTTATTCACGAGCCGTAATCGCATGGAAAATGTGTTGAAAAGTGACCTTCGGTCACCGTTTGCACAATAACTTTTGAACGGTAAGGAATTTTTGGACGCGACCTGAATGTTTTAGAAATTAGACATTCAGTGCTTGAACTTGAACAAAAATTTTGTATTTTTTCGATGTAAATCAAGAGAGTAATTGTCCTTCGAATATGTCTAACTGAGTTACCCGATATACGGATTCCAATTATGCGCCGATGAAGGGGCGTAAAAATGGAAGCCAAACGGTTTTGTTCCCGAATTTGGGTTGGAAATATTTTTCCTACACCATGTGATCAATTATCTCGAAATAAAATTTTTGGTAACAAATACGTTAGTGGCAAGTTATTCATGAGACGTAATCGCTTAGAAAATGTGTTGAAAACTGACCTTTGGTCACCGTTTTGACAATAACTTTGGAACAGTAAGGAATTTCTAGATGCGGCCCGAATGTTTTAGAAATTACACATTCAGAGCTTGAATTTGAACACAAATTTTATATTTTTTTGGATGGAAATCAAGAGAGTTATTATCCTTTCAATCTGTCCCACCGAGTTACCCGAAATACGGATTCCAAATATGTGCCGAGGGAGGGTCGTAAAAATGGAAGTCTAAAGATTCGCTAACGAATTCGGCGTGGAAATATTTTACCTATATCGCGTGATCAATCATCGCAAAATAAAATTTTTGTTAAAAATTACGTTAGTGCCTAGTTATTCACGAGCCGTAATCGCATGGAAAATGTGTTGAAAAGTGACCTTCGGTCACCGTTTCCAAAATAACTTTTGAACGGTAACGAATTTCTGGACGCGGCCTGAATGTTTTAGTAAGTAGACATTCAGAGCTTGAATTTGAACAAAAATTTTGTATTTTTTCGATGTAAATCAAGAGAGTAATTGTCCTTCGAATATGTCCAACCGAGTTTCCTCATATACGGATTCCAATTATACACCGATGATGGGGCGTAAAAATGGAAGTCAAACGGTTCGCTCCCGAATTTGGCTTGGAAATATTTTTCTTATACCATGGGATCAATCATCTCGAAATAAAATTTTGGGCAACAAATACGTTTGTGGCAAGTTATTCAAGAGACGTAATCGCTTAGAAAATGTGTTGAAAACTGACCTTTGGTCACCGTTTTGGCAATAACTTTGGAACGGTAAGGAATTTCTAGATGCGGCCTGAATGTTTTAGAAAGTACACATTCAGAGCTTGAATTTGAACTTAAATTTTGTATTTTTTCGATGGAAATCAAGAGAGTTATTATCCTTTCAATATGTCCCACCGAGTTACCCGAAATACGGATTCCAAATATGTGTCGAGGGAGGGGCGTAAAAATGGAAGTCTAAAGATTCGCTCACGAATTCGGCTTGGAAATATTTTACCTATATCGCGTGATCAATCATCTCAAAATAAAATTTTTGGTAAAAATTACGTTAGTGCCTAGTTATTCACGAGCCGTAATCGCATGGAAAATGTGTTGAAAAGTGACCTTCGGTCACCGTTTCCACAATAACTTTTGAACGGTAACGAATTTCTAGACGCAGCCTGAATGTTTTAGAAAGTAGACATTCAGAGCTTGAATTTGAACAAAAATTTTGTATTTTTTGGATGTAAATCAAGAGAGTAATTGTCCTTCGAATATGTCCTACCGAGTTACCCGATATACGGATTCCAATTATGCGCCGATGGAGGGGCGTAAAAATGGAAGTCAAACGGTTTGCTCCCGAATTTCGCTTGGAAATTCGTGAGCGAATCTTTAGACTTCCATTTTTACGCCCCTCCCTCGGCGCATATTTGGAATCCGTATTTCGGGTAACTCGATGGGACAGATTGAGAGGATAATAACTCTCTTGATTTCCATCGAAAAAATACAAAATTTATGTTCAAATTCAAGCTCTGAATGTGTACTTTCTAAAACATTTAGGCCACATCTAGAAATTCCTTACCGTTCCAAAGTTATTGTTAAAACGGTGACCAAAGGTCAGTTTTCAATACATTTTCTAAGCGATTACGTCTCATGAATAACTTGCCACAAACGTATTTGTTGCCCAAAATTTTATTTCGAGATGATTGATCACATGGTATAAGAAAAATATTTCCAAGCCAAATTCGGGAGCGAACCGTTTGACTTCCATTTTTACGCCCCTTCATCGGTGTATAATTGGAATCCGTATATGGGGTAACTCGGCTGGACATATTCGAAGGACAATTACTCTCTTGATTTACATCGAAAAAATACAAAATTTTTGTTCAAATTAAAGCACTGAATGTCTACTTTCTAAAACATTCAGGCCACGTCCAGAAATTCGTTACCGTTCAAAAGTTATTTTGGAAACGGTGACCGAAGGTCACTTTTCAACACATTTTCCATGCGATTACGGCTCGTGAATAAATAGGCACTAACGTAATTTTTACCAAAAATTTTATTTTGCGATGATTGATCACGCGATATAGGTAAAATATTTCCACGCCGAATTCGTTAGCGAATCTTTAGACTGCCATTTTTACGCCCCTCCCTCGGCACATATTTGGAATCCGTATTTCGGGTAACTCGGTGGGACAGATTGAAAGGATAATAACCCTCTTGATTTCCATCGAAAAAATACAAAATTTATGTTCAAATTCAAGCTCTGAATGTGTACTTTCTAAAACATTAAGGCCGCATCTAGAAATTCCTTACCGTTCCAAAGTTATTGTCAAAACGGTGACCAAAGGTCAGTTTTCAACACATTTTCTAAGCGATTACGTCTCATGAATAACTTGCCACAAACGTATTTGTTGCCCAAAATTTTATTTCGAGATGATTGATCACATGGTATAAGAAAAATATTTCCAAGCCAAATTCGAGAGCGAACCGTTTCACTTCCATTTTTACACCCCTTCATCGGTGTATAATTGGAATCCGTATATGGGGTAACTCGGTTGGACATATTCGAAGGACAATTACTCTCTTGATTTACATCGAAAAAATACAAAATTTTTGTTCAAATTCAAGCTCTGAATGTCTACTTTCTAAAACATTCAGGCCGCGTCCAGAAATTCGTTACCTTTCAAAAGTTATTTTGGAAACGTTGACCGAAGGTCACTTTTCAACACATTTTCCATGCGATTACAGCTCGTGAATAACTAGGCACTAACGTAATTTTTACCAAAAATTTTATTTTGCGATGATTGATCACGCGATATAGGTAAAATATTTCCACGCCGAATTCGTTAGCGAATCTTTAGTCTTCCATTTTTACGCCCCTCCCTCGGCACATATTTGGAATCCGTATTTCGGGTAACTCGGTGGGACAGATTGAAAGGATAATAACTCTCTTGATTTCCATCGAAAAAATACAAAATTTGTGTTCAAATTCAAGCTCTAAATGTGTACTTTCTAAAACATTTAGGCCGTATCTAGAAATTCCTTACCGTTCCAAAGTTATTGTCAAAACGGTGACCAAAGGTCAGTTTTCAACACATTTTCTAAGCGATTACGTCTCATGAATAACTTGCCACTAACGTATTTGTTACCAAAAATTTTATTTCGAGATGATTGATCACATGGTATAGGAAAAATATTTCCAACCCAAATTCGGGAGCAAACCGTTTGACTTCCATTTTTACGCCCCTTCATCGGTGTATAATTGGAATCCGTATATGGGGTAACTCGGTTGGACATATTCGAAGGACAATTACTCTCTTGATTTACATCGAAAAAATACAAAATTTTTGTTCAAGTTCAAGCTCTGAATGTCTAATTTCTAAAACATTCAGGCCGCGTCCAAAAATTCCTTACCGTTCAAAAGTTATTGTGGAAACGGTGACCGAAGGTCACTTTTCAACACATTTTCCATGCGATTACGGCTCGTGAATAACTAGGCACTAACGTATTTTTTACCAAAAATTTTATTTTGAGATGATTGATCACGCGATATAGGTAAAATATTTCCAAGCCGAATTCGTGAGCCAATCTTTAGACTTCCATTTTTACGCACCGCCCTCGGCACATAATTGGAATCTGTATTTTGGGTAACTCGTTGGGACAGATTGAAAGGATAATAACTCTCTTGATTTCCATTGAAAAAATACAAAATTTGTGTTCAAATTCAAGCTCTAAATGTGTACTTTCTAAAACATTCAGGCCGCATCTAGAAATTCCTTACCGTTCCAAAGTTATTGTCAAAACGGTGACCAATGGTCAGTTTTCAACACATTTTCTAAGCGATTACGTGTCATGAATAACTTGCCGCGAACGTATTTTTTACCCAAAATTTTATTTCGAGATGATTGATCACATGGTATAGGAAAAATATTTCCAAGCCAAATTCGAGAGCGAACCGTTTGACTTCCATTTTTACGCCCCTTCATCGGTGTATAATTGGAATCCGTATATGGGGTAACTCGGCTGGACATATTCGAAGGACAATTACTCTCTTGATTTACATCGAAAAAATACAAAATTTTTGTTCAAATTCAAGCACTGAATGTCTACTTTCTAAAACATTCAGGCCGCGTCCAGAAATTCGTTACCTTTGAAAAGTTATTTTGGAAACGGTGACCGAAGGTCATTTTTAAACACATTTTCCATGCGATTACAGCTCGTGAATAACTAGGCACTAACGTAATTTTTACCAAAAATTTTATTTTGCGATGATTGATCACGCGATATAGGTAAAATATTTCCACGCCGAATTCGTTAGTGAATCTTTAGTCTTCCATTTTTACGCCCCTCCCTCGGCACATATTTGGAATCCGTATTTCGGGTAACTCGGTGGGACAGATTGAAAGGATAATAACTCTCTTGATGTCCATCGAAAAAATACAAAATTTATGTTCAAATTCAAGCTCTGAATGTGTACTTTCTAAAACATTCAGGCCGTATCTAGAAATTCCTTACCGTTCCAAAGTTATTGTCAAAACGGTGACCAAAGGTCAGTTTTCAACACATTTTCTAAGCGATTACGTCTCATGAATAACTTGCCACAAACGTATTTGTTGCCCAAAATTTTATTTCGAGATGATTGATCACATGGTATAAGAAAAATATTTCCAAGCCAAATTCGAGAGCGAACCGTTTCACTTCCATTTTTACACCCCTTCATCGGTGTATAATTGGAATCCGTATATGGGGTAACTCGGTTGGACATATTCGAAGGACAATTACTCTCTTGATTTACATCGAAAAAATACAAAATTTTTGTTCAAATTCAAGCTCTGAATGTCTACTTTCTAAAACATTCAGGCCGCGTCCAGAAATTTGTTACCTTTCAAAAGTTATTTTGGAAACGGTGACCGAAGGTCACTTTTCAACACATTTTCCATGCGATTACAGCTCGTGAATAACTAGGCACTAACGTAATTTTTACCAAAAATTTTATTTTGCGATGATTGATCACGCGATATAGGTAAAATATTTCCACGCCGAATTCGTTAGCGAATCTTTAGTCTTCCATTTTTACGCCCCTCCCTCGTCACATATTTGGAATCCGTATTTCGGGTAACTCGGTGGGACAGATTGAAAGGATAATAACTCTCTTGATTTCCATCGAAAAAATACGAAATTTGTGTTCAAATTCAAGCTCTAAATGTGTACTTTCTAAAACATTTAGGCCGTATCTAGAAATTCCTTACCGTTCCAAAGTTATAGTCAAAACGGTGACCAAAGGTCAGTTTTCAACACATTTTCTAAGCGATTACGTCTCATGAATAACTTGCCACAAACGTATTTGTTACCAAAAATTTTATTTCGAGATGATTGATCACATGGTATAGGAAAAATATTTCCAACCCAAATTCGGGAGCAAACCGTTTGACTTCCATTTTTACGCCCCTTCATCGGTGTATAATTGGAATCCGTATATGGGGTAACTCGGTTGGACATATTCGAAGGACAATTACTCTCTTGATTTACATCGAAAAAATACAAAATTTTTGTTCAAGTTCAAGCTCTGAATGTCTAATTTCTAAAACATTCAGGCCGCGTCCAAAAATTCCTTACCGTTCAAAAGTTATTGTGGAAACGGTGACCGAAGGTCACTTTTCAACACATTTTCCATGCGATTACGGCTCGTGAATAACTAGGCACTAACGTATTTTTTACCAAAAATTTTATTTTGAGATGATTGATCACGCGATATAGGTAAAATATTTCCAAGCCGAATTCGTGAGCGAATCTTTAGACTTCCATTTTTACGCACCGCCCTCGGCACATAATTGGAATCTTTATTTTGGGTAACTCGTTGGGACAGATTGAAAGGATAATAACTCTCTTGATTTCCATCTAAAAAATACAAAATTTGTGTTCAAATTCAAGCTCTAAATATGTACTTTCTAAAACATTCAGGCCGCATCTAGAAATTCCTTACCGTTCCAAAGTTATTGTCAAAACGGTGACCAATGGTCAGTTTTCAACACATTTTCTAAGCGATTACGTGTCATGAATAACTTGCCGCGAACGTATTTTTTACCCAAAATTTTATTTCGAGATGATTGATCACATGGTATAGGAAAAATATTTCCAAGCCAAATTCGAGAGCGAACCTTTTGACTTCCATTTTTACGCCCCTTCATCGGTGTATAATTGGAATCCGTATATGGGGTAACTCGGCTGGACATATTCGAAGGACAATTACTCTCTTGATTTACATCGAAAAAATACAAAATTTTTGTTCAAATTCAAGCACTGAATGTATACTTTCTAAAACATTCAGGCCACGTCCAGAAATTCGTTACCTTTCAAAAGTTATTTTGGAAACGGTGACCGAAGGTCACTTTTAAACACATTTTCCATGCGATTACAGCTCGTGAATAACTAGGCACTAACGTAATTTTTACCAAAAATTTTATTTTGCGATGATTGATCACGCGATATAGGTAAAATATTTCCACGCCGAATTCGTTAGCGAATCTTTAGACTGCCATTTTTACGCCCCTCCCTCGGCACATATTTGGAATCCGTATTTCGGGTAACTCGGTGGGACAGATTGAAAGGATAATAACCCTCTTGATTTCCATCGAAAAAATACAAAATTTATGTTCAAATTCAAGCTCTGAATGTGTACTTTCTAAAACATTCAGGCCGCATCTAGAAATTCCTTACCGTTCCAAAGTTATTGTCAAAACGGTGACCAAAGGTCAGTTTTCAACACATTTTCTAAGCGATTACGTCTCATGAATAACTTGCCACAAACGTATTTGTTGCCCAAAATTTTATTTCGAGATGATTGATCACATGGTATAAGAAAAATATTTCCAAGCCAAATTCGAGAGCGAACCGTTTCACTTCCATTTTTACACCCCTTCATCGGTGTATAATTGGAATCCGTATATGGGGTAACTCGGTTGGACATATTCGAAGGACAATTACTCTCTTGATTTACATCGAAAAAATACAAAATTTTTGTTCAAATTCAAGCTCTGAATGTCTACTTTCTAAAACATTCAGGCCGCGTCCAGAAATTCGTTACCTTTCAAAAGTTATTTTGGAAACGGTGACCGAAGGTCACTTTTCAACACATTTTCCATGCGATTACAGCTCGTGAATAACTAGGCACTAACGTAATTTTTACCAAAAATTTTATTTTGCGATGATTGATCACGCGATATAGGTAAAATATTTCCACGCCGAATTCGTTAGCGAATCTTTAGACTGCCATTTTTACGCCCCTCCCTCGGCACATATTTGGAATCCGTATTTCGGGTAACTCGGTGGGACAGATTGAAAGGATAATAACCCTCTTGATTTCCATCGAAAAAATACAAAATTTATGTTCAAATTCAAGCTCTGAATGTGTACTTTCTAAAACATTAAGGCCGCATCTAGAAATTCCTTACCGTTCCAAAGTTATTGTCAAAACGGTGACCAAAGGTCAGTTTTCAACACATTTTCTAAGCGATTACGTCTCATGAATAACTTGCCACAAACGTATTTGTTGCCCAAAATTTTATTTCGAGATGATTGATCACATGGTATAAGAAAAATATTTCCAAGCCAAATTCGAGAGCGAACCGTTTCACTTCCATTTTTACACCCCTTCATCGGTGTATAATTGGAATCCGTATATGGGGTAACTCGGTTGGACATATTCGAAGGACAATTACTCTCTTGATTTACATCGAAAAAATACAAAATTTTTGTTCAAGTTCAAGCTCTGAATGTCTAATTTCTAAAACATTCAGGCCGCGTCCAAAAATTCCTTACCGTTCAATAGTTATTGTGGAAACGGTGACCGAAGGTCACTTTTCAACACATTTTCCATGCGATTACGGCTCGTGAATAACTAGGAACTAACGTATTTTTTACCAAAAATTTTATTTTGAGATGATTGACCACGCGATATAGGTAAAATATTTCCAAGCCGAATTCGTGAGCGAATCTTTAGACTTCCATTTTTACGCACCTCCCTCGGCACATAATTGGAATCCGTATTTCGGGTAACTCGTTGGGACAGATTGAAAGGATAATAACTCTCTTGATTTCCATCGAAAAAATACAAAATTTGTGTTCAAATTCAAGCTCTGAATGTGTACTTACTAAAACATTCAGGCTACATCTAGAAATTCCTTACCGTTCGAAAGTTATTGTCAAAACGGTGACCAAAGGTCAGTTTTCAATACATTTTCTAAGCGATTACGTCTCATGAATAACTTGCCACAAACGTATTTGTTGCCCAAAATTTTATTTCGAGATGATTGATCACATGGTATAAGAAAAATATTTCCAAGCCAAATTCGAGAGCGAACCGTTTGACTTCCATTTTTACGCCCCTTCATCGGTGTATAATTGGAATCCGTATATGGGGTAACTCGGCTGAACATATTCGAAGGACAATTACTCTCTTGATTTACATCGAAAAAATACAAAATTTTTGTTCAAATTCAAGCACTGAATGTCTACTTTCTAAAACATTCAGGCCGCGTCCAGAAATTCGTTACCTTTCAAAAGTTATTTTGGAAACGGTGACCGAAGGTCACTTTTAAACACATTTTCCATGCGATTACAGCTCGTGAATAACTAGGCACTAACGTAATTTTTACCAAAAATTTTTTTTTGCGATGATTGATCACGCGATATAGGTAAAATATTTCCACGCCGAATTCGTTAGCGAATCTTTAGTCTTCCATTTTTACGCCCTTCCCTCGGCACATATTTGGAATCCGTATTTCGGGTAACTCGGTGGGACAGATTGAAAGGATAATAACTCTCTTGATGTCCATCGAAAAAATACAAAATTTATGTTCAAATTCAGGCTCTGAATGTGTACTTTCTAAAACATTCAGGCCGTATCTAGAAATTCCTTACCGTTCCAAAGTTATTGTCAAAACGGTGACCAAAGGTCAGTTTTCAACACATTTTCTAAGCGATTACGTCTCATGAATAACTTGCCACAAACGTATTTGTTGCCCAAAATTTTATTTCGAGATGATTGATCACATGGTATAAGAAAAATATTTCCAAGCCAAATTCGAGAGCGAACCGTTTCACTTCCATTTTTACGCCCCTTCATCGGTGTATAATTGGAATCCGTATATGGGGTAACTCGGTTGGACATATTCGAAGGACAATTACTCTCTTGATTTACATCGAAAAAATACAAAATTTTTGTTCAAATTCAAGCTCTGAATGTCTACTTTCTAAAACATTCAGGCCGCGTCCAGAAATTCGTTACCTTTCAAAAGTTATTTTGGAAACGGTGACCGAAGGTCACTTTTCAACACATTTTCCATGCGATTACAGCTCGTGAATAACTAGGCACTAACGTAATTTTTACCAAAAATTTTATTTTGCGATGATTGATCACGCGATATAGGTAAAATATTTCCACGCCGAATTCGTTAGCGAATCTTTAGTCTTCCATTTTTACGCCCCTCCCTCGGCACATATTTGGAATCCGTATTTCGGGTAACTCGGTGGGACAGATTGAAAGGATAATAACTCTCTTGATTTCCATCGAAAAAATACGAAATTTGTGTTCAAATTCAAGCTCTGAATGTGTACTTTCTAAAACATTTAGGCCGTATCTAGAAATTCCTTACCGTTCCAAAGTTATTGTCAAAACGGTGACCAAAGGTCAGTTTTCAACACATTTTCTAAGCGATTACGTCTCATGAATAACTTGCCACTAACGTATTTGTTACCAAAAATTTTATTTCGAGATGATTGATCACATGGTATAGGAAAAATATTTCCAACCCAAATTCGGGAGCAAACCATTTGACTTCCATTTTTACGCCCCTTCATCGGTGTATAATTGGAATCCGTATATGGGGTAACTCGGTTGGACATATTCGAAGGACAATTACTCTCTTGATTTACATCGAAAAAATACAAAATTTTTGTTCAAGTTCAAGCTCTGAATGTCTAATTTCTAAAACATTCAGGCCGCGTCCAAAAATTCCTTACCGTTCAAAAGTTATTGTGGAAACGGTGACCGAAGGTCACTTTTCAACACATTTTCCATGCGATTACGGCTCGTGAATAACTAGGCACTAACGTATTTTTTACCAAAAATTTTATTTTGAGATGATTGATCACGCGATATAGGTAAAATATTTCCAAGCCGAATTCGTGAGCGAATCTTTAGACTTCCATTTTTACGCACCGCCCTCGGCACATAATTGGAATCTGTATTTTGGGTAACTCGTTGGGACAGATTGAAAGGATAATAACTCTCTTGATTTCCATCGAAAAAATACAAAATTTGTGTTCAAATTCAAGCTCTAAATATGTACTTTCTAAAACATTCAGGCCGCATCTAGAAATTCCTTACCATTCCAAAGTTATTGTCAAAACGGTGACCAATGGTCAGTTTTCAACACATTTTCTAAGCGATTACGTGTCATGAATAACTTGCCGCGAACGTATTTTTTACCCAAAATTTTATTTCGAGATGATTGATCACATGGTATAGGAAAAATATTTCCAAGCCAAATTCGGGAGCGTACCGTTTGACTTCCATTTTTACGCCCCTTCACCGTCGCATAATTGGAATCCGTATATGGGGTAACTCGGTTGGACATATTCGACGGACAATTACTCTCTTGATTTACATCGAAAAAATACAAAATTTTTGTTCAAGTTCAAGCTCTGAATGTCTAATTTCTAAAACATTCAGGCCGCGTCCAAAAATTCCTTACCGTTCAATAGTTATTGTGGAAACGGTGACCGAAGGTCACTTTTCAACACATTTTCCATGCGATTACGGCTCGTGAATAACTAGGAACTAACGTATTTTTTACCAAAAATTTTATTTTGAGATGATTGACCACGCGATATAGGTAAAATATTTCCAAGCCGAATTCGTGAGCGAATCTTTAGACTTCCATTTTTACGCACCTCCCTCGGCACATAATTGGAATCCGTATTTCGGGTAACTCGTTGGGACAGATTGAAAGGATAATAACTCTCTTGATTTCCATCGAAAAAATACAAAATTTGTGTTCAAATTCAAGCTCTGAATGTGTACTTACTAAAACATTCAGGCTACATCTAGAAATTCCTTACCGTTCGAAAGTTATTGTCAAAACGGTGACCAAAGGTCAGTTTTCAATACATTTTCTAAGCGATTACGTCTCATGAATAACTTGCCACAAACGTATTTGTTGCCCAAAATTTTATTTCGAGATGATTGATCACATGGTATAAGAAAAATATTTCCAAGCCAAATTCGAGAGCGAACCGTTTGACTTCCATTTTTACGCCCCTTCATCGGTGTATAATTGGAATCCGTATATGGGGTAACTCGGCTGGACATATTCGAAGGACAATTACTCTCTTGATTTACATCGAAAAAATACAAAATTTTTGTTCAAATTCAAGCACTGAATGTCTACTTTCTAAAACATTCAGGCCGCGTCCAGAAATTCGTTACCTTTCAAAAGTTATTTTGGAAACGGTGACCGAAGGTCACTTTTAAACACATTTTCCATGCGATTACAGCTCGTGAATAACTAGGCACTAACGTAATTTTTACCAAAAATTTTATTTTGCGATGATTGATCACGCGATATAGGTAAAATATTTCCACGCCGAATTCTTTAGCGAATCTTTAGTCTTCCATTTTTACGCCCCTCCCTCGGCACATATTTGGAATCCGTATTTCGGGTAACTCGGTGGGACAGATTGAAAGGATAATAACTCTCTTGATGTCCATCGAAAAAATACAAAATTTATGTTCAAATTCTGGCTCTGAATGTGTACTTTCTAAAACATTCAGGCCGTATATAGAAATTCCTTACCGTTCCAAAGTTATTGTCAAAACGGTGACCAAAGGTCAGTTTTCAACACATTTTCTAAGCGATTACGTCTCATGAATAACTTGCCACAAACGTATTTGTTGCCCAAAATTTTATTTCGAGATGATTGATCACATGGTATAAGAAAAATATTTCCAAGCCAAATTCGAGAGCGAACCGTTTCACTTCCATTTTTACGCCCCTTCATCGGTGTATAATTGGAATCCGTATATGGGGTAACTCGGTTGGACATATTCGAAGGACAATTACTCTCTTGATTTACATCGAAAAAATACAAAATTTTTGTTCAAATTCAAGCTCTGAATGTCTACTTTCTAAAACATTCAGGCCGCGTCCAGAAATTCGTTACCTTTCAAAAGTTATTTTGGAAACGGTGACCGAAGGTCACTTTTCAACACATTTTCCATGCGATTACAGCTCGTGAATAACTAGGCACTAACGTAATTTTTACCAAAAATTTTATTTTGCGATGATTGATCACGCGATATAGGTAAAATATTTCCACGCCGAATTCGTTAGCGAATCTTTAGTCTTCCATTTTTACGCCCCTCCCTCGGCACATATTTGGAATCCGTATTTCGGGTAACTCGGTGGGACAGATTGAAAGGATAATAACTCTCTTGATTTCCATCGAAAAAATACGAAATTTGTGTTCAAATTCAAGCTCTGAATGTGTACTTTCTAAAACATTTAGGCCGTATCTAGAAATTCCTTACCGTTCCAAAGTTATTGTCAAAACGGTGACCAAAGGTCAGTTTTCAACACATTTTCTAAGCGATTACGTCTCATGAATAACTTGCCACTAACGTATTTGTTACCAAAAATTTTATTTCGAGATGATTGATCACATGGTATAGGAAAAATATTTCCAACCCAAATTCGGGAGCAAACCGTTTGACTTCCATTTTTACGCCCCTTCATCGGTGTATAATTGGAATCCGTATATGGGGTAACTCGGTGGGACATATTCGAAGGACAATTACTCTCTTGATTTACATCGAAAAAATACAAAATTTTTGTTCAAGTTCAAGCTCTGAATGTCTAATTTCTAAAACATTCTGGCCGCGTCCAAAAATTCCATACCGTTCAAAAGTTATTGTGGAAACGGTGACCGAAGGTCACTTTTCAACACATTTTCCATGCGATTACGGCTCGTGAATAACTAGGCACTAACGTATTTTTTACCAAAAATTTTATTTTGAGATGATTGATCACGCGATATAGGTAAAATATTTCCAAGCCGAATTCGTGAGCGAATCTTTAGACTTCCATTTTTACGCACCGCCCTCGGCACATAATTGGAATCTGTATTTTGGGTAACTCGTTGGGACAGATTGAAAGGATAATAACTCTCTTGATTTCCATCGAAAAAATACAAAATTTGTGTTCAAATTCAAGCTCTGAATGTGTACTTTCTAAAACATTCAGGCCGCATCTAGAAATTCCTTACCGTTCCAAAGTTATTGTCAAAACGGTGACCAATGGTCAGTTTTCAACACATTTTCTAAGCGATTACGTGTCATGAATAACTTGCCGCGAACGTATTTTTTACCCAAAATTTTATTTCGAGATGATTGATCACATGGTATAGGAAAAATATTTCCAAGCCAAATTCGGGAGCGAACCGTTTGACTTCCATTTTTACGCCCCTTCACCGTCGCATAATTGGAATCCGTATATGGGGTAACTCGGTTGGACATATTCGAAGGACAATTACTCTCTTGATTTACATCGAAAAAACACAAAATTTTTGTTCAAGTTCAAGCTCTGAATGTCTAATTTCTAAAACATTCAGGCCGCGTCCAAAAATTCCTTACCGTTCAATAGTTATTGTGGAAACGGTGACCGAAGGTCACTTTTCAACACATTTTCCATGCGATTACGGCTCGTGAATAACTAGGAACTAACGTATTTTTTACCAAAAATTTTATTTTGAGATGATTGACCACGCGATATAGGTAAAATATTTCCAAGCCGAATTCGTGAGCGAATCTTTAGACTTCCATTTTTACGCACCTCCCTCGGCACATAATTGGAATCTGTATTTTGGGTAACTCGTTGGGACAGATTGAAAGGATAATAACTCTCTTGATTTCCATCGAAAAAATACAAAATTTGTGTTCAAATTCAAGCTCTAAATGTGTACTTTCTAAAACATTCAGGCCGCATCTAGAAATTCCTTACCGTTCCAAAGTTATTGTCAAAACGGTGACCAATGGTCAGTTTTCAACACATTTTCTAAGCGATTACGTGTCATGAATAACTTGCCGCGAACGTATTTTTTACCCAAAATTTTATTTCGAGATGATTGATCACATGGTATAGGAAAAATATTTCCAAGCCAAATTCAGGAGCGAACCGTTTGACTTCCATTTTTACGCCCCTTCACCGTCGCATAATTGGAATCCGTATATGGGGTAACTCGGCTGGACATATTCGAAGGACAATTACTCTCTTGATTTACATCGAAAAAATACAAAATTTTTGTTCAAATTCAAGCACTGAATGTCTACTTTCTAAAACATTCAGGCCGCGTCCAGAAATTCGTTACCGTTCAAAAGTTATTTTGGAAACGGTGACCGAAGGTCACTTTTCAACACATTTTCCATGCGATTACGGCTCGTGAATAACTAGGCACTAACGTATTTTTTACCAAAAATTTTATTTTGAGATGATTGATCACGCGATATAGGTAAAATATTTCCAAGCCGAATTCGTGAGCGAATCTTTAGACTTCCATTTTTACGCACCTCCCTCGGCACATAATTGGAATCTGTATTTTGGGTAACTCGTTGGGACAGATTGAAAGGGTAATAACACTCTTGATTTCAATCGAAAAAATACAAAATTTGTGTTCAAATTCAAGCTCTAAATGTGTACTTTCTAAAACATTCAGGCCGCATCCAGAAATTCGTTACCGTTCAAAAGTTATTGTGGAAACGGTGACCGAAGGTCACTTTTTAACACATTTTCCATGCGATTACGGCTCGTGAATAACAAGGCACTAACGTATTTTTTACCAAAAATTTAATTTTGAGATGATTGACCACGCGATATAGGTAAATTATTTCCAAGCCGAATTCGTGAGCGAGTCTTTAGACTTCCATTTTTACGCACCTCCCTCGGCACATAATTGGAATCCGTATTTCGGGTAACTCGTTGGGACAGATTGAAAGGATAATAACTCTCTTGAGTTAGAAAGAAAAAATACAAAATTTGTGTTCAAATTCAAGCTCTGAATGTGTACTTTCTAAAACATTCAGGCCCCATCTAGAAATTCCTTACCGTTCAAAAGTTATTGTCGAAACGGTGACCAAAGGTCACTTTTCAACACATTTTCGAAGCGATTACCTCTCATGAATAACTTGCCACTAGCGTATTTGTTACCCAAAATTTTATTTCGAGATGATTGAACGCATGGTATAGGGAAAATATTTCCAAGCGAAATTCGGGAGCAAACCGTTTGACTTCCATTTTTACGCCCCTCCATCGGCGCATAATTGGAATCCGTATATCGGGTAACTCGGTTGGACAGATTCGAAGGACAATTACTCTCTTGATATACATCGAAAAAATACAAAATTTTTGTTCAAATTCAAGCTCTGAATGTCTACTTTCTAAAACATTTAGGCCGCGTCCAGAAATTCGTTACCGTTCAAAAGTTATTGTGGAAACGGTGACCGAAGGTCACTTTTCAACACATTTTCCATCCGATTACGGCTCGTGAATAACTAGGCACTAATGTAATTTTTACCAAAAATTTTATTTTGAGATGATTGATCATGCGATATAGGTAAAATATTTCCAAGCCGAATTCGTGAGCGAATCTTTAGACTTCCATTTTTATGCACCTCCCTCGGCACATAATTGGAATCCGTATTTCGGGTAACTCGTTGGGACAGATTGAAAGGATAATAACTCTTTTGATTTCCATCGAAAAAATACAAAATTTGTGTTCAAATTCAAGCTCTGAATGTGTACTTTCTAAAACATTCAGGCCGCATCTAGAAATTCCTTACCGTTCAAAAGTTATTGTCGAAACGGTGACCAAAGGTCACTTTTCAACACATTTTCGAAGCGATTACCTATCATGAATAACTTGCCACTAGCGTATTTGTTACCCAAAATTTTATTTCGAGATGATTGATCACATGGTACAGGGAAAACATTTCCAAGCGAAATTCGGGAGCAAACCATTTGACTTCCATTTTTACGCCCCTCCATCGGCGCATAATTGGAATCCGTATATCGGGTAACTCAGTTGGACATATTCGAAGGACAATTACTCTCTTGATATACATCGAAGAAATACAAAATTTTTTTTCAAATTCAAGCTCTGAATGTCTACTTTCTAAAACATTCAGGCCGCGTCCAGAAATTCGTTACCGTTCAAAAGTTATTGTGGAAACGGTGACCGAAGGTCACTTTGCAACACATTTTCCATGCGATTACGGCTCATGAATAACTAGGCACTAACGTAATTTTTACCAAAAATTTTATTTTGCGATGATTGATCACGCGATATAGGTAAAATATTTCCAAGCCGAATTCGTTAGCGAATCTTTAGACTTCCGTTTTTACGCCCCTCCCTCGGCACATATTTGGAATCCGTATTTCGGGTAACTCGGTGGGACAGATTGAAAGGATAATAACACTCTTGATTTCCATCGAAAAAATACAAAATTTGTGTTCAAATTCAAGCTCTGAATGTGTACTTTCTAAAACATTCAGGCCGCATCTAGAAATTCCTTACCGTTCCAAAGTTATTGTCAAAACGGTGACCAAAGGTCAGTTTTCAACACATTTTCTAAGCGATTACGTCTCATGAATAACTTGCCACTAACGTATTTGTTACCAAAAATTTTATTTCGAGATGATTAATCACATGGTATAGGAAAAATATTTCCAACCCAAATTCGGGAGCCAACCGTTTGACTTTCATTTTTACGCCCCTTCATCGGCGCATAATTGGAATCCGTATATCAGGTAACTCAGTTGGACATATTCGAAGGACAATTACTCTCTTGATTTACATCGAAAAAATACAAAATTTTTGGTCAAGTTCAAGCTCTAAATGTCTAATTTCTAAAACATTCAGGCCGCGTCCAAAAATTCCTTACCGTTCAAAAGTTATTGTGGAAACGGTGACCGAAGGTCACTTTTCAACACATTTTCCATGCGATTACGGCTCGTGAATAACTATGCACTAACGTAATTTTTACCAAAAATTTTATTTTGAGATGATTGATCACGCGATATAGGTAAAATTTTTCCAAGCCGAATTCGTGAGCGAATCTTTTGACTTCCATTTTTACGCACCTCCCTCGGCACATAATTGGAATCTGTATTTTGGGTAACTCGTTGGGACAGATTGAAAGGATAATAACTCTCTTGATTTCCATCGAAAAAATACAAAATCTGTGTTCAAATTCAAGCTCTGAATGTGTAATTTCTAAAACATTCAGGCCGCGTCCAGAAATTCGTTACCGTTCAAAAGTTATTGTCGAAACGGTGACCAAAGGTCAGTTTTCAACACATTTTCAAAGCGATTACGTCTCATGAATAACTTGCCACAAACGTATTTGTTGCCCAAAATTTTATTTCGAGATGATTGATCACATGGTATAAGAAAAATAATTCCAAGCCAAATTCGGGAGCGAACCGTTGGACTTCCATTTTTACGCCCCTTCATCGGTGTATAATTGGAATCCGTATATGGGGTAAATCGGTTGGACATATTCGAAGGACAATTACTCTCTTGATTTACATCGGAAAAATACAAAATTTTTGTTCAAATTCAAGCTCTGAATGTCAACTTTCTAAAACATTCTGGCCACGTCCAGAAATTCGTTACCGTTCAAAAGTAATTGTGGAAACGGTGACCGAAGGTCACTTTTCAACACATTTTCCATGCGATTACGGCTCGTGAATAACTAGGCACTAACATAATTTTTACCAAAAATTTTATTTTGCGATGATTGATCACGCGATATAGGTAAAATATTTCCAAGCCGAATTCGTTAGCGAATCTTTAGACTTCCATTTTTACGCCCCTCCCTCGGCACATATTTGGAATCCGTATTTCGGGTAACTCGGTGGGACAGATTGAAAGGATAATAACTCTCTTGATTTCCATCGAAAAAATACAAAATTTGTGTTCAAATTCAAGCTCTGAATGTGTAATTTCTAAAACATTCAGGCCGCATCTAAAAATTCCTTACCGTTCAAAAGTTATTGTCGAAACGGTGACCAAAGGTCAGTTTTCAACACATTTTCAAAGCGATTACGTCTCATGAATAACTTGCCACAAACGTATTTGTTGCCCAAAATTTTATTTCGAGATGATTGATCACATGGTATAAGAAAAATAATTCCAAGCCAAATTCGGGAGCGAACCGTTTGTCTTCCATTTTTACGCCCCTTCATCGGCGCATAATTGGAATCCGTATGTCGGGTAACTCAGTTGGACATATTCGAAGGACAATTACTCTATTGATTTACATCGAAAAAATACAAAATTTTTGTTCAAGTTCAAGCTCTGAATGTCTAATTTCTAAAACATTCAGGCCGCGTCCAAAAATTCCTTACCGTTCAAAAGTTATTGTGGAAACGGTGACCGAAGGTCACTTTTCAACAACTTTTCCATGCGATTACGGTTCGTGAATAACTAGGCACTAACGTATTTTTTACCAAAAATTTTATTTTGAGATGATTGATCACGCGATATAGGTAAAATATTTCCAAGCCGAATTCGTGAGCGAATCTTTAGACTTCCATTTTTACGCACCTCCCTCGGCACATAATTGGAATCCGTATTTCGGGTAACTCGTTGGGACAGATTGAAAGGATAATAACTCTCTTGATTTACATCTAAAAAATACAAAATTTGTGTTCGAATTCAAGCTCTGAATGTTTACTTTCTAAAACATTCAGGCCACATCTAGAAATTCATTACCGTTCCAAAGTTATTGTCAAAATTTTCAACACATTTTCTAAGCGATTAAGTCTCATGAATAACTTGCCACAAACGTTTTTGTTACCCAAAATTTTATTTCGAGATGATTGATCACATGGTATAGGAAAAATATTTCCAAGCCAAATTCGGGAGCGAACCGTTTGACTTCCATTTTTACGCCCCTTCATCGGCGCATAATTGGAATCCGTATATCGGGTAACTCGGTCGGACATATTCGAAGGACGGTTACTCTCTTGATTTACATCGAAAAAATACAAAATTTTTGTTCAAGTTCAAGCTCTGAATGTCTACTTTCTAAAACATTCAGGCCGTGTCCAAAAATTCCTTACCGTTCAAAAGTTATTGTGGAAACGGTGACCGAAGGTCACTTTTCAATACATTTTCCATGCGATTACTGCTCGTGAATAACTAGGCACTAACGTATTTTTTACCAAAAATTTTATTTTGAGATGATTGATCACGCGATATAGGTAAAATATTTCCAAGCCGAATTCGTGAGCGAATCTTTAGACTTCCATTTTTACGGCCCTCCCTCGGCACATATTTGGAATCCGTATTTCGGATAACTCGGTGGGACATATTGAAAGGATAATAACTCTCTTGATTTCCATCGAAAAAATACAAAATTTGTGTTCAAATTCAAGCTCTTAATGTGTACTTTCTAAAACATTCAGGCCGCATCTAGAAATTCCTTACCGTTCCAAAGTTATTGTCAAAACGGTGACCAAAGGTCAGTTTTCAACACATTTTCTAAGCGATTACGTCTCATGATTAACTTGCCACTAACGTATTTGTTACCCAAAATTTTATTTCGAGATGATTGATCACATGGTATAGGAAAAATATTTCCAAGCCAAATTCGGGAGCGAACCGTTTGACTTCCATTTTTACGCCCTCCATCGGCGCATAATTGGAATCCGTATATCGGGTAACTCGGTTGGACATATTCGAAGGACAATTACTCTCTTGATTTACAATGAAAAAATACAAAATTTTTGTTCAAGTTCAAGCTCTGAATGTCTACTTTCTAAAACATTCAGGCCGCGTCCAAAAATTCCTTACTGTTCAAAAGTTATTGTGGAAACGGTGACCGAAGGTCACTTTTCAACACATTTTCGAAGCGATTACCTCTCATGAATAACTTGCCACTAGCGTATTTGTTACCCAAAATTTTATTTCGAGATGATTGAACGCATGGTATAGGAAAAATATTTCCAAGCGAAATTCGGGAGCAAACCGTTTGACTTCCATTTTTACGCCCCTCCATCGGCGCATAATTGGAATCCGTATATCGGGTAACTCGGTTAGACATATTCAAAGGACAATTACTCTCTAGATTTACGTCGACAAAATACAAAATTTTTGTTCAAATTCAAGCTCTGAATGTCTACTTTCTAAAACATTCAGGCCGCGTCCAGAAATTCGTTACCGTTCAAAAGTTATTGTGGAAACGGTGACCGAAGGTCACTTTACAACACATTTTCCATGCGATTACGGCTCGTGAATAACTAGGCACTAACGTAATTTTTACCAAAAAATTTATTTTGAGATGATTGATCACGCGATATAGGTAAAATATTTCCAAGCCGAATTCGTGAACGAATCTTTAGACTTCCATTTTTATGCCCCTCCCTCGGCACATATTTGGAATCCGTATTTCGGGTAACTCGGTGGGACAGATTGAAAGGATAATAACTCTCTTGATTTCCATCGAAAAAATACAAAATTTATGTTCAAATTCAAGCTCTGAATGTTTACTTTCTAAAACATTCAGGCCGCATCTAGAAATTCCTTACCGTTCCAAAGTTATTGTCAAAACGGTGACCAAAGGCCAGTTTTCAACACATTTTCTAAGCGATTACGTCTCATGAATAACTTGCCACAAACGTATTTGTTGCCCAAAATTTTATTTCGAGATGATTGATCACATGGTATAAGAAAAATATTTCCAAGCCAAATTCGGGAGCGAACCGTTTGACTTCCATTTTTACGCCCCTTCGTCGGCGTATAATTGGAATCCGTATATGGGGTAACTCGGTTGGACATATTCGAAGGACAATTACTCTCTTGATTTACATCGAAAAAATACAAAATTTTTGCTCAAATTCAAGCTCTGAATCTCTACTTTCTAAAACATTCAGGCCGCGTACAGAAATTCGTTACCGTTCAAAAGTTATTGCGGAAACGGTGACCGAAGGTCACTTTTCAACACATTTTCCATGCGATTACGGCTCGTGAATAACTAGGCACTAACGTATTTTTTACCAAAAATTTTATTTTGAGATGATTGATCACGCGATATAGGTAAAATATTTCCAAGCCGAATTCGTGAGCGAATCTTTAGACTTCCATTTTTACGCACCTCCCTCGGCACATAATTGGATTCCGTATTTCGGGTAACTCGTTGGGACAGATTGAAAGGATAATAACTCTCTTGATTTCCAACGAAAAAACACAAAATTTGTGTTCAAATTCAAGCTCTAAATGTGTACTTTCCAAAACATTCAAGCCGCATCTAGAAATTCCTTACCGTTCCAAAGTTATTGTCAAAATTTTCAACACATTTTCTAAGCGATTACGTCTCATGAATAACTTGCCACAAACGTTTTTGTTACCCAAAATTTTATTTCAAGATGATTGATCACATGGTATAGGAAAAATATTTCCAAGCCAAATTCGGGAGCGAACCGTTTGACTTCCATTTTTACGCCCCTTCATCGGCGCATAATTGGAATCCGTATATCGGGTAACTCGGTTGGACATATTCGAAGGACGATTACTCTCTTGATTTACATCGAAAAAATGCAAAATTTTTGCTCAAATTCAAGCTCTGAATCTTTACTTTCTAAAACATTCAGGCCGCGTACAGAAATTCGTTACCGTTCAAAAGTTATTGCGGAAACGGTGACCGAAGGTCACTTTTCAACACATTTTCCATGCGATTACGGCTCGTGAATAACTAGGCACTAACGTATTTTTTACCAAAAATTTTATTTTGAGATGATTGATCACGCGATATAGGTAAAATATTTCCAAGCCGAATTCGTGAGCGAATCTTTAGACTTCCATTTTTACGCACCTCCCTCGGCACATAATTGGATTCCGTATTTCGGGTAACTCGTTGGGACAGATTGAAAGGATAATAACTCTCTTGATTTCCAACGAAAAAACACAAAATTTGTGTTCAAATTCAAGCTCTAAATGTGTACTTTCTAAAACATTCAAGCCGCATCTAGAAATTCCTTACCGTTCCAAAGTTATTGTCAAAATTTTCAACACATTTTCTAAGCGATTACGTCTCACGAATAACTTGCCACAAACGTTTTTGTTACCCAAAATTTTATTTCAAGATGATTGATCACATGGTATAGGAAAAATATTTCCAAGCCAAATTCGGGAGCGAACCGTTTGACTTCCATTTTTACGCCCCTTCATCGGCGCATAATTGGAATCCGTATATCGGGTAACTCGGTTGGACATATTCGAAGGACGATTACTCTCTTGATTTACATCGAAAAAATACAAAATTTTTGTTCAAGTTCAAGCTCTGAATGTCTACTTTCTAAAACATTCAGGCCGCGTCCAAAAATTCCTTACCGTTCAAAAGTTATTGTGGAAACGGTGACCGAAGGTCACTTTTCAATACATTTTCCATGCGATTACTGCTCGTGAATAACTAGGCACTAACGTATTTTTTACCAAAAATTTTATTTTGAGATGATTGATCACGCGATATAGGTAAAATATTTCCAAGCCGAATTCGTGAGCGAATCTTTAGACTTCCATTTTTACGCCCCTCCCTCGGCACATATTTGGAATCCGTATTTCGGATAACTCGGTGGGACATATTGAAAGGATAATAACTCTCTTGATTTCCATCGAAAAAATACAAAATTTGTGTTCAAATTCAAGCTCTTAATGTGTACTTTCTAAAACATTCAGGCCGCATCTAGAAATTCCTTACCGTTCCAAAGTTATTGTCAAAACGGTGACCAAAGGTCAGTTTTCAACACATTTTCTAAGCGATTACGTCTCATGATTAACTTGCCACTAACGTATTTGTTACCCAAAATTTTATTTCGAGATGATTGATCACATGGTATAGGAAAAATATTTCCAAGCCAAATTCGGGAGCGAACCGTTTGACTTCCATTTTTACGCCCTCCATCGGCGCATAATTGGAATCCGTATATCGGGTAACTCGGTTGGACATATTCGAAGGACAATTACTCTCTTGATTTACAATGAAAAAATACAAAATTTTTGTTCAAGTTCAAGCTCTGAATGTCTACTTTCTAAAACATTCAGGCCGCGTCCAAAAATTCCTTACCGTTCAAAAGTTATTGTGGAAACGGTGACCGAAGGTCACTTTTCAACACATTTTCGAAGCGATTACCTCTCATGAATAACTTGCCACTAGCGTATTTGTTACCCAAAATTTTATTTCGAGATGATTGAACGCATGGTATAGGAAAAATATTTCCAAGCGAAATTCGGGAGCAAACCGTTTGACTTCCATTTTTACGCCCCTCCATCGGCGCATAATTGGAATCCGTATATCGGGTAACTCGGTTAGACATATTCAAAGGACAATTACTCTCTAGATTTACGTCGACAAAATACAAAATTTTTGTTCAAATTCAAGCTCTGAATGTCTACTTTCTAAAACATTCAGGCCGCGTCCAGAAATTCGTTACCGTTCAAAAGTTATTGTGGAAACGGTGACCGAAGGTCACTTTACAACACATTTTCCATGCGATTACGGCTCGTGAATAACTAGGCACTAACGTAATTTTTACCAAAAAATTTATTTTGAGATGATTGATCACGCGATATAGGTAAAATATTTCCAAGCCGAATTCGTGAACGAATCTTTAGACTTCCATTTTTATGCCCCTCCCTCGGCACATATTTGGAATCCGTATTTCGGGTAACTCGGTGGGACAGATTGAAAGGATAATAACTCTCTTGATTTCCATCGAAAAAATACAAAATTTATGTTCAAATTCAAGCTCTGAATGTTTACTTTCTAAAACATTCAGGCCGCATCTAGAAATTCCTTACCGTTCCAAAGTTATTGTCAAAACGGTGACCAAAGGCCAGTTTTCAACACATTTTCTAAGCGATTACGTCTCATGAATAACTTGCCACAAACGTATTTGTTGCCCAAAATTTTATTTCGAGATGATTGATCACATGGTATAAGAAAAATATTTCCAAGCCAAATTCGGGAGCGAACCGTTTGACTTCCATTTTTACGCCCCTTCGTCGGTGTATAATTGGAATCCGTATATGGGGTAACTCGGTTGGACATATTCGAAGGACAATTACTCTCTTGATTTACATCGAAAAAATACAAAATTTTTGCTCAAATTCAAGCTCTGAATCTCTACTTTCTAAAACATTCAGGCCGCGTACAGAAATTCGTTACCGTTCAAAAGTTATTGCGGAAACGGTGACCGAAGGTCACTTTTCAACACATTTTCCATGCGATTACGGCTCGTGAATAACTAGGCACTAACGTATTTTTTACCAAAAATTTTATTTTGAGATGATTGATCACGCGATATAGGTAAAATATTTCCAAGCCGAATTCGTGAGCGAATCTTTAGACTTCCATTTTTACGCACCTCCCTCGGCACATAATTGGATTCCGTATTTCGGGTAACTCGTTGGGACAGATTGAAAGGATAATAACTCTCTTGATTTCCAACGAAAAAATACAAAATTTGTGTTCAAATTCAAGCTCTAAATGTGTACTTTCTAAAACATTCAAGCCGCATCTAGAAATTCCTTACCGTTCCAAAGTTATTGTCAAAATTTTCAACACATTTTCTAAGCGATTACGTCTCATGAATAACTTGCCACAAACGTTTTTGTTACCCAAAATTTTATTTCAAGATGATTGATCACATGGTATAGGAAAAATATTTCCAAGCCAAATTCGGGAGCGAACCGTTTGACTTCCATTTTTACGCCCCTTCATCGGCGCATAATTGGAATCCGTATATCGGGTAACTCGGTTGGACATATTCGAAGGACGATTACTCTCTTGATTTACATCGAAAAAATACAAAATTTTTGTTCAAGTTCAAGCTCTGAATGTCTACTTTCTAAAACATTCAGGCCGCGTCCAAAAATTCCTTACCGTTCAAAAGTTATTGTGGAAACGGTGACCGAAGGTCACTTTTCAACACATTTTCGAAGCGATTACCTCTCATGAATAACTTGCCACTAGCGTATTTGTTACCCAAAATTTTATTTCGAGATGATTGAACGCATGGTATAGGAAAAATATTTCCAAGCGAAATTCGGGAGCAAACCGTTTGACTTCCATTTTTACGCCCCTCCATCGGAGCATAATTGGAATCCGTATATCGGGTAACTCGGTTAGACATATTCAAAGGACAATTACTCTCTAGATTTACGTCGAAAAAATACAAAATTTTTGTTCAAATTCAAGCTCTGAATGTCTACTTTCTAAAACATTCAGGCCGCGTCCAGAAATTCGTTACCGTTCAAAAGTTATTGTGGAAACGGTGACCGAAGGTCACTTTAGAACACATTTTCCATGCGATTACGGCTCGTGAATAACTAGGCACTAACGTAATTTTTACCAAAAATTTTATTTTGAGATGATTGATCACGCGATATAGGTAAAATATTTCAAAGCCGAATTCGTGAACGAATCTTTAGACTTCCATTTTTATGCCCCTCCCTCGGCACATATTTGGAATCCGTATTTCGGGTAACTCGGTGGGACAGATTGAAAGGATAATAACTCTCTTGATTTCCAACGAAAAAATACAAAATTTATGTTCAAATTCAAGCTCTGAATGTTTACTTTCTAAAACATTCAGGCCGCATCTAGAAATTCCTTACCGTTCCAAAGTTATTGTCAAAACGGTGACCAAAGGCCAGTTTTCAACACATTTTCTAAGCGATTACGTCTCATGAATAACTTGCCACAAACGTATTTGTTGCCCAAAATTTTATTTCGAGATGATTGATCACATGGTATAAGAAAAATATTTCCAAGCCAAATTCGGGAGCGAACCGTTTGACTTCCATTTTTACGCCCCTTCGTCGGTGTATAATTGGAATCCGTATATGGGGTAACTCGGTTGGACATATTCGAAGGACAATTACTCTCTTGATTTACATCGAAAAAATACAAAATTTTTGCTCAAATTCAAGCTCTGAATCTCTACTTTCTAAAACATTCTGGCCACGTCCAGAAATTCGTTACCGTTCAAAAGTAATTGTGGAAACGGTGACCGAAGGTCACTTTTCAACACATTTTCCATGCGATTACGGCTCGTGAATAACTAGGCACTAACATAATTTTTACCAAAAATTTTATTTTGCGATGATTGATCACGCGATATAGGTAAAATATTTCCAAGCCGAATTCGTTAGCGAATCTTTAGACTTCCATTTTTACGCCCCTCCCTCGGCACATATTTGGAATCCGTATTTCGGGTAACTCGGTGGGACAGATTGAAAGGATAATAACTCTCTTGATTTCCATCGAAAAAATACAAAATTTGTGTTCAAATTCAAGCTCTGAATGTGTACTTTCTAAAACATTCAGGCCGCATCTAGAAATTCCTTACCGTTCCAAAGTTATTGCCAAAACGGTGACCAAAGGTCAGTTTTCAACACATTTTCTAAGCGATTACGTCTCATGAATAACTTGCCACTAGCGTATTTGTTACCCAAAATTTTATTTCGAGATGATTGATCACATGGTATAGGAAAAATATTTCCAAGCGAAATTCGGGTGCGAATCGTTTGACTTCCATTTTTACGCCCCTTCATCGGCGCATAATTGGAATCCGTATATCGGGTAACTCGGTTGGACATATTCGAAGGACAATTACTCTCTTGATTTACATCGAAAAAATACAAAATTTTTGTTCAAATTCAAGCTCTGAATGTCTAGTTTCTAAAACATTCAGGCCGCGTCCTGAAATTCGTTACCGTTCAAAAGTTATTGTGGAAACGGTGACCGAAGGTCACTTTTAAACACATTTTCTAAGCGATTACGTCTCATGAATAACTTGCCACTAGCGTATTTGTTACCCAAAATTTTATTTCGAGATGATTGATCACATGGTATAGGAAAAATATTTCCAAGCGAAATTCGGGTGCGAATCGTTTGACTTCCATTTTTACGCCCCTTCATCGGCGCATAATTGGAATCCGTATATCGGGTAACTCGGTTGGACATATTCGAAGGACAATTACTCTCTTGATTTACATCGAAAAAATACAAAATTTGTGTTCAAATTCAAGCTCTGAATGTGTACTTTCTAAAACATTCAGGCCACATCTAGAAATTCCTTACCGTTCCAAAGTTATTGTCGAAACGGTGACCAAAGGTCACTTTTCAACACATTTTCGAAGCGATTACGTCTCGTGAATAACTTGCCACTAGCGTATTTGTTGCCCAAAATTTTATTTCGAGATGATTGATCACATGGTATAGGAAAAATATTTCCAAGTCAAATTCGGGAGCGATCCGTTTGACTTCCATTTTTACGCCCTCTATCGGCGCATAATTGGAATCCGTATATCGGGTAACTCGGTTGGACATATTCGAAGGACAATTACTCTCTTTATTTACATCGAAAAAATACAAAATTTGTGTTCAAATTCAAGCTCTGAATGTGTACTTTCTTAAACATTCAGGCCACATCTAGAAATTCCTTACCGTTCCAAAGTTATTGTCGAAACGGTGACCAAAGGTCACTTTTCAACACATTATCGAAGCGATTACGTCTCGTGAATAACTTGCCACTAGCGTATTTGTTACCCAAAATTTTATTTCGAGATGATTGATCGCATGGTATAGGAAAAATGTCTCCAAGTCAAATTCGGGAGCGATCCGTTTGACTTCCATTTTTACGCCCTCTATCGGCGCATAATTGGAATCCGTATATCGGGTAACTCGGTTGGACATATTCGAAGGACAATTACTCTCTTTATTTACATCGAAAAAATACAAAATTTTTCTTCAAATTCAAGCTCCGAATGTCTACTTTCTAAAACATTCAGGCCGTGTCCAGAAATTCGTTACCGTTCAAAAGTTATTGTGGAAACGGTGACCGAAGGTCACTTTTCAACACATTTTCCATCCGATTATGGCTCATGAATAACTAGGAACTAACGTAATTTTTACCTAAAATTTTATTTTGAGATGATTGATCACGCGATATAGGTAAAATATTTCCAAGCCGAATTCGTGAGCGAATCTTTAGACTTCCATTTTTACGCCCCTCCCTCGGCACATATTTGGAATCCGTATTTCGGGTAACTCGGTGGGACAGATTGAAAGGATAATAACTCTCTTGATTTCCATCGAAAAAATACAAACTTTGTGTTCAAATTCAAGCTCTAAATGTGTACTTTCTAAAACATTCAGGCCGCATCTGGAAATTCCTTACCGTTCCAAAGTTATTGTCAAAACGGTGACCAAAGGTCAGTTTTCAACACATTTTCTAAGCGATTACGTCTCATGAATAACTTGCCACTAACGTATTTGTCACCCAAAATTTTATTTCGAGATGATTGATCACATGGTATAGGAAAAATATTTCCAAGCCAAATTCGGGAGCGAACCGTTTGAGTTCCATTTTTACGCCCCTTCATCGGCGCATAATTGGAATCCGTATATCGGGTAACTCGGTTGGACATATTCGAAGGACAATTACTCTCTTGATTTACATCGAAAAAATACAAAACTTTTGTTCAAGTTCAAGCTCTGAATGTCTACTTTCTAAAACACTCAGGCCGCGTCCAAAAATTCCTTACCGTTCAAAAGTTATTGCGGAAACGGTGACCGAAGGTCACTTTTCAACACATTTTCCATGCGATTACGGCTCGTGAATAACTAGGCACTAATGTATGTTTTACCAAAAATTTTATTTTCAGATGATTGATGACGCGATATAGGTAAAATATTTCCAAGCCGAATTCGTGAGCGAATCTTTAGACTTCCATTTTTACGCACCTCCCTCGGCACATAATTGGAATCCGTATTTCGGGTAACTTGTTGGGACAGATTGAAAGGATAATGACTCTCTTGATATCCATCGAAAAAATACAAAATTTGTGTTCAAATTCAAGCTCTGAATGTGTACTTTCTAAAACATTCAGGCTGCATCTAGAAATTCCTTACCGTTCCAAAGTTATTGTAAAAACGGTGACCAAAGGTCAGTTTGCAACACATTTTCTAAGCGATTACGTCTCATGAATAACTTGCCACTAACGTATTTGTTACCCAAAATTTTATTTCGTGATGATTGATCACATGGTATAGGAAAAATATTTCGAAGCCAAATTCGGGAGCGAATCGTTTGACTTCCATTTTTACGACGCTTCATCGGTGCATAATTGGAATCCGTATATCGGGTAACTCTGTTGGACATATTCGAAGGACAATTACTCTCTTGATTTACATCGAAAAAATACAAAATTTGTGTTCAAATTCAAGCTCTGAATGTGTACTTTCTAAAACATTCAGGCCACATCTAGAAATTCCTTGCCGTTCCAAAGTTATTGTCAAAACGGTGACCAAAGGTCACTTTTCAACACATTTTCGAAGCGATTACGTCTCGTGAATAACTTGCCACTAGCGTATTTGTTACCCAAAATTTTATTTCGAGATGATTGATCACATGGTATAGGAAAAATATTTCCAAGTCAAATTCGGGAGCGATCCGTTTGACTTCCATTTTTACGCCCTCTATCGGCGCATAATTGGAATCCGTATATCGGGTAACTCGGTTGGACATATTCGAAGGACAATTACTCTCTTTATTTACATCGAAAAAATACAAAATTTTTGTTCAAATTCAAGCTCCGAATGTCTACTTTCTAAAACATTCAGGCCGCGTCCAGAAATTCGTTACCGTTCAAAAGTTATTGTGGAAACGGTGACCGAAGGTCACTTTTCAACACATTTTCCATCCGATTATGGCTCGTGAATAACTAGGCACTAACGTAATTTTTACCTAAAATTTTATTTTGAGATGATTGATCACGCGATATAGGTAAAATATTTCCAAGCCGAATTCGTGAGCGAATCTTTAGACTTCCATTTTTACGCCCCTCCCTCGGCACATATTTGGAATCCGTATTTCGGGTAACTCGGTGGGACAGATTGAAAGGATAATAACTCTCTTGATTTCCGTCGAAAAAATACAAAATTTGTGTTCAAATTCAAGCTCTAAATGTGTACTTTCTAAAACATTCAGGCCGTATCTAGAAATTCCTTACCGTTCCAAAGTTATTGTCGAAACGGTGACCAAAGGTCACTTTTCAACACATTTTCGAAGCGATTACGTCTCGTGAATAACTTGCCACTAGCGTATTTGTTACCCAAAATTTTATTTCGAGATGATTGATCACATGGTATAGGAAAAATATTTCCAAGCCAAATTCGGGAGCGATCCGTTTGACTTCCATTTTTACGCCCTCCATCGGCGCATAATTGGAATCCGTATATCGGGTAACTCTGTTGGACATATTCGAAGGACAATTACTCTCTTGATTTACATCAAAAAAATACAAAATTTGTGTTCAAATTCAAGCTCTGAATGTGTACTTTCTAAAACATTCAGGACACATCTAGAAATTCCTTACCGTTCCAAAGTTATTGTTGAAACGGTGACCAAAGGTCACTTTTCAACACATTTTCGAAGCGATTACGTCTCGTGAATAACTTGCCACTAGCGTATTTGTTACCCAAAATTTTATTTCGAGATGATTGATCACATGGTATAGGAAAAATATTTCCAAGTCAAATTCGGGAGCGATCCGTTTGACTTCCATTTTTACGCCCTCTATCGGCGCATAATTGGAATCCGTATATCGGGTAACTCGGTTGGACATATTCGAAGGACAATTACTCTCTTTATTTACATCGAAAAAATACAAAATTTGTGTTCAAATTCAATCTCTGAATGTGTACTTTCTAAAACATTCAGGCCACATCTAGAAATTCCTTACCGTTCCAAAGTTATTGTCGAAACGGTGACCAAAGGTCACTTTTCAACACATTTTCGAAGCGATTACGTCTCGTGAATAACTTGCCACTAGCGTATTTGTTACCCAAAATTTTATTTCGAGATGATTGATCACATGGTATAGGAAAAATATTTCCAAGTCAAATTCGGGAGCGATCCGTTTGACTTCCATTTTTACGCCCTCTATCGGCGCATAATTGGAATCCGTATATCGGGTAACTCGGTTGGACATATTCGAAGGACAATTACTCTCTTTATTTACATCGAAAAAATACAAAATTTTTCTTCAAATTCAAGCTCCGAATGTCTACTTTCTAAAACATTCAGGCCGTGTCCAGAAATTGGTTACCGTTCAAAAGTTATTGTGGAAACGGTGACCGAAGGTCACTTTTCAACACATTTTCCATCCGATTATGGCTCATGAATAACTAGGAACTAACGTAATTTTTACCTAAAATTTTATTTTGAGATGATTGATCACGCGATATAGGTAAAATATTTCCAAGCCGAATTCGTGAGCGAATCTTTAGACTTCCATTTTTACGCCCCTCCCTCGGCACATATTTGGAATCCGTATTTCGGGTAACTCGGTGGGACAGATTGAAAGGATAATAACTCTCTTGATTTCCTTCGAAAAAATACAAAATTTGTGTTCAAATTCAAGCTCTAAATGTGTACTTTCTAAAACATTCAGGCCGTATCTAGAAATTCCTTACCGTTCCAAAGTTATTGTCGAAACGGTGACCAAAGGTCACTTTTCAACACATTTTCGAAGCGATTACGTCTCGTGAATAACTTGCCACTAGCGTATTTGTTACCCAAAATTTTATTTCGAGATGATTGATCACATGGTATAGGAAAAATATTTCCAAGCCAAATTCGGGAGCGATCCGTTTGACTTCCATTTTTACGCCCTCCATCGGCGCATAATTGGAATCCGTATATCGGGTAACTCTGTTGGACATATTCGAAGGACAATTACTCTCTTGATTTACATCAAAAAAATACAAAATTTGTGTTCAAATTCAAGCTCTGAATGTGTTCTTTCTAAAACATTCAGGACACATCTAGAAATTCCTTACCGTTCCAAAGTTATTGTTGAAACGGTGACCAAAGGTCACTTTTCAACACATTTTCGAAGCGATTACGTCTCGTGAATAACTTGCCACTAGCGTATTTGTTACCCAAAATTTTATTTCGAGATGATTGATCACATGGTATAGGAAAAATATTTCCAAGTCAAATTCGGGAGCGATCCGTTTGACTTCCATTTTTACGCCCTCTATCGGCGCATAATTGGAATCCGTATATCGGGTAACTCGGTTGGACATATTCGAAGGACAATTACTCTCTTTATTTACATCGAAAAAATACAAAATTTGTGTTCAAATTCAATCTCTGAATGTGTACTTTCTAAAACATTCAGGCCACATCTAGAAATTCCTTACCGTTCCAAAGTTATTGTCGAAACGGTGACCAAAGGTCACTTTTCAACACATTTTCGAAGCGATTACGTCTCGTGAATAACTTGCCACTAGCGTATTTGTTACCCAAAATTTTATTTCGAGATGATTGATCACATGGTATAGGAAAAATATTTCCAAGTCAAATTCGGGAGCGATCCGTTTGACTTCCATTTTTACGCCCTCTATCGGCGCATAATTGGAATCCGTATATCGGGTAACTCGGTTGGACATATTCGAAGGACAATTACTCTCTTTATTTACATCGAAAAAATACAAAATTTTTCTTCAAATTCAAGCTCCGAATGTCTACTTTCTAAAACATTCAGGCCGTGTCCAGAAATTGGTTACCGTTCAAAAGTTATTGTGGAAACGGTGACCGAAGGTCACTTTTCAACACATTTTCCATCCGATTATGGCTCATGAATAACTAGGAACTAACGTAATTTTTACCTAAAATTTTATTTTGAGATGATTGATCACGCGATATAGGTAAAATATTTCCAAGCCGAATTCGTGAGCGAATCTTTAGACTTCCATTTTTACGCCCCTCCCTCGGCACATATTTGGAATCCGTATTTCGGGTAACTCGGTGGGACAGATTGAAAGGATAATAACTCTCTTGATTTCCGTCGAAAAAATACAAAATTTGTGTTCAAATTCAAGCTCTAAATGTGTACTTTCTAAAACATTCAGGCCGCATCTAGAAATTCCTTACCGTTCCAAAGTTATTGTCAAAACGGTGACCAAAGGTCAGTTTTCAACAAATTTTCTAAGCGATTATGTCTCATGAATAACTTGCCACTAACGTATTTGTCACCCAAAATTTTATTTCGAGATGATTGATCACATGGTATAGGAAAAATATTTCCAAGCCAAATTCGGGAGCGAACCGTTTGAGTTCCATTTTTACGCCCCTTCATCGGCGCATAATTGGAATCCGTATATCGGGTAACTCGGTTGGACATATTCGAAGGACAATTACTCTCTTGATTTACATCGAAAAAATACAAAACTTTTGTTCAAGTTCAAGCTCTGAATGTCTACTTTCTAAAACATTCAGGCCGCGTCCAAAAATTCCTTACCGTTCAAAAGTTATTGCGGAAACGGTGACCGAAGGTCACTTTTCAACACATTTTCCATGCGATTACGGCTCGTGAATAACTAGGCACTAATGTATGTTTTACCAGAAATTTTATTTTCAGATGATTGATGACGCGATATAGGTAAAATATTTCCAAGCCGAATTCGTGAGCGAATCTTTAGACTTCCATTTTTACAGACCTCCCTCGGCACATAATTGGAATCTGTATTTCGGGTAACTCGTTGGGACAGATTGAAAGGATAATGACTCTCTTGATATCCATCGAAAAAATACAAAATTTGTGTTCAAATTCAAGCTCTGAATGTGTACTTTCTAAAACATTCAGGCTGCATCTAGAAATTCCTTACCGTTCCAAAGTTATTGTAAAAACGGTGACCAAAGGTCAGTTTGCAACACATTTTCTAAGCGATTACGTCTCATGAATAACTTGCCACTAACGTATTTGTTACCCAAAATTTTATTTCGAGATGATTGATCACATGGTATAGGAAAAATATTTCGAAGCCAAATTCGGGAGCGAATCGTTTGACTTCCATTTTTACGCCGCTTCATCGGTGCATAATTGGAATCCGTATATCGGGTAACTCTGTTGGACATATTCGAAGGACAATTACTCTCTTGATTTACATCGAAAAAATACAAAATTTGTGTTCAAATTCAAGCTCTGAATGTGTACTTTCTAAAACATTCAGGCCACATCTAGAAATTCCTTGCCGTTCCAAAGTTATTGTCGAAACGGTGACCAAAGGTCACTTTTCAACACATTTTCGAAGCGATTACGTCTCGTGAATAACTTGCCACTAGCGTATTTGTTACCCAAAATTTTATTTCGAGATGATTGATCACATGGTATAGGAAAAATATTTCCAAGTCAAATTCGGGAGCGATCCGTTTGACTTCCATTTTTACGCCCTCTATCGGCGCATAATTGGAATCCGTATATCGGGTAACTCGGTTGGACATATTCGAAGGACAATTACTCTCTTTATTTACATCGAAAAAATACAAAATTTTTGTTCAAATTCAAGCTCCGAATGTCTACTTTCTAAAACATTCAGGCCGCGTCCAGAAATTCGTTACCGTTCAAAAGTTATTGTGGAAACGGTGACCGAAGGTCACTTTTCAACACATTTTCCATCCGATTATGGCTCGTGAATAACTAGGCACTAACGTAATTTTTACCTAAAATTTTATTTTGAGATGATTGATCACGCGATATAGGTAAAATATTTCCAAGCCGAATTCGTGAGCGAATCTTTAGACTTCCATTTTTACGCCCCTCCCTCGGCACATATTTGGAATCCGTATTTTGGGTAACTCGGTGGGACAGATTGAAAGGATAATAACTCTCTTGATTTCCGTCGAAAAAATACAAAATTTGTGTTCAAATTCAAGCTCTAAATGTGTACTTTCTAAAACATTCAGGCCGCATCTAGAAATTCCTTACCGTTCCAAAGTTATTGTCAAAACGGTGACCAAAGGTCAGTTTTCAACACATTTTCTAAGCGATTACGTCTCATGAATAACTTGCCACTAACGTATTTGTCACCCAAAATTTTATTTCGAGATGATTGATCACATGGTATAGGAAAAATATTTCCAAGCCAAATTCGGGAGCGAACCGTTTGACTTCCATTTTTACGCCCTCCATCGGCGCTTAATTGGAATCCGTATATCGGGTAACTCGGTTGGACATATTCGAAGGACAATTACTCTCTTGATTTACATCGAAAAAATACAAAATTTTTGTTCAAGTTCAAGCTCTGAATGTCTACTTTCTAAAACATTCAGGCCGCGTCCAGAAATTCGTTACCGTTCAAAAGTTATTGTGGAAACGGTGACCGAAGGTCACTTTTCAACACATTTTCCATGCGATTACGGCTCGTGAATAACTAGGCACTAACGTAATTTTTACCAAAAATTTTATTTTGAGATGATTGATCACGCGATATAGGTAAAATATTTCCAAGCCGAATTCGTGAGCGAATCTTTAGACTTCCATTTTTACGCCCCTCCCTCGGCACATATTTGGAATCCGTATTTCGGGTAACTCGGTGGGACAGATTGAAAGGATAATAACTCTCTTGATTTCCATCGATAAAATACAAAATTTGTGTTCAAATTCAAGCTCTGAATGTGTACTTTCTAAAACATTCAGTCCGCATCTAGAAATTCCTTACCGTTCCAAAGTTATTGTCAAAACGGTGACCGACGGTCAGTTTTCAACACATTTTCTAAGCGATTACGTCTCATGAATAACTTGCCACTAACGTATTTGTTACCCAAAATTTTATTTCGAGATGATTGATCACATGGTATAGGAAAAATATTTTCAGGCCAAATTCGGGAGCGAACCGTTTGACTTCCATTTTTACGCCCCTTCATCGGCGTATAATTGGAATCCATATATGTGGTAACTCGGTTGGACATATTCGAAGGACAATTACTCTCTTGATTTACATCGAAAAAATACAAAATTTTTGTTCAAATTCAAGCTCTGAATGTCTACTTTCTAAAACATTCAGGCTTTTTGTTCGAAATCGAGATCTTCGCCTTTGAGATTGAGAAGGGGAACGAAGGAATTCCGTCTGTTGTCACAAGAATTGTTCAAGTTAAATGCGAATAATCGATTGAATTCGGTCAACCGCTACAAGTCCTGAGTCAAAAAGGTAAGCTCGGTTTCAATACCCTTCCTGTGTGCTTTGTTCCCTGTACTCTTGCCTTTTCCTCTCCTGCAGGCGGTGAATCAAGAGGATATGGATCTCCAATGAATGGCTCTCGACGCGGGAATTTAGGGCTAAGTACTCCACCCGCTAATGATGTTTGTTTTTATCCCAGGAATTGGAACAGTATGTGCTTATCTTTTAGGTATGGGTATGACGTCGAAGTATAGCATGGCACCCTTGATCATCCCCGGCCGTATTGTTTTAAGCTTGGGGGACTAGTAAAGTAAGGAACCCACCCCTAAAAGCGAATCGCCAGAAGCTCACCCTTCGGGTGTCGCTTCCAGCGCAGGAGGCCAAGCATTCTGCCAGACGTCCCGGCCTGTTTGATGAGCATGATGAGGGGCAGCATGTGGAGGCACCTTGCTCCACATGATGCCCCAAGGCCATGGCAGAGGAGGGCCATGGTGGGCAGCAACGGTTTGTTGATGATGGGCAGCAGCAGGTGGTGCTGACCCTACGTGGTAGTGCATAGCATGATGGCTTGGTTATTGGTTGCTTCGTATGTGGGCTTGGTGGCTTAAGATATTTATTGATAGTGACAACTGATAGGGAAAGCTTACTCTTTGATCGACCAAGCCGAAAGACGGACACATTTCCTAAAGCCACGCCCCTACCGCCAACATCGGATATTCCTTGAAGCCTTCAAAGATAAGGGAAGGCCTGCCGGGCCGTATGCCCATGGGTGCAGGATTCTTCGAAAAGGCGCGGTCTGACTTGGAGACCTGGGACCTTGGCTTAGCAACGAATGAAGGGAGCTCTTCGAGCTTTCTCCTCCAGCGGCTTATGTAGTGGTCGGCCTTATAAAGCTCGCTAAGCTTCCCTCCCCCTTCCCTTATTAAATGAAGTGGAAAGTCTTCACTTAGTAGTCGGCACTCTATAAGCGACTTGTCGAGTCTACGAAGCTTTGCTTTTTGTATTCGTTAAAAAAGATATCTTATCGATCTGTTTTTCAATACTTCCTATCTTCCTGCTTGGGAATCCGTATCTGTTGCAATCGCTCATTTGTTCTGTTCTGTCGCAACTCTCGCATCTGGAATACGGGAAAATTATCCCATATTAACCTTTCGTTGGCATGCCACAGTTCCTCTACTTCTGTCAAAGTGACGACAGAAGTAGGTGCCCAACTTTGCGCACCCGGAGTCCTTCGCCTACCTCCCGGATATCCGTTTTTTACAGCTGTCAATGTCCGCCGTCTTGTACTATCCGGTATTCATTCTTAGCAAGTCTAATAAGCACTTCCGCGCCCCTCAGGACCCTTCTTCTTATGAGCGCCGTAGCTAGGGCGACAGAAGAAAGAAGACCTCTGGCCTGGAAGGGATTGCTTTCTGCCGTCTGTCTTTCCCTTCTATCTCTTCTATTAACAAAGTAGGTTCAAGTCAAACTTTTGGCTTGCTACAAGCTGGTGGGCCCAGGGACTGCAGTCAGCCGCTTCCCCTGTAGTCATCAGCTCGTTCTTGACATGTGCTTCCTTAGGGTTTAGGGTTTAGGGTTTAGGGTTTAGGGTTTAGGGTTTAGGGTTTTTAGGGTTTAGGGTTTAGGGTTTTGGGTTTAGGGTTTTTAGGGTTTAGGGTTTAGGGTTTAGGGTTTAGGGTTTAGGGTTTAGGGTTTTAGGGTTTTAGGGTTTAGGGTTTTAGGGTTTAGGGTTTAGGGTTTAGGGTTTAGGGTTTAGGGTTTAGGGTTTAGGGTTTAGGGTTTAGGGTTTAGGGTTTAGGGTTTAGGGTTTAGGGTTTAGGGTTTAGGGTTTAGGGTTTAGGGTTTAGGGTTTAGGGTTTAGGGTTTAGGGTTTAGGGTTTAGGGTTTAGGGTTTAGGGTTTAGGGTTTAGGGTTTAGGGTTTAGGGTTTAGGGTTTAGGGTTTAGGGTTTAGGGTTTAGGGTTTAGGGTTTAGGGTTTAGGGTTTAGGGTTTAGGGTTTAGGGTTTAGGGTTTAGGGTTTAGGGTTTAGGGTTTAGGGTTTAGGGTTTAGGGTTTAGGGTTTAGGGTTTAGGGTTTAGGGTTTAGGGTTTAGGGTTTAGGGTTTAGGGTTTAGGGTTTAGGGTTTAGGGTTTAGGGTTTAGGGTTTAGGGTTTAGGGTTTAGGGTTTAGGGTTTAGGGTTTAGGGTTTAGGGTTTAGGGTTTAGGGTTTAGGGTTTAGGGTTTAGGGTTTAGGGTTTAGGGTTTAGGGTTTAGGGTTTAGGGTTTAGGGTTTAGGGTTTAGGGTTTAGGGTTTAGGGTTTAGGGTTTAGGGTTTAGGGTTTAGGGTTTAGGGTTTAGGGTTTAGGGTTTAGGGTTTAGGGTTTAGGGTTTAGGGTTTAGGGTTTAGGGTTTAGGGTTTAGGGTTTAGGGTTTAGGGTTTAGGGTTTAGGGTTTAGGGTTTAGGGTTTAGGGTTTAGGGTTTAGGGTTTAGGGTTTAGGGTTTAGGGTTTAGGGTTTAGGGTTTAGGGTTTAGGGTTTAGGGTTTAGGGTTTAGGGTTTAGGGTTTAGGGTTTAGGGTTTAGGGTTTAGGGTTTAGGGTTTAGGGTTTAGGGTTTAGGGTTTAGGGTTTAGGGTTTAGGGTTTAGGGTTTAGGGTTTAGGGTTTAGGGTTTAGGGTTTAGGGTTTAGGGTTTAGGGTTTAGGGTTTAGGGTTTAGGGTTTAGGGTTTAGGGTTTAGGGTTTAGGGTTTAGGGTTTAGGGTTTAGGGTTTAGGGTTTAGGGTTTAGGGTTTAGGGTTTAGGGTTTAGGGTTTAGGGTTTAGGGTTTAGGGTTTAGGGTTTAGGGTTTAGGGTTTAGGGTTTAGGGTTTAGGGTTTAGGGTTTAGGGTTTAGGGTTTAGGGTTTAGGGTTTAGGGTTTAGGGTTTAGGGTTTAGGGTTTAGGGTTTAGGGTTTAGGGTTTAGGGTTTAGGGTTTAGGGTTTAGGGTTTAGGGTTTAGGGTTTAGGGTTTAGGGTTTAGGGTTTAGGGTTTAGGGTTTAGGGTTTAGGGTTTAGGGTTTAGGGTTTAGGGTTTAGGGTTTAGGGTTTAGGGTTTAGGGTTTAGGGTTTAGGGTTTAGGGTTTAGGGTTTAGGGTTTAGGGTTTAGGGTTTAGGGTTTAGGGTTTAGGGTTTAGGGTTTAGGGTTTAGGGTTTAGGGTTTAGGGTTTAGGGTTTAGGGTTTAGGGTTTAGGGTTTAGGGTTTAGGGTTTAGGGTTTAGGGTTTAGGGTTTAGGGTTTAGGGTTTAGGGTTTAGGGTTTAGGGTTTAGGGTTTAGGGTTTAGGGTTTAGGGTTTAGGGTTTAGGGTTTAGGGTTTAGGGTTTAGGGTTTAGGGTTTAGGGTTTAGGGTTTAGGGTTTAGGGTTTAGGGTTTAGGGTTTAGGGTTTAGGGTTTAGGGTTTAGGGTTTAGGGTTTAGGGTTTAGGGTTTAGGGTTTAGGGTTTAGGGTTTAGGGTTTAGGGTTTAGGGTTTAGGGTTTAGGGTTTAGGGTTTAGGGTTTAGGGTTTAGGGTTTAGGGTTTAGGGTTTAGGGTTTAGGGTTTAGGGTTTAGGGTTTAGGGTTTAGGGTTTAGGGTTTAGGGTTTAGGGTTTAGGGTTTAGGGTTTAGGGTTTAGGGTTTAGGGTTTAGGGTTTAGGGTTTAGGGTTTAGGGTTTAGGGTTTAGGGTTTAGGGTTTAGGGTTTAGGGTTTAGGGTTTAGGGTTTAGGGTTTAGGGTTTAGGGTTTAGGGTTTAGGGTTTAGGGTTTAGGGTTTAGGGTTTAGGGTTTAGGGTTTAGGGTTTAGGGTTTAGGGTTTAGGGTTTAGGGTTTAGGGTTTAGGGTTTAGGGTTTAGGGTTTAGGGTTTAGGGTTTAGGGTTTAGGGTTTAGGGTTTAGGGTTTAGGGTTTAGGGTTTAGGGTTTAGGGTTTAGGGTTTAGGGTTTAGGGTTTAGGGTTTAGGGTTTAGGGTTTAGGGTTTAGGGTTTAGGGTTTAGGGTTTAGGGTTTAGGGTTTAGGGTTTAGGGTTTAGGGTTTAGGGTTTAGGGTTTAGGGTTTAGGGTTTAGGGTTTAGGGTTTAGGGTTTAGGGTTTAGGGTTTAGGGTTTAGGGTTTAGGGTTTAGGGTTTAGGGTTTAGGGTTTAGGGTTTAGGGTTTAGGGTTTAGGGTTTAGGGTTTAGGGTTTAGGGTTTAGGGTTTAGGGTTTAGGGTTTAGGGTTTAGGGTTTAGGGTTTAGGGTTTAGGGTTTAGGGTTTAGGGTTTAGGGTTTAGGGTTTAGGGTTTAGGGTTTAGGGTTTAGGGTTTAGGGTTTAGGGTTTAGGGTTTAGGGTTTAGGGTTTAGGGTTTAGGGTTTAGGGTTTAGGGTTTAGGGTTTAGGGTTTAGGGTTTAGGGTTTAGGGTTTAGGGTTTAGGGTTTAGGGTTTAGGGTTTAGGGTTTAGGGTTTAGGGTTTAGGGTTTAGGGTTTAGGGTTTAGGGTTTAGGGTTTAGGGTTTAGGGTTTAGGGTTTAGGGTTTAGGGTTTAGGGTTTAGGGTTTAGGGTTTAGGGTTTAGGGTTTAGGGTTTAGGGTTTAGGGTTTAGGGTTTAGGGTTTAGGGTTTAGGGTTTAGGGTTTAGGGTTTAGGGTTTAGGGTTTAGGGTTTAGGGTTTAGGGTTTAGGGTTTAGGGTTTAGGGTTTAGGGTTTAGGGTTTAGGGTTTAGGGTTTAGGGTTTAGGGTTTAGGGTTTAGGGTTTAGGGTTTAGGGTTTAGGGTTTAGGGTTTAGGGTTTAGGGTTTAGGGTTTAGGGTTTAGGGTTTAGGGTTTAGGGTTTAGGGTTTAGGGTTTAGGGTTTAGGGTTTAGGGTTTAGGGTTTAGGGTTTAGGGTTTAGGGTTTAGGGTTTAGGGTTTAGGGTTTAGGGTTTAGGGTTTAGGGTTTAGGGTTTAGGGTTTAGGGTTTAGGGTTTAGGGTTTAGGGTTTAGGGTTTAGGGTTTAGGGTTTAGGGTTTAGGGTTTAGGGTTTAGGGTTTAGGGTTTAGGGTTTAGGGTTTAGGGTTTAGGGTTTAGGGTTTAGGGTTTAGGGTTTAGGGTTTAGGGTTTAGGGTTTAGGGTTTAGGGTTTAGGGTTTAGGGTTTAGGGTTTAGGGTTTAGGGTTTAGGGTTTAGGGTTTAGGGTTTAGGGTTTAGGGTTTAGGGTTTAGGGTTTAGGGTTTAGGGTTTAGGGTTTAGGGTTTAGGGTTTAGGGTTTAGGGTTTAGGGTTTAGGGTTTAGGGTTTAGGGTTTAGGGTTTAGGGTTTAGGGTTTAGGGTTTAGGGTTTAGGGTTTAGGGTTTAGGGTTTAGGGTTTAGGGTTTAGGGTTTAGGGTTTAGGGTTTAGGGTTTAGGGTTTAGGGTTTAGGGTTTAGGGTTTAGGGTTTAGGGTTTAGGGTTTAGGGTTTAGGGTTTAGGGTTTAGGGTTTAGGGTTTAGGGTTTAGGGTTTAGGGTTTAGGGTTTAGGGTTTAGGGTTTAGGGTTTAGGGTTTAGGGTTTAGGGTTTAGGGTTTAGGGTTTAGGGTTTAGGGTTTAGGGTTTAGGGTTTAGGGTTTAGGGTTTAGGGTTTAGGGTTTAGGGTTTAGGGTTTAGGGTTTAGGGTTTAGGGTTTAGGGTTTAGGGTTTAGGGTTTAGGGTTTAGGGTTTAGGGTTTAGGGTTTAGGGTTTAGGGTTTAGGGTTTAGGGTTTAGGGTTTAGGGTTTAGGGTTTAGGGTTTAGGGTTTAGGGTTTAGGGTTTAGGGTTTAGGGTTTAGGGTTTAGGGTTTAGGGTTTAGGGTTTAGGGTTTAGGGTTTAGGGTTTAGGGTTTAGGGTTTAGGGTTTAGGGTTTAGGGTTTAGGGTTTAGGGTTTAGGGTTTAGGGTTTAGGGTTTAGGGTTTAGGGTTTAGGGTTTAGGGTTTAGGGTTTAGGGTTTAGGGTTTAGGGTTTAGGGTTTAGGGTTTAGGGTTTAGGGTTTAGGGTTTAGGGTTTAGGGTTTAGGGTTTAGGGTTTAGGGTTTAGGGTTTAGGGTTTAGGGTTTAGGGTTTAGGGTTTAGGGTTTAGGGTTTAGGGTTTAGGGTTTAGGGTTTAGGGTTTAGGGTTTAGGGTTTAGGGTTTAGGGTTTAGGGTTTAGGGTTTAGGGTTTAGGGTTTAGGGTTTAGGGTTTAGGGTTTAGGGTTTAGGGTTTAGGGTTTAGGGTTTAGGGTTTAGGGTTTAGGGTTTAGGGTTTAGGGTTTAGGGTTTAGGGTTTAGGGTTTAGGGTTTAGGGTTTAGGGTTTAGGGTTTAGGGTTTAGGGTTTAGGGTTTAGGGTTTAGGGTTTAGGGTTTAGGGTTTAGGGTTTAGGGTTTAGGGTTTAGGGTTTAGGGTTTAGGGTTTAGGGTTTAGGGTTTAGGGTTTAGGGTTTAGGGTTTAGGGTTTAGGGTTTAGGGTTTAGGGTTTAGGGTTTAGGGTTTAGGGTTTAGGGTTTAGGGTTTAGGGTTTAGGGTTTAGGGTTTAGGGTTTAGGGTTTAGGGTTTAGGGTTTAGGGTTTAGGGTTTAGGGTTTAGGGTTTAGGGTTTAGGGTTTAGGGTTTAGGGTTTAGGGTTTAGGGTTTAGGGTTTAGGGTTTAGGGTTTAGGGTTTAGGGTTTAGGGTTTAGGGTTTAGGGTTTAGGGTTTAGGGTTTAGGGTTTAGGGTTTAGGGTTTAGGGTTTAGGGTTTAGGGTTTAGGGTTTAGGGTTTAGGGTTTAGGGTTTAGGGTTTAGGGTTTAGGGTTTAGGGTTTAGGGTTTAGGGTTTAGGGTTTAGGGTTTAGGGTTTAGGGTTTAGGGTTTAGGGTTTAGGGTTTAGGGTTTAGGGTTTAGGGTTTAGGGTTTAGGGTTTAGGGTTTAGGGTTTAGGGTTTAGGGTTTAGGGTTTAGGGTTTAGGGTTTAGGGTTTAGGGTTTAGGGTTTAGGGTTTAGGGTTTAGGGTTTAGGGTTTAGGGTTTAGGGTTTAGGGTTTAGGGTTTAGGGTTTAGGGTTTAGGGTTTAGGGTTTAGGGTTTAGGGTTTAGGGTTTAGGGTTTAGGGTTTAGGGTTTAGGGTTTAGGGTTTAGGGTTTAGGGTTTAGGGTTTAGGGTTTAGGGTTTAGGGTTTAGGGTTTAGGGTTTAGGGTTTAGGGTTTAGGGTTTAGGGTTTAGGGTTTAGGGTTTAGGGTTTAGGGTTTAGGGTTTAGGGTTTAGGGTTTAGGGTTTAGGGTTTAGGGTTTAGGGTTTAGGGTTTAGGGTTTAGGGTTTAGGGTTTAGGGTTTAGGGTTTAGGGTTTAGGGTTTAGGGTTTAGGGTTTAGGGTTTAGGGTTTAGGGTTTAGGGTTTAGGGTTTAGGGTTTAGGGTTTAGGGTTTAGGGTTTAGGGTTTAGGGTTTAGGGTTTAGGGTTTAGGGTTTAGGGTTTAGGGTTTAGGGTTTAGGGTTTAGGGTTTAGGGTTTAGGGTTTAGGGTTTAGGGTTTAGGGTTTAGGGTTTAGGGTTTAGGGTTTAGGGTTTAGGGTTTAGGGTTTAGGGTTTAGGGTTTAGGGTTTAGGGTTTAGGGTTTAGGGTTTAGGGTTTAGGGTTTAGGGTTTAGGGTTTAGGGTTTAGGGTTTAGGGTTTAGGGTTTAGGGTTTAGGGTTTAGGGTTTAGGGTTTAGGGTTTAGGGTTTAGGGTTTAGGGTTTAGGGTTTAGGGTTTAGGGTTTAGGGTTTAGGGTTTAGGGTTTAGGGTTTAGGGTTTAGGGTTTAGGGTTTAGGGTTTAGGGTTTAGGGTTTAGGGTTTAGGGTTTAGGGTTTAGGGTTTAGGGTTTAGGGTTTAGGGTTTAGGGTTTAGGGTTTAGGGTTTAGGGTTTAGGGTTTAGGGTTTAGGGTTTAGGGTTTAGGGTTTAGGGTTTAGGGTTTAGGGTTTAGGGTTTAGGGTTTAGGGTTTAGGGTTTAGGGTTTAGGGTTTAGGGTTTAGGGTTTAGGGTTTAGGGTTTAGGGTTTAGGGTTTAGGGTTTAGGGTTTAGGGTTTAGGGTTTAGGGTTTAGGGTTTAGGGTTTAGGGTTTAGGGTTTAGGGTTTAGGGTTTAGGGTTTAGGGTTTAGGGTTTAGGGTTTAGGGTTTAGGGTTTAGGGTTTAGGGTTTAGGGTTTAGGGTTTAGGGTTTAGGGTTTAGGGTTTAGGGTTTAGGGTTTAGGGTTTAGGGTTTAGGGTTTAGGGTTTAGGGTTTAGGGTTTAGGGTTTAGGGTTTAGGGTTTAGGGTTTAGGGTTTAGGGTTTAGGGTTTAGGGTTTAGGGTTTAGGGTTTAGGGTTTAGGGT